>OZ010795.1:206892338-207492338 GCA_963932465.1 Maratus speciosus
GCCTTAGGCAAATTTTACTCTAAGTCTATGAATTCTCAGTGACTTGAAAATCTTTCCGAGTTATACAGATTTCCGTCTTACACAGAGTTTATTGTATCTTTTTTTTTTTTTTTTTTTTGATTTTGTAGCGAAACAAAATAGTAAAGACAGCTTTCATTTTTTCTGTATTTTTAGAATAAAGGAACTTTTCCATGTACTTTGTATAATGAAGTATAACACTTATCAAATGAAAAAAAAACTTTACATAGTGACCTTTTTTAAAACAATACATTAAATTCTGTTTAGAATATAACTTTATGTTTAGAAGTGTTACTTCTTTTAATAAAAGTAACATTTTTCACTTAATAAAGTGTAAAAATGTGAAGCTCTGTATAAGAAAAAGCTGTCCTCTTATAATAGAATAGACAAATTTAATTTACATACTGCAAACGAAAGACTTCATTTTTCTTAAGCTCACGCATTTTGTTTATAGAAGAGCATTAACAGCAATAAAATTTTAAGAGGCTGTGTAAACATTGAAAACTAATGTAGAAACGTTCTTGTGACAAATGAAATCTTTTGTTTAAAATAAAGCTTTTACTAGCTGTTATATTTATATCTTTATTTTACCTCTGGCTGTGAATAGCTTTATTTGTTTATACGTGCTTCAAATCATTTTTAAGTGTTTGAATATGCTAAGTAGTATTTAATATTAGAATTGCCGAAAATCCTTCACTTCCATTCAAGGTTATTAAAATGTAATCGATAAAATTCTAATGTCAAGGATATTCAAAGTTTTTTTTTCATTCGTCCCCAAAACGCTCTCCAATATAAGATTCTTTTCATCCCTACAAGTGAGTGGTTATCAGGCATTCTCAGAGCTCAATCAATTAAAATCGAAACCGAGGTCCTGATTCCGTTCAGGCCTTGTTTTTATAAACCCGCAAGAAATTAAGCATTTTCAATGTCTCAGATTATATGTATGAACCTATAAATGCATGGAGAATAATTAATTAATAGTGAATTATAAATGTATTCAAATGTATTCAATGTACATTACAGCACGCACATCTTCCGACAACCAGAGTTATTTCTACGAATTAAATAAAAATGCGCGTATTAGGTCACACAGTTTGGATTACTAAATAGAGGTGAGCGATTTATTTTACTTTTAATTGTGTGGCAAGGTACTGTTAATTTTGTTCTAAAATGTTTAAGAACGTAACCAAAGAATATTTACTTATTGTTTTGCAAGAAATTAGCGAAGAAGCTGATTCGGGTTTGAAAGTAGCTGAATTAAAAGATTTGTTATTGAAATCTAAAGGGTATGCAAATCATAAAGAATTTGTAACTGATTTTTTATCGACTACAGTTACTGAGCGGAAAAATGCAGAGGAAGTAAATAAATTACGTTTGCAACAACAAATGGGAAACGAGAATTTGTCCCATAATGAAGGGGAAAGCACATCAGTATCGTTAGATAAACTTATACAAGCAGTTCAAGTTTTGGCAATTCTAGTGCCTAAGAAAAACGAAACGTGGAATCTGTTCTTTGATTCTTTAGAAAGAGCGTTTAAACATAAAAATGTTCCTAATGAATATAAATCTGAAATCTTATTGAAATTAATAGGCGAGAAAGCAGAAAATGTTCTTGTACACATTAATGATGAAGATTTGAAAGATTATGATAAAATTAAATCGTTAATTTTGAAATAATATGAACCATCCCATTCTCTTGTTTACAAAATTTTAGAAACGCTAAAAGATTACCTGGTGAAACACATCAACAGTTTGCTTCGCGATTAAGATCCTGTTTTCTACATTATTGTAAAATTCGTAATGTTAAATATTTTGATTCTCTTATTCACTAAATAATATCGGATAAAATTTTCGAAACGTTGGATAGTGAGCTTTCAACTCATATTGCAGTTAAACAGGGAGAAAGTTGGCTTTTGCCTGATCAGTTATCAAGAGATTGTGATTTTTATTTTACTGCAAAAGGCAGATCTTTTGATGAAAAAAAAATTGAGAAACGACCTACTTATCATGAAATAAATCATGAAAATGCTACATATGTTCCGCCACAACTAAGGAAGAGTCAAATTACATCTGAGAACAAATATTTCTCAAAATCACGTGATTGTTATATTTGCAATTCGTCTTTTCACCTAGCTAGATTTTGACCAAACCGAAGAAATAAATATGATGAACCTAGTAAACAAAATGACGAGCAGGGTCAAAGAAAGTCTAAATCGCAGGGAGAAACAAATAAATTGTACTCGAAAGATAATGCAGTAGTCACTAATGTTAATTCCATATATTTACAGACTAATGATCAATTAAATGAAATTAGTTTTTATCCTTTTAAAAAAATCATCCTTTATATTGAAGGGAAGAAAATTGAAGCTGGATTCAGGAACAGAAATAAATATTTTAAATGCATCATTCATTCCCAATTTGAAAATCGAAGCTAAAGGAATTATTGTGTTAGAATCAGCCTTTAAAGAAAAATTCGTGCAGATTTGGTGACGATCCCCGTAAATTATAAATCAAACAGCGGGATTTATGTATCTGTAATGTAGGAGACTATGGTATACTTTAACAATGAACACAGTTGATAAATGAAGAGGCCATCGGATGGTTTTTCTTGATTTAATATGACATTCACAAAACACAAAACACAAAATATAATCGCGGTAACAATTTCTACTTTTTTAACTACATCACTCGTCGAGTCACCTTCACAACCAAAACAAAACAACACTCTGCGCGCTCACTCCAGCTTCTCGCTTCGGAGTTCGAAAAAACAGAACAATCTTCTATCCTCAGATGACTACCGCCATCTATCGGTGGAAAAAATGTTAGTTTTCTGTAATGAATTAGTTCTTTACAGACTCCTCCCCACCTGGAGAAAACTTTTCACTGTCGACGGGGAAAAGTTTCTTTGTGAATTATTGCTTTCAAGCACCAGTTCCAAACAAAATTTAGTACCGTGAACCACAACTGACTTATTCCCACCATGAAAACATAAATATATAAAATACAAATAAAATTTATAAATATTCAAACATTATACTCAAGATACAAATGAAAACAATTTACACATATTCAAAACAATAAATTCAAATTTAACTGTTATACAAATTATCATATTTACATATTAGCATTCTAATCAAACTTAGGCTTTTAGGGCTCGACTCAAACTATCAGCATTCTGATGATGTTTTCCTTTTTTATGAACAATTTCATAATTAAAGGACTGTAAAAGTAAGGCCCATCTTAAAAGTCTAGGATTAGTTCCGCTGTTTTTATCTAACCATACTAAGGGGTTGTGGTCCGTCTGGATCTGAAATTTTTTATGTCCATCGAAATAGCATCGTAGTTTTCGCACTGCAAACACAATAGCAGCACATTCTTTTTCGGTGGTACTAAAGTTTCGTTCTCTATCTGAAAACTTTTTGCTCAGATATAATATAGGATGTTCTTCATTATTTTTATTCAGCTGGGATAACACTATACCAATTCCCAAATTTGAAGCATCACACTGAACGATGAAAGGTTTCGAAAAGTCAGGACTATTTAAGACAGGATTTTCAGAGAGTTTACCTTTCAGTTCATCAAATGCCTTTTGACAGTCGTCATTCCAGTTTACTATTGAATTGCGAACTTTTCCTTTTAATTAATTAGTGAGAGGCGTTGCAATTACAGAAAAATTAGGAATATAGTTCCGATAATATCCGGCTAAACCTAAGAAGGATCGGATTTGAGTTTTAGTAGTAGGAATTGGAAACTCTTTTATGGCTTGAACTTTCAGTTCTCCTGGAGTTCTAAGACCCTGACCCACTAAGTGTCCAAGATATTTTACATAAGCTTGAGCGAATTGACATTTAGATGGTTTAATATGCAGGTTTGCTTCACTCAGTCTTTTGAAAACGTCTTCCAGGTGCTTTAGATGATCTTCCCAAGTTTGAGAAAAGACAGCAACATCATCCAAATAAGGCACCGCATACTCTTCACAGTTTCTAAGTAATCCAGCCATAAGTCGGCTAAATTCATACGGAGCATTTTTTAAACCAAAGGGAAGGCGTAAAGGTCTGTACGTCCCAAAATTTGTCACAAAAGTTGCATACCTTTGAGCACGTTTCGTTAACGGAATTTGCCAATAACCTCTGGTCAGATCTAAAACTGAAATATATTTAGCTGAAGACACCTTTTCTATTAACTGGTCAATGTTGGGCAAAGGATAAAATTTTGTGCGAGTCACTTTATTTAAACGGCGATAATCTATGCAAGGTCTCGCTTCTCTGCCTGGAACTTCAACTAAAATTAACGGAGAGGCAAAGTCAGATTCACCTGGCTCAATGACTTCCAGTTTCAGCATTTTCTCGACTTCGGCCTTAAGGATTTCCGTTTGTCTAGGCGACATTTTATAAGGCCGGGCACAGATTGGTTTTTCTGATTCCAGCTCAATATCATGTTCAGCTAGATTCGTGCACCCTGGTTCAGTCGAAAAAGAGTCAGCATATTTTCCAATAAGTTGTCCTAATTCTTCTCGTTGACTTTCATTTAATCTGTTGTTTTTTTGTATGTCTTGCAATACTTCTAACAACGCATTGTCATTATTTTCCTCATCCAATTTAGGAATTTCATCTTCTTCTTCATCATTAGAGGTTGTTTTTATAGTCAGTAAATTTATACTTTCAATTTTTCTTTGATGGTAGGGCTTTAACATATTTACGTGATACACTTGGGATTTCTTTCTCTCTGGATCGTATATAACATAGTTAGTTTCTGATAATCTCTTCATTACTTCTCCAGGTCCTATCCAACTAACTGACAGTTTATTTGGTTTGGATGGGGCCACAATTAAAACTTTCTCTGCCTCTTTAAACTCTTGTTTTCTGGCTTTTATATCATACCAATATTTTTGGTTTTGTTTCTCTTTTTCCATATTTTCTGCAGCGAGCTCTTGACATTTCTTCATTCTGTTCATTAAGTCAAATACATAGGATATCACACTATCTTCTTCTATCTCTTGCTCAGTCAATTTTTCATAGAGTAGCATCATTGGAGTTCTTAAGTTCTGGCCATGGACTAATTCTGCTGGACTGAACCCAGTGCTATTGTGAGTTACAGTTCTTAATGCAAAAAGGGCAGGTGGTAGTACTTTCTCCCAATCAGCTCCAGATTCTAAACAAAGTACTCTGAGTATCCGTTTCAAAGTCTTGTGCATTCTTTCAACTGGATTACTTTGTGGATGATAAACCGAACTTCGCACAACTCTAACTCCAAATTTCTCTAAGAATTCCGTTGTAAGTACACTCATAAATGACTTTCCTTGGTCAGTTTGTAGTATACGAGGAAATCCATGTCTACTGAAAATTTGCAATAAAGCATCAATAATCGTCGTAGAATACAAATTAGGTGTAGGAACCGCGTCAGGATATTTCGAAGCTAAACATATTACAGTTATTATGTATTTGTTTCCTAGTGTACTGACAGGTAAAGGTCCACAAGCATCAACATTTAGCTTTGTAAATATTTCTGAAATAACTGGAACAATCTGTAAAGGTGCTTTCTTTTTGTCTTGAGACTTTCCAACTCGTTGACAGTAGTCGCAAGTTCTTACATAATCTTCGATATCTTTAAAGCAATTTGGCCAATAAAAAGTCTTAAACAAAGCATCTTTAGTTTTAGCTACCCCCAAATGAGTTGCAACAGTTTCATGACAAAAATTTTTTAACTGCTCACGAAACCTTTCCGGGACAACTAATAATTTTCTTTCAGTACCATTCCTATCTTTTCTTTTATAAAAAAGCATATTTTTCTCCAAAATAAATTTGCTATCTTTGCTATTTTTCTTTTTAGCTTCTTCGATAAGAGGTTTTAGCTCTTTGCTCTTCTTTTGTTCTTCAGAAAATGTCTTAGGAGAAGTTTTTATAAGCTCTTGTACTGAGATAGTTTGACATACTGGCAAAATTGAGTCTTCTTGGTTTTCTAACTTCTCTTCTTCTGATTTATCTTTATCTTTTTTCGCTTCCATTTTTTTTGTTTTCTCTTTCTATACTATTGCTATGATTCTTTTCTACAGTTTCATCAGAAATTTCGTGCATTTCAGGTTCTTCGTGAGAAACCTTCTCTGCTTCCAGAATTTTCTTCTGAGCTCTGGTTTGAACAGCATTAATCATATGCTCGTTCACTGCCTTTTCTTCTTTACAATGTTCAAATAAAGCGGTTGTTTTATTTCCTAACAAATATCTTCCTAAATCTACAGAGTCTCTTGAGACAGCAGCTTTAGTTATCACATGTCCCATTTCACAGTCTAATTCAATCTCTGCAAGAGGTAAACAGAATAGACCATCGTGTAAGGGCACCCGAACCCACACTTTTTCGTTCAGATACATATGCGGTTTGACATACCTTTGTGCAATTAAATCTATTGTCGCACCCGTATCCCTTAAAATTTCCATTTGTACGCCGTTTACTTTCCCCACACTAAGATAAGGCGTTATTGACGAATCTTGCCCAACTTCCACCTTAACATGAGAAATGATTTCTGGCGATTTCTTAAGTTTATCACATTGAGGACGAAGATGAGTGCTTGATCCACATTCGTAACAACGTAACGTTCTCTTCTTATCAAATTCTCTTTCTCTATGATTCCCAGTTAATGATTCTGATTTAATTGGCAATTTAGGCTTATTATCCTTACTTTCTTTCTTGTAGTCAAAGTTATTTGAATTTTTAAATTGGGGTCGAAAATTAGACATGGTCTTTTTGGGAAATTCTTTCTTTTTAAATCTTTCTTTGATACTTTCATAGTCATCCAATTTCTTAGCCAAATCTAAAGGCGTCACAAAATTTAACCAATTGTCTAGAAAATGTTCTTTTGTTTCCGCGGGCACTCGAAACTTTAACTGTTCTGTAATAATTAAATATTTAAGTTGATCAAACTTTTCAACACCTAATTCTGTAATCCAGGCTGTAAAATAACTAGTGAGTTCCTGCGCATAATTCCTCCAAGATTTGTCTGGCGTTTTATGATGCCGATAAAAACATTGCTTCAGTTTCTCGCTATTCAACTTATATCTTTCTAATATAAGATTTTTAACAAAATCGTAGTTAATCGCATCTTCAGGCGATTCCCTAGCTAACATGTTTGTAACCTCTGTGGGCAAAACAGCTAACAAGTATGCAAACCATTCACTCTTCGAAACTTTAGCCATCTCTGCTCTTCTCTCAAAATTAATTAAAAAGAGACCCATCTCATCAGATATTTCGTCGAATTTCGGAACAATTTGTGCCAACTGTATTTTTGGTCCGACATCCACCTTTCTTCCTGATCCATCGTTCTGTTCAGAAGTTCTTTGCAATTGCTCCAATTTTTTTAATTCTAGTTCATGTTCATGAGCTTCCTTAGCCATACGTTCTTCCCTTTCTTCTTGTCGAATTCTTTCTTCTTTTTCTTTCTCTTCTTTCTCTCTCTCTTCTCTCGTTTTCCTATCTTCTATTACTCGGTCTAACATGAGTCTAACCTCTTCTTCCTTGTAAACTTCGCTTTCTACAATAATTTTCTTAATTTCTGGAATCTTTTTCGAAAGATCAACTTCCAATTCCAATTCATCACAAATTTCCAACAAGTCTGCTCTTCTACCTTTTGCTAAATAGGCCATCTTAATTTTAGATAAACCGAAACAAAATCAGAATGCTTAATTTCTAATTAATAGAACTCAGAAGTCTCCTACTTAAACTAGCAACAAAACTTTTAAGCCGATATAATAAATTTTAATTAATAAAGCAATTCTAAAATCCATCTCTATCAAATTCTTAGTAAATTAAACACTGTGCAACTTTTTAAACAAATTAAATATGTAAATATGTAATTGTGTC
This sequence comes from Maratus speciosus, assembly GCA_963932465.1. Taxonomy (NCBI): domain Eukaryota; kingdom Metazoa; phylum Arthropoda; class Arachnida; order Araneae; family Salticidae; genus Maratus; species Maratus speciosus. The sequence continues at coordinate 206,900,208 of OZ010795.1, forward strand.
AAAAATACAATTAAGATGATAAAAGAATTTTTTTTCAACATTCAGAACTGTATTTTATTCAATAAGCACACTTATTTCAAAAACAATAATTAAATTACGCAATTAAAATTAAACCAATCAAACTAAGTAAATACGAGAATTTTTCTTAATTCTCAACCCTTTTTATGCAAGCATAACAAATTACTCGCAAAAAAAATATTTAAAATAACCCACTTAACATTTTCATTTCTTTACATGAAAAGAGTAAATTACAAAATATTCAACTGAATTTCTTTTTCCAAATGAAAATAACACTTTTATCTTTTACTCGATACTTATCAAGTTTTTATTTTTTTACATAAACTCAACAAACAAAACAGAATTATTTATTTTTCCGTTTTAAACTCAATAACTTTTTTCTTTAAAAATTAACAAAACAAATATCAAATCCACATTCATTTTGCAATCAGAATCAAAGAACGAAAATATCACCTATTCTATTTTTAGAATAACTAAATAATCAAATAAAGAAAAAACAGAATTTATCTGCCTTCCAACATTTTTTTCTTTCGAACTTTGTAAATTTGGCATTGATCCAAATGACAAAACGGTAAGATAGAAATTTTATTTTTTTCAAAATCTCGTTCCTTTAAAGAATGAAATCATACCATTTAATATTAAATCATTTTGATTCAAAAGAATTATCACCATCATAAGTATCCCCCAAAATATATAAATAAACTTTATTTATTATTATTTCAACTTTAAGAACAGATCTTAATATTTCTAAGTTAAAATGCCTAAGAACACAATATTTTATAAAGAGAACAGCTTAATGAAATAATTTTCAATATTATTCAAATTTTTTTATTTGATTTGATGGGAATAAGTTCAGTATATATCAGTACATGAAATATGCCCAATTAACCCGCGCTTTCTCTAAAGCTTGAAATTAATTTACGCAAGCATATAAATCTAGTTAATCCAGATTAAAAGAAATTTAATCGATAACAGATTTGATTCACAGTACTAATAAATACAAAAAAAAAAATATGGAACTGGCTTACTTGCTAGTTGCATCTTTACTTAAGAACACTGGTCATTTTTTCACCATGGAATCGTACCGGGCTGCCACCATCTTTACTCGTCTGTAATGTAGGAGACTATGGTATACTTTAACAATGAACACAGTTGATAAATGAAGAGGCCATCGGATGGTTTTTCTTGATTTAATATGACATTCACAAAACACAAATTTACGAACACAAAACACAAAATATAATCGCGGTAACAATTTCTACTTTTTTAACTACATCACTCGTCGAGTCATCTTCACAACCAAAACAAAACAACACTCTGCGCGCTCACTCCAGCTTCTCGCTTCGGAGTTCGAAAAAACAGAACAATCTTCTATCCTCAGATGACTACCGCCATCTATCGGTGGAAAAAATGTTAGTTTTCTGTAATGAATTAGTTCTTTACAGTATCCTTAAATACACTTTTTGCTTTGACTGAAAACTTAAATGTTCCTTGTTTAATCACTCCCGTTGTTCATAATGCTTTAATCGAGCTTCTTCAAAGAGAAAAACTGTGTAATAGTTCATCGCAGGCCGAAAGTCAATCTAAAAATAGATCAGCCGCGAAGGGGAATTCAAATTCGAATGTTTGTCTCATTTCGATTGATGAAATACAAAATGATCAAAAAGAACTTTCAGAGTATAATAAATTTCGTATTGCACAAAAAAATGTCCAACTTTAAACAATTCTTTCAAGGATGCTGGTTTAGGAAAAAATAATTTTTTGATACGGGATGATTTATTGTTTCATAATGAGACTATTTGTGGAGATAAAGTTTATCAGCTATCAGCTAGTATTACCAGAGAGTTATAGAAATAAAGTTTTACAATTAGCTCATGATTCTGTTTTTGGGAATCATTTAGGAATGCGGAAAACTAGGGAAAGAATTAAATTGTCGTTTTATTGGTCAAATATTTCAAGAGATGTAGAGCCCCAAGAAACAAACTGATAAAATTCCCATAACACACGTTATTCGTCCATCATATCCTTTTCATACTGTAAACATTGTCGTTATAGGTGAAATTGTACCGCCTTCAGGTTGGAAACATAAGTATTGCCTGACATTAATTGATGAAAATACTAAATGGCCGGAAGTTGTTCCGTTAAGAAATCTGTCCGCGAAAACAGCATGTGATGCTTTATTAGATATTTTGATGCGTACAGGAATTCCTGAAGTTATATGTTCGCACCAAGCTACCAATTTTAGATCTGAACTGACTAAAGAATTTGAGAACCGGTTAGGGACATCCCCCGCTTCTCAACCCCATCATATCCCGCCTCAAATGGTGCGATAGAAAAATTTAATCGTCTGTTTAAGCAAATGTTACATCATGTAATTCGTACAGATCCTGTTAACTGGAATAAACAAATTCCTTTTTTACTTTTTGCCTATCGTGAGGTATCAGATTATACAACTGGGGTGTCACCGTTCAAGCTCATATATGGTCGGCAAGCTAGACATTGAACTAACATTGAAGTAGACCTTAGTCGTCTGGAGGATAAGAAACGATTAGAATTAGGTAAACTTCTAGAGAAACATGCACCATTATTTTCTGGTAAATTTCAAGTTGCAAATGTTGGAGCACATAAAATTCGTTTATTACCGGGTGCGGAAAGGAAGAAACCGTATACTTATAAAATTCCGGAATCACTAAAAAACGAAGTCGATAAACAAATAGAAGAATTAGAGCATTTAGGACTTATAGAAAAAAGCGAGGAAGATATAGCTTATCATGTCGTGCGTGTCGCAAAAAAGGACGGTAGCATGCGTTTATGTATAGATTTTCGTCTACTGATTGCAGTGACAAAACCTTTTGATTACCCTATGGAAAACGCAACTGAATTAATCAACGAAATTGAAAGCGCTAACATAATTACCTGTTTAGATGTATTAAAAGGGTATTGGGAAATTCCTCTTGAAGAACAGAGTCGAGATCTCACTTCTTTTAAAACTCATCGTGCTTCGTACCAATGGAAAATCATGCCATTCGGATTGCGCAACGCAGCTGCTACTTTTCAGAAATCAATCAACGATGCTATGGGTGAAAACAGAAAATATTGCAAAGCATATCCAGATGATATATTGCTATTTTTTCATGTGACTGGGATACTCATCTTAAACATCTAGACGCTGTTCTGTCTAAATTAACTGAACTGAAGTTCACCGTAAATGTCAAAAAATGTTCTTTCGCAAGAACCCAAATTAAATATTTAGGTCATCTCATAGAAGGAGGTAGGCATCAACCAGACCCGGAAAAGTTACGTGCCATTGAAACTATAGAATCACTTAAAACCAAAACATCTCTAAAAAGTGCACTGGGTTTATTCAATTATTATCGTAATTACATAAAAAATTACGCTGAAATCGCTAAGTCTTTAACCTACTTAACAAAAAAGAAAATTCCAGAGATCATTCCATGGTCTGACGTTGAAGAAAAAGCTTTTTAAACTTTGAAACGCTTGTTGTGTGAAGCCCCCAAGATTTATACATCAGATCCTAAAAAGCCTTAAGCTATTCAGTGTGATGCCAGTTCTTATGGAATAGATGCTTGTCTGTCGCAAAGAGATGATAAAAAAAAATTGCATCCTATTAGTTTTGCTAGCCAAAAGTTCACTAAGGCGCAGCAAAATTGGCAAACCATCGAGCGTGAAGCTTATGCTATGGTATGGTCAATAAAGAAATTTGAAGTTTATGTGTTTGGTGCTGAAATTGAGTTAATAACTGACCATAATCCCTTGGTATATTTACAGAAATCTACTCCTCAGTTTGCAAAATTACAAAGATGGACGTTATCTTTACAAAGTTATAAATATTTCACACTGCCCAGGTGCGCAGTTAAAAAATGCAGATGGTCTATCAAGACTAGTTCACAGTATAAAGATTAATTAAGTGATACTTTCTTTTATGTTTCATTTTTGTATCCAGTATTATATTAAGCATCTTTTCGTCTGTTGTGAAATATTTCTGTGTTTAATTTAGTATTTTTTGGTTATATATATATATTACATCATTTCAAAATGCTAAAACACCATAACTTCAAAAGGAAGGTGTATATCTGCAGAAATTTTTTAACTATAAAATATTTAAAAAAAACAAACAAGAAAGACAGGTAAAAAAACAAAAACAGTCTGTTCTTCATCAGTGGGAGGACAGACAGAAAACTAACTCCACCCCCCACTTTTAAAATTTGCAGGTTTCTGAACACATGTTCACCCCGCATTCAATACTGAAAAACTATTGTCATTTTATTAATCAAATTCCATAAAAAAAAACTAAAACAACTCAAATTAAAACTAACAAACATAATACCATAACTTTTGAAGTTATGGTGTTTTAGCATTTTGAAATGATGTAATATGTTTTATTGCATTTGATATGTGCTGCTGTAGCGCCATTCATGCAGTAATTTTTCATTAATTTTGAAATAATATATATATATATATATATATGCGTTAAATATTGCTATAACTATTATAACAAGGCTTCTATACATCTGTTGTGAATTGGTTTATAATATATATGCTTTATCAATATAACTATTATAACAAGGCTTCTATACATCTGTTGTGAATTGGTTTATTATATATATGCTTTATCACTATAACTATTATAACAAGGCTTCTATACATCTGTTTTGAAATGTTTATTTAAGTATTGCGCGGCAGCGCAATACTTATTTATTTCCAGTGTCACTTCTCGATGTTAATTTAACATAGAAAAGCCTATGGAGCTCGTAACTTTTTCATTTTTTCTTCCCATCTTTTTGTCCCTGATGCCACAAATTTTCAATTCTTTGCTAATTCTAATAATATTATAAATTCAAAGTGTAAAAACTTTTACCTGACGTCAGGGTCAAAACGGATTATGAAATGCCTTTGCATATAGGTGGATTATAATCTAGAGAGTAACATGGGCTAATTTTTATTTATGTTATTCCAATATTTTTTTTAATAATTCCAAATTTCGCTTTTTTCATTGAGAATCAATGGACATTTTCTAATAAAATTTAACATTTTTCCTTCATTGTTGTAAATAATTCAAAAGCCGTAATAATAATTTGTCTATTTTTAGTTGAATGATTTTCACGTGAAACATGAAACTGAAATAGTTTTTTTAAAGAATTAAATAGAAGATGAATATGGCGTCATAGTGGAAATAAAAATGACATTTTCAAGCAGATTTTTTTAGTTCAGATTGTAATTTTTTGACCAAACTACTATAACCTGCATTACTGCACTGGTGAAACATTTTGAATTATACATAGGTAAATTGCATCACAAATTGTGATGCGATATCGCATAAATCAAAGCCTGGTGATGATACCCTCCATTAATTTTGAAATGTGTTCGTCTGAATGCAGTAGTTATTAAAAAACTTGACATATTAAACAAAAACCTAATTTGCAGAACAAATTAAAAAAACAAAATTTATTTCCTAAATTGTTTAAGCCCGAGAAGGGGCACATATTACGATATTTCATTCAATTCGTTCTACATTTAATGCTAAATTTTTATAACAAATAAGTTAAACCAATTGAACATTAAAAAATAAAAATGAAATTTATACAATATAATACTTTAAACACCTATATACTTAGATTCCGCTCAAATGAAATCGAAATAAATCTTAGACTTTTTCCATTTTTAAGTTGTAAATATTTGTACTGCAGATTTTGCATTATGTTTATGACGATTGTGCATAATATGATAAGATGCATGCAAAATACAAAACTTTAAAAAAAGTCTAAGATTTATTTCCATTTCATTTTAACGGAATCTAAGTATTTAGGGTGTTTAAAGTATTATATTGTATGAATTTCATTTTTATTTTTTAATGTTCAATTGGTTTAATTTATTTGTTACAAAAATTTAACATTAAATGTAGAACGAATTGAATGAAATATCTTAATATCTGCCCCTTCTCGGGCTTGAACAATTTAGGAAATAAATTTAGTTTTTTTAATTTGTTCTGCAAATTAGGTTTTTGTTTAATTATATATTCCTTGTGCTGTATTATAGTATGGTTGCCATATATCAGATTTTGCTTCGCTCTTCGTAGCACAAACAAAGGGGGGGGGGGGGGCATGCAACCAATCTCTTTTTAACCTCTAAAGTAAAGTGAAGTGAAGAGACTGATTCCTCAACGGTAAGTGAAGGGAAGTGAAGAGAGGAGACGGGCGGCACTTATCCGAGTTAATATTGGTTTCGTTTTGAGAAATAATACGTGTGGTTTGGGTGAAGTATTGTTGATCCTAGATTATAGTAAAAATGTATTCTCAGCAAGTGTAAATATTTTGTAAATTGAATATCATGTTTAATAAACTTTTCATATTAAATTTCTGGTGCCATCATCGGTTGTCGTGACATTACAGCAAAATATTTTTTATCAGTTTTTCAAATTTTAAGTAAAAAACACAATTTTTACCTACCGTCCTAGGACGGGCATTTACACTAGTCTATTTATATAATACGCTAAGCTGACGATTCCGGCTCCGACCACTCCGACTCATACTCGAGAAAAGCAACTCATCGCGGCTATGTTAGGCATAAGTATTCAAGAGGCTGTAAGTTTGCCGATTGTTCAACTAATGAAAATATACACATAATCTGCTTTGTATCATATCTATTCTTCTTTATTTTCTCTAAAAAGCTTCAAAAACTTTCCAGTTCAGATAAACAACTATTATAAGCAACGGATAACCAGATGTAAACAAACGAAGACTGTTGCCATTTAGATCTACAAATTCTAAATTTAGAAGGAGAAGCAAATGAACAACTCTTACAGCTTTTCATAAAAAAATACAGGTTAACACCTGATTCTGCTATTAAAATATTTGTAAAAGCATATTAAAAGCCTTTAATTATTTCGAAATGTGTTTTTCAATTTTTCATACCAATTCATGATTTTGTGGAAAAATAGAGTCAATTGTCCGGAAGTACAAACTGTATTCGCTACACTGCTACACTAACGCTCTCGGCCTGAGCTTTACAGAAAATTCCGTCTATCTTTAAACATTATTTTGGCGCCATCCATTGGCAATCAATATAAATAAAAGATTTTTTGACCGAAATTTTAGTTTTTTTTTTATAATAATAATAATAATAATAATAAATGCTGGACTCAATGATGTACTTCGAGATCAATTTTTAAAAGATTCGTTTATATAATTTTAAAATTTCATTCAATATAAATAAAATTAATAATATTATTATTTCTTTGACAGAATTTTAATTTAGTTTAATTAATTTTAAAGAGCTTAACATTTATCCGCTTAATTTTTTAAATTTTGTTTGCATTAAAAATTAGCCCCCCCTCTAGAAGTAATTGAAATATAAGATCAATGTTATCATGATTGCATTAGTTTGTCCAAAAATTATTTTTTCCGAAATTTTAGATTGGGTAAAAAAAAATATCCTTATCATTCGTACTTGCAGAAATCATTTGTCATTTTTAAAATGTACTTATCTACAATACAAATCTTTCAATAATAAAATCTTTACTCTGTTTGTTTGTGTGAAGTCTTATAAAAATGAATCGCGGATCAACATTCCGTCATTTTTGACGGGGTTATATAGTAGTGTATATATATCACTGGAAATTCAAGTATACCTTTTCAAGAGTTTGGAATGGTTTTTTAGGGTTTCGTTCATCTGACGAAACCCTATTCGTCTCGCTCCTCTGTCTGTCTGTCCGTCTGTCTGTCCGTCACAAAGCCCGTTCTCAGAAACTATACATGTTGGAGACTTGAAATTTTGCATACTTATAGCTGAACACCACACATCATATGACAAATCATAAAATTTTGAAAAAGTCGTACATTAAACCCTTTGGGCTCCCACATGTGTATTTTAAACAATTCTTTCAAAGTGACACCCTAATTAGGTTGGAGGCGTGAAGTTTTGCATACTTATAGATGAACCCCTCAGATCAAACGACAAATCATAAAATTTTGGAAAAATGTACATTTAACCCTTTGGGCTCCCACATGTGTATTTTAAACAATTCTTTCAAAGTGACACCCTAATTAGGTTGCAGGCGTGAACTTATGCGTACTTACAACGTGGAAGCTCAGATCAAACGACAAATCATAAAATTTTTAAAAAGTCGCACATTTAACCCTTTGAACTCCCACAAGTGTATTTTAAATAATTATTTCTATGTGAGCCTCTAATTAGGTTGGAGGCGTGAAATTTTGCATACTTATAGCTGAACACCTCACATCAAACGACAAATCATAAAATTTTGAAAAAGTTGTAAATTTAACCCTTTGTGGTCCCACATGTGTATTTTAAAAAATCCTTTCTAAGTGAGCCCCTAATTAGGTTGGAGGCGTGAAATTTTACATACTTATAGCTAAACACCTCACATCAAACGGAAAACTATAAACTTTTGAAAAAGTTGTATGTTTAACCCTTTGGGCTCCCACATGTGTATTTTAAACAATTCTTTATAAGTGAACCAATAATTAGGTTATAGGAGTGAAATTTTGCATACTTATAGCTGAACACCACACACCAAACGACAAATCGTAAGATTTTCAAAAAGTGGTACATTTAACCCTTTGGGCTCTCACATGTGTATTTTAAACAATTCTTTCTAAGTGAGCCCTAATTAGGTTGGAGGAGTGAAATTTTACATACTTTTAGCTGAACACCTCACATCAAACGACAAATCATAAAATTTTCAAAAAGTCGTACATTTAACCCTTTGGGCTCCCACATGTGTATTTTAAACAATTCTTTCTAAGTGAGCCCCTATTTAGGTTGGAGGCGTGAAATTTTGCATACTTATAGCTGAACACCTCACATTAAATGACAAACCATAAAATTTTGAAAAAGACACACATTTAAACTTTTGGTCTCCCACATGTGTATTTTAAACAATTCTTTCTAAGTGAGACCCTATTTAGGCTGGAGGCGTGAAATTTTGCATACTTATAGCTGAACACCATCATGCGACAAATCATAAAATTTTGAAAAAGTCGTACATTTAACCCACTGGGATCCCACGTGTGTATTTTAAGCAATTCTTTCTAACTGAGCCCCTTATTAAATTGGAGATTTGAAATTTTGCATACTTATAGCTAGCAGAACACCTGAGGCCAGGCGCCAAATCATAAAATCTTGAAAAAGGTCTTACATTTAACCCTTTGTGCTACCATATATGTATTTTAAGAAATTCCTTCTAAGAGAGCCCCTAATTAAGTTGGAGACATGAATTTTTGCATATGTATAGCTGAATACCTCAGACCACACGATAAATCATAAAATTTTCAAAAAGTCTTATTTTATTTACTCTTCCGGGCTCTATCTTGTGTATTTTAAGCAATTTTTCTAACCTCTGCCCTTTTCACCCGGGGAGCACTTTTCCAACATTTGCCGACACCCCTTTGACTATTTTTTTATATTATGCACCATAACCTTACATATTTTAGTTCCACTTTTTACCGCCAGGGACGCCTACTTATCTCGGGTGCTATGGGCCCAATCCTCTCGACTAATATATCTACGGATAGTATGTAAAACGGAGTTTCGTTCAGATAGAGGTTTGTTTAGAATAAATCGCGCCCCTGGTTGCGAAATGTGGAACTAACAGATTTTTCAAAAGGATAAAGTGTTTTGAAAGGAATATTAAACGAAACCCTCTGTGCGATCTGTGATCACACTTACCCTCTTGTTTAGTATCTACGAATTATGCGACTTAAAGGTTGATGGTTTTGAAGTTACGTGATGTGTACTGTCAGAAAGTTCAATTACAGAAAAATGTATGGTCAATAAGACCTGTTTAATTAGGGAATTTTGCATAAAGTCTCAGAGTATAAAATTAACACGACCGCAAAGGGTTAAATCTTAAAAACCTATTTGTTTCTGGAATTTCTGAAGATGAAAGATTTTTTTTCTATCGTTGATAACTCGGAAGAGGTTATAAAAATTAAATAAAAAAGTAAAACTTATTTATTTATTTATTTATTTTTATAGTATAACAAAAATTTTAGGTAAAAATTTATGCAATTTTGAAAGTGTAATCTTCAATTGATAACATAAGGATAACAAATAATAATTAACCTCTTGCGTATGTATTTAATGTTTCTTCTTTAAGTAAGAAATGCTGATGTTATTTAAAATTGAAGATGCTTAAATCATTTACTTATTCTTTTCAAAGTATAAAACTACACTAAAAGAAAAAAAAAGGGAGAGGTAGGGGGTTACGATATACATAAAACTAGATCAACAGACATTTAAACTTTTAAACACAGTTTTGTTTATGAGTAATGATTTAAAGAAATGAAAAAAATGTATCACAATATTTATGCCTCGAAATATATCCGTGACTTCATTTTTGAATATTTGCCAGGCTTTTTTAAATCAGAGAAAGATTTTTGAAACATCTAATTACTAGTAATTAAAGCTTTGAGTGTATGTGTACTGAGATTTATTGAAAGTTCAAATGTAAGCGCAATTATTTCATTCTGTAACATTTTATTTATATTAGGCTCTTAGAAAATACCTTGTATTGCATAAAGTTTCAGTTAGCTTTAAATGAAACATGAAACATTCATTCACAAACACTTTTTTTTAATGTTAAGTATGAAACAAACAATCTTAGTTTGAATAATTAAAAGCTAGGAAATATTTCTTAAAACTTGAAAAAAACATACATTCTGTTTAATTTCTACATGCATTTTTAAAAATATGCAGCAAACTACCCAGTTATTCAACCATTTTTACAGATAACGGTTACTTGACCACATTATGCTCATTGGTCAAAATACAGATAAATAACTGTTAAATAACTGGGCAGTTTGCTTCAGATTTTAAATAGTATTCTGCTTTTTTCGCTAAAAAGAGACCTTTAAAAAATCCCTGCTGTTTTCGCAGATACCTAATTGAAAACGTAGTTCAGCAATTATCGCCAATAGACAGTACATCAGATACAGTACTACTGTATCCGAAATCTTTTGTGTGTCACTGTAAATGAACGATAAATGTTATGTACAGTCGAGGAAAAAAAAATAAACACCCCTTACTAACTCTGCAAAACATTATCGTAGAAGAAAGTTACAGGTACCACAGGATAGGTAATAAAGTCTACTTTTAAATGATGCATATAAAATTTGCTTAGGGAGAAATTTGCATATTAAAACGAACAATAACTTTGTCTTTTTCAATAGCAATACATAATTTTGACAGCATAAATGAACTCTAGACCCTTCATTTAGCCTAAAAACGAATTTTTATGCAATTCGTTCGTTAAGGTTCCGAGAAATTAATTATTCTAAAACGAATGTATTTTAGGGGTTGTATCCAAATTGAAGTTCGGTACTCGATTGTTGACGAGATATTTCTTGATCAAGGCATCTTAAGAATTGAAGTCTGCAAGATTACAGGATAGCATAAAAAATTCCAAAATATCACTTCTATCATAGAATCTCATCTTACATATATATATATCATCTTAAACTATCATTTTGCCGTTTTTTAAGCATAATTGGAAAACTTCTTGGAAGATAAATGCGAAATTTTGGATTTCCATAAAGCAGGACTTAATAAATCTAAATCCATCAAAAAAATTGTAGGTTGCAATTCGTAATTTTTTCGAATATTAATTTCATAATTCGTATCATAAAATTATAAAAATTACAAATTCAACGTACATATGTTTGGGTATTTTAGTGTTATTGCTACACAAAAAATTAGCACATTGACAGTATAATTTCAGGACATATTAATAAAAATATAAAAATATAATTTAACTTCAGAAGCACTAAATTTTGAATGTTTATAATTCAAAAACTTATCGTTCAAATGACTTGAAATTTGGTGTCTAGGCATAGTTTGAACCAAAGATTTGAAATATCTTGTTAAAATTGGGTATTGCCATTGAAAAAAGTGAAGTGTAGGTTCATTTTAACATGTAGATGGCCCCCAAAGCAAATTTTATATACATCATTTAAAAGTAGGCTTTATTTCAAATAGTTCGGTACCAGTAACTTTCTTCTACGATAATTTGTTTATGAGTTAGTAGGGTGTTTACTTTTTTTTCCACGACTGCACATTATATTCTACAGCAAGTATTTTGTAATAAACTTCAAAATTTCCTCATATTTGAAGTAATGCAACAGAATTCTTTTGCGTGGACTTGTAAAGGAATAATAAATGCTTTGCACCCCATTTGCTACATAATGAATGTTTAGTGTGCTTCATAAATGCATATCATCATATTTTAAACAATAAAACATCATTAAAACGCATTGGAAATTAGTTTTTTACTATTGACCATAATGTAACGGATAACTTTTGACTGTCCCTGTAAACGACGTATAAATGCTACACACTTCATTTTCAATAGCTTTCGTGTCATAGCGAACGTCAATAACATATTAAAATTACAGAGCAATCCGAATATATTTATGACAGTTACAGCTCAGATATACGGACAGACAGGCCGAAGCCAAAAACCCTTTTCAACTATGTTGGTATATGTACCAATGTAATATGTACTTTCATACATGTACCAATTGATTTGTAATAACATCAAAGTTTGTTTGGGAATCATCTACTGGACAATTTTCTATTTGATGATTTGACAATATTCGATGCTAACACCTAAATTTGGTAACATATTCGAATTCTTCGGTAAATTTTAATTTGGGATACCAAACGGCAAGTCATTCGGTCGAATATTTTGGTAACTAGCTTTAAAGATTGGAACTCATAAAGCCAAATTTATTTTTAATAGTTTCAAAACATATTGAAATGCTTTTTTCTTCTTTTTTTTAAGCATAAGCAGGGCTTCCACTCGGTCCAGTTTTTGAATACCACTTTTTTTCAAAGAAAAATCTTCTTTATAAATTTCGTAGAAACATACTGGGAAGAGCGTTTTTTCTTGCAATTGTTGCAAAAACCTACCACGAATTTCTTTCTAAAAAATTACTGGTTTTCAAAAAACGGACCAGTGGGATCCTTGCATTACTCATAAACTACTCGTTGCAATGAGTTGTAGTTTTGTATTCCCGAAATCGATTTCTGTTAAATAATTCATTATATTTTTTCACGGTTTATATATTTCACTTCATATTTTTCGCAGTTCATTATGATCACAATTCATATTTTTTTTTTCGAAAATAATTTGAAAAAATTTATAATTTTAAATTTAATTAAAAAAAATATGAACTGTAACATATGATTTTTTTTAACAGAAATCGATTTTTAGAAGTTCTAAATATTCGAATCCAAAATTATAGCTCATTGCGCCAAGATGTTTTTGTGTTGTATTTAAAAAAAACTCCCTGCATCGCCAAATAATTCGGCATTCCAATCTGTTTTGCAACGGTTAAAACTGAATTTAACATAAGGAGTTCCAAACTTAAAACCTGCATATATCCTAAACCTTCTACTTCTAAACTATTGAACTGAATGACTTCCTGCTTGGTATCCTAAGGTGAAACTTACGGAAGAAGTTAAATATAATATTAAAATTGGGTTTTATTAATGAAACTTTTCAAGTTTGGTACAATTTCTATATGTTGACTAACTCTAAGCAAAATTTAAGAATAACATTAGTTAGTAGACGTTATTACTAAGTCATAATTTTATACGATAACCTACCGTAGACTTGGTAGCAAACGATAACCTTGTTTTTCCCGGACTGTACGATTCGGAATATATTTTATTTTCTGAACATTTTGTCTGAACATTTTAAGCATTTAAAACTTAGCAAACTACAGTGAAACTGCCCTGTGCGACCACCTCTCTGAACGACCATTTTTTCTTGGAACAAAATTTATTCCCATAGGCTCAATACTAATTTTAACTCCATTCAGAGACTATCTCAGTTGAACTTCCTCCATGAGCAGCCCTTTTCTTTGAAGAAAATAAAACAAATTCCGTTTTTTCCTTGTCGCTTGGAGAAGGTTTTTATTAGAAAAAGAAATTCCGGAGAGTTCATTATTCATCAAACTTCTAAACTAAGTTTAGATTTTTTTTTTTTTTTTTTTTTTTTTTTTTTTTATACTCCGGTAACTTTTAAGTGTTTAAACCCCTTTGTGCCTTTTTAGGAAATGAATTTAACTCTGATGACAAATTAAGTATGACGGTCAGTAAACTCCCCTGCTCTATTCTGCCAGGAAGCTCTCAAGGAAATAGATAAATGAATGAAATCGTCATTATTTGTTCCCGTCCAAAAAAAAAAAAAAAAAAAAGTATTTATTTATTGAACTTCGAAAGGACTTGGAAATAAATGTTATAAAAGATAAAACCGTAAAATCAAAGCAAACCTCAATGCATTCCTTTTTTAAACTTTGCAGTAATCTATTTATATAAAATCCAAGTCTCTGTGTGTCCCTCATAATTCCGGTAGGACCGCGTCATGGAAATGAATAATTGTTGAAAAATACTAATGTAGGGTTACCACATTAGTTCCAAATGTTAGCTAACTTGGTGATAGCTGGCTAATTTGGCGAAATTCCCATTTAAAACCATTAACCTTTCATAAAGGAGGTCACCGAAATTTAATTTAAACTCCGCTCTTTTAAGATATTTTTTCAAAATCTATGAGTGAGAATTTAAAGTACATCTTTACATCTTCCTCCCGATGCTACTAATAAAATAACCGCCAATAGACGACGCTGTACTCTGTGAGCTCCTAACTGCGCAATTTTAATGTGGTTTAGGTACTTTTCCAGTATAAGTGCCTTGGCGAAAAAGGAAATTTGGCAACATATTTTCAGGGAACCTATCGACTGTTTCATTTTATATACACACGCATTTTTTTTTTCGATATTTATACGATTTATTTAACATTAAAAAAAAGCCGTTTCTCTAATTTTATACAGAAACAGATGTAATTTGTACATAAAAACATCAATAATACACATATAAAATAAACATATAAAACAAACAAAAACGCTCATCAAGTTTGTTTTCATAGCTGTTTATATGATTTGACAACAAATCTCCATATTTTTCCGTTATACGGACACCATGCGCATGCCAAAATGTATGCTAATGCGCCAATTATTTCAAAATACTAAAAGATATTTTTAATTTTATGCCAGCTGTTGAATATGAGTTTTATTTTGTTGCTTTATTTTATAACAGTTATTTGTTCACTTATTTTAAGTATATATTTGTGATTTAATGAAATAGTTCGTAAGTCCGGAATTTTTAAATGTTATATTTTTTAAATGCTCACTTTAGTATCGACAATGTTTTTTCTTTTATTTTTCAAATGCTTCAATTCACGTGATTTTCATTTTTCGCCACATATTACGCTTGGCGACAATGGTATCCGTATAACTGAAAAGTACCCAAATCTCACTTTCTGATGTCCAAGCTTTTTTAAAAAAAAACGCCAAAGCCCCTACAGTGGAAAGTACCAAACGATCTATTATTTTGCGCTATCTGTGTTATAGTTTGTACTATATGCAAGGGGGGTGGAGCGAGTTTAAACATTAAATATTAAAGTTTCGGCACAGATGTCATATACGTCCCATATTGGCGCGATTTTTTTCTGACGCCAATGTCATATACACAACGGGTACTTAACTGGCGCCAAAGTGTCGTTATTTTGCTTTATATGGTAACCCGGATGTTGTTGTTTATGATGTTGATGTTTTCGCCAAATTGGCGTCGGAAAAAAATCGCGTCAATATATGCCAACTGTGTGTATATGACAACTGTGCCAAAGTTTCTATAAAGCAGTATAAGACTAAAAAATTAAGAATAAAATAAATGCAAAATAAGACTAAAGAAGAAAGAAAAATCATGCGCTAAGCATAGAATATGAAACAAACACATCCTGAATGCTTTAACAAAACTTCGTTATTTGGGGAAATAAGGTAAATAAGATAACTAAGTAAACATTTTAGAGGACGCATAAAAAATTTTAAAAATTGATTTCAGCAGTTACCGTCTATAGCCAATAGTACCGTTATTATACGCAGCTATTTAGCTAAAATTTAATTTAAACTAAAACACTATTAAAACTACTGAAATCACATTTCCAGCTATTATCATCCATAGACGACCATGTATACAATTCTTTGCGTGACCCTGTATATCATTTTATCTATATTCTACAAACATTTCTTAGTAAACTAAATGCAGTTCAGCGTAAAAATGCATAACTCATTTAAAAACCACTTTAAGCAATTTACTCTCATACTCATTAACCCTTACGAATTCTTTTGTGTAGCCCTGCATATGAACTGTAACATTTATACACACAGTATAGTATGCATAAATGTTGTGAAAATAAAAGCGCATATCATAATTAAAAATGCATTTCTAGCAATCATTGCTTATGTACAATACTTCGGAGAAAAGTTTTATGGCGAGAAAGAAGTTTGCCAACGTATTTTCTGACAACCTATTTACTGCTTCATACTCACAAGCAATATTTTCCATAGGTATGCAATTTATTTTACATAAAAAAAGCTATTTATCTATTTTTATAAAGAAACAGAAGTAATTTTTACACAGATGTCATATACGCATCAGGGTTGGCGTGATTTTTCTCTGACGCCAATTTGGCAGAAATCCCGCTTTCGAATACCAGTTATTTATATATTTTTAAATTATTTGCTATCATTTTGAAAAGGAAATAACTATAAATAAATAAAAGTTTGAATAATAACTATAGAACAAAACAGGGCACAGATGTCATATACGCCCCATATTGGCGCGATTTGTTTCTGACGCCAATGTCTTACATGAAACGGGTACTTAACTGGCGCCAAAGTATTGTTATTTTGCTTGATATGGTAACCTGGATGATGTTGTTTATGCTGTTGATGTTTTCGTTAAATTGCATCGGAAAAAAATCGCGCCAATATGACATCTGTGCCCCAAACAGTTTATATAATTAAAAACAGAAAATAAAAGTAAATAAACAATTTATTAATAAATAAAAAACAATAGCCGGGTTACCATAGCAGGCAAAATAACACCATTTTGGCGCCAGTTAGGTATCCCGATTCATATCTGAAGTCTGTGCCGTAATTTGTATGTAAAAAAAAAATATTATATATATTTAGAAACGATTTTTTTATGTATATAAGTTCATATATAAACAAAATAAAAGTTCATTAGATTTATTTTCATAGCTGTTTATATATTTTGGCAACATATCTCACTTTCTGATGCCCGAATTGCGCCAAGCTGTTTTTAAAAATGCGCTATAATGGAAAAGTACCTAAATAAATAATTAAGAGAAATAATCAATTATACAAACTAAAACCTTTTAGGTACAGATGTCATATTCGCCCCATATTGGCGCAATTTTTTTCGGTTGCCAATTTGGCGAAACAACATAATCCGGGTTACCACATCAAGCACTTTGGCGCAAGTTAAGTACCTGTTGCCTATATGATATTGGCGACAGAAAAAAATCGCGCCAATATGGGGCGAATATGACATCTGTTCCCCATTTTATTTCGAGATCAAAGCATTGTTTTTAATTTCGATTAAAAATACATAAACCCTTGGATAACTTCAATTGAAATTAGGTTCACAGCTTAATATCTCATTCTATAAACCTAAACAAACACAAGTGATTCATTCATCGTGAACCGCAAAAAATATTAAATCATTGAGGTAATCATTCACAAAGTAAGTTCTACAACAATCAATGGACAATATTGTAATGACCCCATAGTACGTAAAATGGTGGCGGTATCGTTTGTTTATGGTTTGAAATCACAAAGATTTAATTTTGCAATGTCTCTTAGTTACATTATTTTATTGTCATATTTATGAGCTCAGAACAAAAGCATATTTTTTCATTATTTAGTTATTAAAGACGGAAAAAATTATAAATGCATGATTTGAAATATTTAAATAATTTTCTTTCCTAATAGTAAAAAATAACATCGGGAAGAAAGAGCGAGTTTAAGTTAAATAAGTTTAACTGTTTAATTCTGTTGTAATATTCAAAATAACTGTATTTATTAGATTTCAGTAAACAACATCAGGGCCCGATTAAACTTTGAAGTTAGAGAAATTACAATGTCATTTCAGGACCCTTCTTTTGGAGAAGCTTTTCTAAATTCCACATATACATGGAAACTCTTCAGTGTTCGAAATATTATTCTTAGGACAGACATAACATGAGAACGGCCAGCAATTTTACACAAGTTTTTGAAAACTACTTTATATCAGAAATTTTACTAAAAACTGGTTACTTTTTTGTTATAGAGGCCCACACTATTGGGATTATGACAAGTTTCAGCCAATTTCGCCAACGTCGTAACCAAGATCGTGAAGCACACACATATAATACCATATAATACCATTTCATGAAATCGTATACGATAATTTAATAGTTTTTACCTTACTTCAAGTGTGTAATTTATTTATTTTTAAGGCTTAACAATCTAAATTGTCCAATATATGAATTTAAAAAATGTAAACAAAGATTGAATAGACATGACCGCAAAAAGCCCCAAATCTGCATAACACTTGGAACCAAACTGTGCAGATTAGTGGTCTTCTGCTGTACACAGTTTTTCATAAATGTGTTTCGTTCTTAAAATGTATTATTTTCATCTATCACTGCGGAACAAGCGAGAAAACTCATATTCTTGCACATGAGTTGTATATATCTTTATATCTAAATTTCCGTCATTTTTGACGGGCTACCTTTCTAGTTAACTTATAATAATTAACTTTTGGATCAGTAAATAAATAAATAGAAATGCTTAATTGTCTTTAAAAGTTAAACTTAAACTTACACTATGTGCAAAATTACTTAATTTCGAAGACACAAAAATTATATATCCCTCAAAGAATTATCATGATTTAATTATCCACGAATCAATAGAAATTATTACTAAAGAAAATACTGTTTGTAACGACGTTTTATCCTACAACATACCCAGAATTTGGCTCAGTTTGCTTAAAGAATAATAAAACGAGTAATTTTCCACTTCCCTATAACCATGTTTTATTTTCCCAATGTTTCCGGATCTATAAATTAACTTCCACTTTTACTCCTTTCGTCATCTTCTTACGGGGATTTTGAAAATTAGGCGTCAATATCTGTTGTATTTCTCATATTCCTCTGAAGAAGACTACGTTTTTTATAGTTGAAAGTTCTAAGGTATTAAAATAATTTAACATTTTTAAATACTGCGTCATCTTTTAAGTAATTTTGCACATAGTGTAAGTTTAAAATTAACTTTTGTTTTGATACTTAAATGTTCATATTTTTTCCTAATGTGAAAAATAAATTTCAGCAACAATGTTATCCTTTTCCGACAATTAAAATCTAAAGTTGGGGCATATCTTACTTGTCAATGGGTGTTACGCTACGCCAACCTGTTTACTCACTTTGGCGTTGTAGGATCGCCAATGGCTGTTTATCATTGTTTGGTGGAATAAATTTCGCGAGTTGATGTTACCAGCGCTTTTATTTCACGTTCCACGCAGATTGTTTTATATTCCTGAAATAATTTCGGTTGCATTGTTTTAGCCTACTGTGCTAAATTTTGCCATCTGCGATTTCTGAATTTTTAGCGATTCTTAAGCGATTTAACGGGTTTTTACTTTTTTTTTTTTTACTGTCGGGGTGATTTTTCTACATTATTAAAAATAAATCCGGTTGTAAGTTTTTAGTCCAATTACAACAAATCTTATCCTTGTTTCAGTAAAGTTTATTCGGCATTCGTATAGTAATTTTTGCGGCTTTTTCGTGTTTGCGCGACAATTTTTCAACATTTGCAAAATGAATCCTATTTTAGTCCCTTACTTATATAGAATTTTTTTTATTCTGCAGTTTTTGAAGTTTTAATCATTTTTAATGCTATTTTCAGTGTTTTTTCGCGATCTTATAAAATTAACGATGATTTAACGTACAAAATTATTCAGAAAGAACTAATTTATAAGAGGAAATCCCCGTCAGTGATTGTTGTGTTTCAGTTCAGACACCCCCACTCCGCCAGACAAAAAAAGGACAGGAAAGTTTATTTAAAAAGTGCGCTAACAAAAATCATATCATATTAATTTAGTTAGGAATCTTATCCCTTTCTAAACTTTTTTTTTACCCTCGCCCACGCCTCCTTCTTTCTTAAATTTAGCATCTCTTTCTAACAAATTCACAAAGCTATATTTATGCATAATAATAATAGTATGCTAAATAATATTTGTCTTTGGTAAGTAAATTGTTATTTAGCCTCAGATATGAAAGCTGCATTACAATAATAAATTTTAACCGGTGCAATAAGCTCATAAAAATCAATACTAAAAACTAAGTAGATTTAAACATGACCTCCATTAAGAGACCACCTCTCGGAGCGACCAATTTTTATTGGAACGGAACGTTGTCGCTTTAAGGAGGTTTTACTGTATATCTTACGTCAAGTACAACGAAAACTTGTGTGATTATATTCGTCTCGTTGTATTTCTTGTGGAGCAATGGTTTATCATAGGCATATTCCTAAAAGCGGAGTATATCCTAAAAAGAAAGGAATACGTTCGTTTATCAAGTTTGAGTGAGTCTTAAACACTTTGAGCAAACTAAAAAAAAAAAAAAAATGCTATACACAAAAACCATCCTAAAATATTCTAAAAAATTGAATATGTTTGTTTATCAAGTTTCCGTCTTAAACACTTTGAGCAAGCTAAGGAATAAACGATATAAACACAAAACAATCTTTAAAGAATACTAAAATAATTGAAAACATTTGCTTATCACATTTCTTAAACATTTTTAACGAACTACAAAATAAATGCTGTTAACAAAAAACAATCCTTAAAATATATTCTAAAATAATTCAAAATGTATGTTTATCATGTTTGAGTTTTAAACACTTTGAGCAAACTACAAAATAAATGCTGCTAACAGAAAAAATCGTTAAAATATACTAAAATAATTGAATATATATGTTTTATCACGTTTGAGTTTTAAACACTTTGACTAAAACAAAATAATAAATGCTATAAACAACAACAACAAAAAAAAATCCTTAAAATATAAGAATTGAATGTGTTTGTTTATCATTGTTTGAATCTAAACACTTTGAACAAACTACAAAATAAAAGATATAAACAAAAAACAATCTTTTGAATATAGTATCTTTTTCTCCTTTTGAAGTACTAATTTTTCACAGTGAACACACTAATTCTCTCCTTATTTTAATAATGTTTTTTTTTTTTTTTTTCGAGATGCTGATAATATTTCAAACGAAAAGTGCTTACTTATTTTTTACAAAAATACAAACCACGTGATTGAACAAGTCAGAAATTGTACGTCAAACGTGGCAAACGAGGTGCGTTCATACTATAACTAGTTTTATAAATATTGAGATCTTGGTGCAATAGCTGTTGCACTCTTATGCAAGAATGCATGAATGCAAAATTGATTACGATTATACATATTAGATTCAGTAATACGGAAATAATAGGACTCAATCTTAAGTAGGACATAATCACCATGGCAGCCTAGAATCATTACCTATGACGAAATATCATTGAACTAATTACGTAGGATAGTATTTAATAGAATGAAGAAAACATTTATTAATGTCTTTTAAAGTTTTGATTCGGTTTTCATAACATTTAAAATGACGCAACAAAATTCTGAAACTATTATACATATTAAATTTCAAACCATTCGGTTGCGTAGTTTTTGCGCTGTTATATGCGGACAGACGGATAGATTGGCGGACGGACCATACGACGACTATAGGTGCTACCTATTTATATAATGAATAATGATACAAATCAAATTGATTCAATAGACATCTAAATGCAATTTTATTGAGGAGTAATAATTTAAACAAATGAAAAATTGCTTCGAAATATTTATCCGATGAAAAATATTCCTGACTTTTGAATGTTTGCCAAATTTTTTTTTAAACGGAAAAATATCTTTAAAACCTTTAATTACGAGAGGGTGTTTAATTAAAGCTTTGCGAATATGTGCGCCCAGAGAGATGCATACAAAGTGGAAATGTAAACCCAGTTCTTTCATTCGGTGATATTTTAATTATACAAGTTTTTTGGGACTTTAAGCAAATACCTTGTACTACATAAAATGTCTGTTAGCTTTAAATGAAACATAAAACTTTCATTTTTTAACTTCCAAAGGTATATTCTAAAAGACATTTTTAATACTCAGTGTGAAAAAGAAAATTCCTGATTTGAATAATTAAAAGCTAAAAACATTTCTAAAGGCTTGAGCAAACTTGTTTCTGTTTAACTTTTATGTATTTATTTTTCGTTTAAAACTGATTATTATTATTATTATTATTATTATTATTATTATTATTATTATTATTTTACAGTATCGATGAAATGTACTAGCAGTTATATAAAATATATTACATGAACTTTAAAAAGTTCACTGTTATATTTAAAAGGTGACTAAAATAATAAAAGCGATGTTACAAGTTAGAAATATACATTTTATTTAAAACTTCTTAGTAGAGGAGACTGGGGCTAGTTGGCTACAGGGGTAAGTAGGCGCAGTCCTCATAAACTTACCCCCATAGGTTTAAGCAACTTGCCCCGTGACGGTGTAGGTTGGTGTACAATTTTCCTTTAACTTTAGGCTTCTGCTAAACATAAACTACAAGAGCTACCAACTCAAAACTCCGGGTATTTATAGAAAAATGTCTGTTCTTTAAAAGTGCAGTTAAAGTTTTCTAAAAAACTTAAACAAAAAATTTATAAAAATCAATAACTGAAAACTGCGCCTACTAGCCCCGGTCTCCCCTACTTTCAAGCTTTTCCAAGCTCTTCATCAGAGAATATTTTAAATAAATAAAATAATAAATAATATTATAAATAAAATGTATATTTTTACTTGTAACGTCTCTTTTATTATTTTAGTCACATTTTAAGTAAAACAGTGAACTTTTTAAAATTCGTATAATATATTTTATGTTTGAATCAAGATGAAATATTGCATTTCGTCTTATGACATTATTTATACTAGCAGTTGTTTTACACTGATAACATAACAGTTGTCACAGAACTTAGAATGGTAATTTATTGTAATAAGGTTAGGGAATATTTTGCTATTAAGTGATACAAGGAGTTACAATCCTGGCTTCTCGTATTACAGGACATACACTGTAAAAAAAATCTCTAGTTTTACAGATGAAAAGTTACAGAAATCTGTATGCTTACTAAAATTTTATCTCTACGCTGTATAAAAAAATATGTAAATCTACAAAACTAGTTTTTGTAAAGCTACAGAAATCTGTAGCTTTACAAAAGACTCTATTAAAATTGCAGTAACCTTACTAAAATTTTATCTGTAACCCGGGTTGCAATTACATAAAAAGTTCTACGCATCCCAGTTTCCTAAAAAATTCTTAGTAACCTTACAGATTTTTTTATTTACTGTGCAAAAGTGTAACTGTTATAAAGAAAAAATGTGTTTCCAAAGCAAGAAGCAAAAACAAGGGACTGATTTTTTTTTTTTTTAAAGTGTAATTCAACTCTCTTTGTACAGTATGTATGGCATTGTTTCTTGTTTACTGTTCTTTATTTTAGTGATTTAGACGTCAAGCAAAGGTTTCTGCTGTACTGTGCATATATTTTAAATGTTTTATTATGTTTTTTGCACACTAAAACATAGTTTTTATGTTGAAGCTTTTATTTTTCTTTCGTGTTTGCACTTCATTTTCGGGTTATCCGCGGTGCCCTTGCCACCCAATTCCGCGGATAATCGGAGTTGTACTGTATATGTTTTAGACTTTTCGCTAACAATACCAACAGGTTCAGCCAGGTGGGGAGGCCTACCAAATGGTTTCAGCTTCAGCTCGACAAAGCCCTACCCAAACAATACCAACAATCATTTTTATATGAAAAATACCAATTATGTATTAAAATGAAATTTTGAAATTTATTAAAAGCGATAATTTCGTATTGGCTTCCTGTCAGTAACAGTAGAAGAAATCGTAAAAGGTCACTAGTCTTTTTTATTCTGATATTTTCAGTGGTTTAAGGTATGTTCCTACCTTCGGGGCACTTTTTTTGAAAAATATGAAATTTTTATCAAATACATGTGTTTTTAGTTAAAACAGGGAATGAAACTATGGATTCATAGAAATTTTCAATGGAATTTTAAGTAACTTTTCAAATTCAGGCAATATTTAGTGAAATTTTAGTAAAGAATTGCATTTATGCCAAACCTTCTATAACGAAATCTATTCAATATATTTCACTTTTTTTTAACAATATATTAGCAAACCACTTATCTATGTTATGAAGCAAACGATTTGCGATATCTCCTTATTTTACTAACATATACCAAATTTTGTATACGAAACATGATTTTTTTAAGAAATGTGCATTTTTCAATAATAATAGCTCTAAAATTAATATGTAGAAACTTACAAGCTATATTTTGCTTTATAACATACCAATAGATGAGCATGACCTTGTTTCAAAATTTTGTTTCACTATCTTAAAAACTTTTTAAGTAATTATGTTTCTCGTAAACGGACACAATGAAAACCGAAGTTTTCCAGAAAACGCAAATTAAGATTTTGATGTAGCACAAAAAGTTATGTAGAAAGTTTACAACTTTTAAATCCATCATATTTGTAGGTGTTTATATATTTTTGTATATATTATACATTTGTGTATTAAAATGTATTGTTTACTTTTCTGTGGCTCTTTAAACGGTCACTTCTGGTTTTAGAAAGTTCATTTTCGGTTTATATTTTGGGCTATTACTTTGCTTCGAATTATTTCTGAACCAAAAGTAAGGCATTTTTGGAATCCTAAATGTTTGTAATTTAATTTGAAATAATTAAAAAAAAAAAAAAAAACTGAAAATTTTCGTAAAAACAGCGGTTTGCGGGTAGACACATACCTTAAGCGTGGTTCGATTACCTGTCTTAAATTTGTGCAAATGCTGAACTATTTTATTTATTAGGCTGAGCAAAAAGTTCTGAGAAATGTTTAATCTAATAGTTACCAGAATTTGTATCGTATATAGGAGTACTAGTGGCATATCAATAGGAGTTCAGGGATTTCGTCTCCAAAATGCCTATTGAACAATATGATTTGCGTGTGTTGATCCGGCATTATTGGAGAAAAGGTCTAACGATTCTGAAAACCTTCGATGAGATTAATGAGGGTGAAGGTGCTGGTACGGCGACAAAATCGACTATGAGCAGAGGGTTTAAGCGATTCGAAGAAGGCAATTTTAATCTCAAAGACATGCCGCGTTCTGGCCGGTCATCTGTTTTGGACGAAAAGGACTTGGTAGCCGCTGTGGATACTCAGCCTTCAAGGAGCCACCATAGTACTTGCAGCAAATCCGGAATTTGGCAGAACGATGGCAGAAAGTCGTGGGCTATGATGGTTTCTACTATGAAGAATAGTCCTTGTTGCTTTTGTTGTTAATTTGCGCATAATAACGCAACTTTCACAAATTTCCCAGAACTTTTTGCTCAACCTAGTATATTAATTTTAATGCAAACAGGATTATCTTTTGTAATCGCACTGTATGCAAGTGACAGACATACAGATTAAAAAAAATTATTTAAAAGAAAAATAAAAACTCAGTAATTTGCGATACAGTTTTCAAACAAATTGTGATATATATATAGTTTTCAAACATTGCATTTAAAAGTACATTTTTTTTTCTATTCGAGGTGTAAAATTTAAAAGTGTGCGGTATTTAGAAATTAAAAAAAAATTTTCAATAAAATATAATAAAAGTTAAATTTAATAGTCTGCTGTTGCCATTCGAAAAATGACGTCAGAGTTACGGACGTCACATTTGTCCTTTATAATATAGATAACCAGGGTGTAACAGAGAATAACAATCACAACTTTAAAGACTGATAATATTTGTTAAGAGAAGAAAAAAACTAGTATGTTGTAGCCATCAGAAAACTTTCTTCGGTATAAAGGAAATCGTCTATAACCAAAATTAAATGACAATGTATTCTTTTTTGACATAAAGCTATAGCGGAAATCCTGAAAAACAGGTCATAGGAGCGACATCTGTTGGATGATATGTACCCAAACATAATAAAGATCAATTTATGTCAACGTCTAAAAGAATATGAAGTTTGATGAAATTCCGTACATTAGTTCTTGAGATATCACTATCGCGGAAATCGTGAAAAATGCAGCATAACAGTACCACCTGTTGAAAGATTTACACCAAAACTTAATCAGCGATTATTTATATCACAGTCTAACAGAATACTAATTTTCATGAAATTATCCCTGCCTTAATTTTTGAGATATAGCTATACGGAAATTGTGAAAAATACAGCATAACACTGCCACCTGTTGAGCGATTTACCTAAAAAAAAACCTAATCATCGACTATTTATGTCAAGGTCTAAGAGAATATGAATTTTGATGAAATTCCTTGCCTTAGTTCTTGAGATATAGCTATCGCGAAAATCGTGAAAAATGCAGCAGAGCAGCGTCACCTGTTGTTCAATTTAAAATAAAATCTAATCAGCACCAATTTATGCTCAAATGCGTCTGAGTGTATAGTTTTATTAAATTCCGTGGGCTAATTCTTGAGATACAGTGCCCACAAAATTTGTGTCACATTCAGACCGACAGGCTCACGGACAGAAATTTTCTTACAAACGGTCAAGTCATGTTCATTACCTTCTAAAACGTATAAAATCTGTCAAAAACCGGAAGTTGAAATTTTTCACAAATCCACTACCTTTTTCTTGTAAAGTTGGAGTAAAGGAACTTATTTGTATTTTTTTTTGCAAAGTAAAACAAAAAAGAAAAATCATGCGTACGGCATAGATTATGAAACACTTTCCAACACTCCCTGAAAGCTTTAACAAAACTTCGTTATTTAAGGAAATAAGGTAAATAAGATAACAAAGTAAACATTTAAAAAATTGATTTCAGCAGTTACCGTCCATAGCCAAATACGTATTCCAATTCTTTTGAACAGCTCTGTATTTGATCTGTATGTTGATATATATACTATATAACGGGAAAATTTAGTTTAGCAAGAAAACGCATAACAGGCCGAAATTTCTCGTTCAGCAATTTTTACTAATATATAAAAACATACTTGAATACTTTTGTACAGCCCTGTAGTTCACCTAGTACCTTTATTACATGCCACTGTTTAGCTAAAATTTCATTCAAACTAAAACACTCTTAAAATTACTGAAATCACATTTCCAGAAATTATCATCCATAGACGGCATATATCCCATTCTTTGCGTGACCCTGTATATCATTTTATCAATATTCTACGAACATTTCTTAATAATCTAAATGCAGTTCAACGTAAAAATGTATAATGAATTTAAAAACCACCTTTAAGTAATTTGCGCTCATACCCAGTAACCCTTACGAATCCTTTTGGGTATAGCCCTGTATATAAATTATAGCATTTATACACACCATATGGTATGCATAAATGTAGGGAAACATAAAAGCGCGTATCATAATTGAAAATGCATTTCCAGCAATCACCGCTAATGTACAGTACTTGTGATACAATATAGTAGGGGAAGGTGGTTTAAAATGATCCTAGCGGGCAAAACGATCCACGTAGGTTTTCTTCCAGACAGGTCGCGCTATCTACAGGGTAACACATAAACTAGTTGAGCCAAGTGAAGAAGACGCAATGACGGTATTCAAACGATCGCAGTATTACGCGTCTGAAAAAAAAAAAAAAAAAAATTAAAAGGTGGTTTTTATCACATCTGTTAAAAGATGAGCACTAACTTTCATATTTATTTAGATGTACAGTCATTCATGTACAGAAATATGACTTGGTTTACTTAATAGAGTATGTTTTTAGATGTGAATTACACTCTTACTAAGTTTGTTATGTTTCTCTACGTCATCTAGTTATATGACCTAAAATAGACGGCTATGTTGCCGGGTAAAATGATCCATTATGTGGATCGTTTTACTACCATTTCATTGGCTGAAAAGAATCCGTTACCGCGTCCTAGCCATCTTTGGAGCCAAATGTGTGACTGGCCCAAACCTTTCTCTTTGAGCCGACGTGTTATCCTACCTATCATAATTTTCAAATATTCCATTTTATCGTTTTTTAAATATTATTTGTGACACTTTTTTTATTTTAAAATTTATATAAAATAAATTATGTATGCTATTTTATTGCAAAACTTATTTTACTTCATTAGGTATTGTCATAATTACTTTTATATCCTTTATTTTGCCAATAAAAAACAATTTACAATTATTTTTAAATGAAGGATCATTTTGCCCTTGGATGAGGGTAAACTGATCCTTTGGACACTTTTACAAAAATCTATTTTTTTCATCACTAAATTTGGGTTTAAAATATTATTAAAATATGTTTAAAATGCAAAAGATAGTATAAAACATATTAGTACAGGGCCAAAGATTCATTTAAACAGTTATGTTATTTTACACAAGTTTTCCCCTTAAAGGGATCATTTTAGGCCTCCTCCCCCTATCTGATATCTTTTGTGTGTCTCTGTAAATGCCATGCACTTCGTATTATACATGAAATAACTTATAGTAAACCTCAGCGACGTATATCAATTTCATTATATATGAAATAGTTTAACATAGTTAAAATATGCTGCAAACAATTCCCCCCCCCCCCTCCCCCATATCATTATGTAACGGAATTCTTTTGTGTGGCCCTGTAAATGAATAATAACTATACTTTGCACCGCATATGCTACAGAATGCATATTTTAGTAAATGCATAAAATACTTCATAACTGCATATTAAAACTGCATATAATAAATAACTGCAAATAATAAAAACTGCATATAATAAATGCATATAAATTTTGTTATGTTTGGATGCGTCTATCATCATTAAAAATCACTTGAAACGATTTTTTTCCATTGGCCATAATGTAACGGAACACTTTTGACTGTCCCTGTAGATGCAGTAAACATGCTACAAACTTCATCTGAAATAGGGATCGTGCTATGGTAAACGTCAATAACATCCAAAAGTTTCAGCGCAATCCGAGTATATTTACGAGAGTTTGAGCGCGTACAAACGGACAGAGTAACCGAAGTCATAAACACTTTTCAGCTTTGTTGGAAAGTGTTAAAAAGCATATGAAGTCACTTATTGGATCAAAAAATGCAGTGTATCTCACTCCAAGCCGAATCCGATTTTTCGCTCAAGAGAGAAAATACAAGATGGCCATAATTAAACTGACAGTACTCAGAGTGTTCTGTAGATCGATCTAATTGAGAGAATGACGCCAAATTTTGTAAGAAGATTAAACAAAACGAAGGATTCCGCGAAAAAAAATAGTTCCAAAAGTCACCGTAAGGGAAAATGTGAAACAGAAAAGAGAGTATTAAAAAATGGTGAATTGATACTAAAATAAGATTACCTTTCATTTAGCACTCTTAACGATTTTAGTATTGATTCTGCAATTTTTAAACCTCTATTTTCCGTTACACAGCGCCACATATTCCCCTAGTGGTGACTTTTTGAACTAATTTATCCTTCGTTCCCCGTCTTGTTTAAACTGCTTACAAAATTTGGCGTCATTCTGTCAATTAGATTGCTCTTCGGAACACTATGAGTACTGTCAGTTTAATTATGGCCACCTTGTATTTACCTACGATAGATTTTTATAAGCGTATGCGTCTTGTTCGTTCTTATATTGTTATACCATTTAAACCATTGTCAAACCATTTTATGACTGATTCTATTAGGGAAATTCACCAAGGAAACGTTATAGAGTATAAATGATAAATATTACGGCGATATAATCAAGTATTAGTAGCGGAAAAGTAACGTCTTCCGTTTCAAATTGGGAGATCAGCGTAAAAAATCCAACCGACTATATGCATATCTATGTATATAAAATCCACGTGTAGGAAAGTGTAGGTAACTATTTCGGGACAAACCTATATATTTAAAAAAACAAGGTTGATTTTTCAGTCTGCTGCCCTAAGCTTTGTAGTGAACCAATTTTGCTAACAATTTTTTAAATAAAAGCTGTTCACTTGTAGATGTGCCCGCACTAGCTATTTTTAAAAAGTATTACCATTTTTATATTTATTTTCAATTTAAAGAGTTTTTTACGAAATTTTTTCAAAATGGTGGCAATCGGATTACTTCCATTGTTTCTTATAAAAGAGAACTAATGAAAAATATTCAGACACGTGGCTTTTTGGACGCATTTTTTCATTTGTAAGTTATTTTCGCTTTATTAGTTCTTACTTTCTTCTGACTTCAATAGAAGAAAGTATTGTAATCGAAATTTTTTTCGACTTCCCGTTTTCGACGGATTTACACGTTTTAGGGGTCAGAGATCCCAAAAAACATGTTTATAGAAAATGTCCGTCTGTCCGTGTGTCTCTCTGCCTGTCGCCACTGTACCATCAAAAAGTGTATGAAGTTATGCATAGAATTCAACCAAATTTTTATTTTAAGTTTTTGGCTATGACAAGCAGATCCTCCCTGAATTGAAAAAAAAAATTCCTCGTAGGGGGCGCTGTAATAGCAATTTTTGTGCGATTTTGAATATTGTACCATCGAAAAGTATATGAAATTATGCATAGAATTGAACAAAATTTTTTTTAAAGTTCTTGGCTATGACAAGCAGGTCCTTCCTTAATTTAGAAACATTCGCTGGTATAGGGCGCTGTAATAGCGATTTTTGTGCCTTTTTTTTTTGCCATTTTGAATATTGTACCATCGAAAAGTGTATGAAGTTATGTATAGAACTGAACGAAATTTTTTGTGTTTGTTTTTGGTCATGGCACGAAGGTCCTCCTTGAATTTGGAAAAATTCCACCGGAAGGGGGCGCTTTAATTGCGATGTATGTACGATTTTGAATTGTACCATCGAAAACTGTATAAAATTATGCATAGAATTGAACCAAATTTTTTGTGTATGTGTAAGGCTATGGTCGGTAGGTCCTCCCTGAACTTGAAAAATATACGCTATGAATGCTTGAAAAATGGCGCTATAATTGCGATGTCTGCGCCATTTTTTTATTACCATCATCAATAAGTGTACCATCAATAAGTGTATGAAGTTATGCATAGAATTGAACCAAATATTTTGTGTATGTTTCTTGCTATGGCAGGCAAGTCCTCCCTGAATTTGAAAAAAATCTGCCGGAAGAAAGGCGCTATAATAGCGATGTTTGTGCCATTTTCTTTATTGTACCATTGAAAAGTGTATAAAATTATGCATACAATTTTTTCCAAAGTTATAGTGAATAATTTTGGATGTGGCCAACAGGTCCTCCTTGAATTTGGAAATATTGCGCGGTAAAGAGGGATAGCGATTTTTGTATACTTTTCTTGATTTTTCGTAGTTCTATTGTCCATCGGTAGCTCGCGCACCGGCGGAACTCGCTTCCTGCTAAGCCGGCTATTCACAAACAGCTGATAACAACAGAATAAAGAAAAACTATTAATTTTAACAAATATCATGATATAGATTAACTCGTTTTTAGTCCGTTTAATTGACGGAAGCAGAAATTTAAGAAGAAAATGAAAGTTGGTATAGCATTGAACTAATAATATTGGAGTATTAACACGTGTAACTACTTTTTAAAATATTAATATGTATAAGATAGAAGAAAGTTTTGGGATTGGCACATCCAACTACTAACGTTAGAATTAAATAGAAATTTTGTTTTTATGTGAATATACTGTGGTTAAGCATATAATTATGCATATAAAAGTGTGCTTGAAATGTTTGCGCCGGTGACGGTTATGCTTAGATTGGAATATATTTTTATATTAATAAAACTAAGGAGAAAATTGATATGATTATGTAAACACGGCTTCCCACGGCTTCTTTGTGTTGCTAACGCTGGCCGTGCAAAGAATTCAGAATTAGTTACGATATAAAAATACATCCTCGTATCCCATTGTACCATCGTCAGATTATTTTGCAGGATAGCCGTTGTCAACAAACATAATGCCTTTATTAACAACACAGCAACAGAAAATATTATTAAATACACGGTTGTAATCTACACATATTTCTTTGAAGAACTTAAGTCCACAAGTTCTTGTCCGCAGAACTCCGTTCTAAGTGTGGGTTTCTTGGGGTGAGTACAAACTGTACTCTTATTTATTATCTCAGAATGAGATTTCCATCGAGTTTTTGCGACTCGACGCAAAACTACCCTCCAGATAACGGACAGAAACAGAACTAATCCGCTTCCAAGAGCGATCGAAGTTAAAATCCCCGAGAGGCTCCAAGAGCAATTGAATATATTCGAAAGCGTATTCCTTTACTGTTTACCTCTGGAGTGGCATCTCGAGTACTTTAAGATTTATTATATGCAGGCAGTCTAAAATACTGTCAGAGTTAAATCTCTTGATTTAAGGTATAGTTTTACTTTCTTCTATCTTTACAAGAAGAAAGTATTGGATTCATGAAAATTTTTGAATTCGAGTTTTTGACGTATTTTTACATTTTAGGGGTCAGGGATTCCGAAAAACATGTTTTTACAAAATGTCTGTCTATGAATCTGTCTGTCTGTATGTGACATAAATTTTGTGGGTGCTCTATCTCAAGAACTAATGCACGGAATTTAATAAATTCAGAAAATTAAATAATATTCAGTTAGTCCCTGATATAAATTGGTGCTGATTAGTTTTTGGTTTAAATTGCTTGACAGGTAACGCTGCTATGCAGTATTTTTCACGATTTCTGCAATAGCTCCATCTCCAGAACTAAGGCACGGATTTTCATCAAACTTCAGATTCAGTTAGTCCTTGACATTAATTGACATTTTATACATTTTGGTGTAAATCGCTTAATAAGTGGCGCTGCTATGCTGCATTTTCTGCGATTTCCGACATAGCTCTATCTCAAGAACTAATGCTTGGATTTTCAACAAACTTCAGATTCAGGTATACCTTAATATGAATTAGTGCTGTTTATCTTTTGGTCCAAATCGCTCAAAATGTGGCACTGCTATGCTTCATTTTTCAGAATTTCCACTACAGCTCTATCTCAAGAACTAATACATGAATTTCCCTCAAACTTCAGATTCAGGTATGCTTTGATATCAATTAGTGCTGTTTATGTGATTTATACAAAAGAAAGTTTTGTGATGGCTACAACATACTAGTTTATATTGTCAAATTGTGAGTTTGAAGTGCAATTTTTTAGTGCATTAAAGATTTTCATGAGATGAAGATTGCAACCATCTTCTCTGAAAGAGGAATATTTAATTCCACTATAGCTCAATTCGAGCTAATGCACGAATTTTCATCAGCGGATTTATACGTTTTAGGGATCAGAGATTCCGAAAAACATGTTTTTATAAAATGGTCTCTCTGTGAGTCTGCGACTCTGCCTGCCTGTCTGTCTGTATGTGACTCAAATTTTGAGGGCGCTGTATCTCAAGAGCTAATGCACGGAATTTATTAAAAAATTATATTCAGTTAGTCCCTGATATAAATTGTTGCTGATTAGTTTCTGGTGTAAATCGTTCAACAGGTGGCGCTGCTATGCTGCATTTTTTCAGAATTTCCACTATAGCTCTATCTCAAGAACTAATGCAAGAATTTTCATCAAACTTCAGATTCATGTATGCTTTGATATCAATTAGTGCTGTTTATGTGATTTATATTGAAGAAAGTTTTGTGGTGGCTACAACATACTAGTTTATATTGTCAAATGGTGAGTTTGAAGTGCAATTTTTCTCAGGTCTAATTTAGTGCGTTAAAGATTTTCATGAGATGAAGATTGCAACGATCTTCTCTGAAAGAGGGATTTTTAAGTTAACATCTGAGTCTATTAACAGCACCTAATTGAATAAAGGTCATCAGTTAAACCAACAATAACAATTTAGTTTCCTTTCAAATTAATTTTAAAAGATAGTAAAACACTTCAAGAAACTTAGACCATTTTCTCGTTCCTCTCAAATAGTAACTATTTTTTTCAATTTTGTGAACAGGTAAAATTTTATCTTTGAGCCCGAGCTCGCCAGAGACCGTGGTCGGATTCGGGCTGAACTCGTTTCATCCCTGGCTTTTACCTTTGGATATTTGTCAATGATACTGTTATTTTCAATAAAAGATACCCAAATCATTAAGTCGCACATCTTAAGAGATAAAACCACATAGGAAGGAAACACGATAAATCATATTGCATCAACAGACATTCAAACACGAGTTTATTTATGAGTAAAATTTAAAGCAATTACGTAATGAGAGGTTTTTATGTTTACGTTTGACTATCTGACAAAATTTTTAAAGCTGGAGAATTTCTAAGATAATTAAAGATGCTAAGATCTTTAAACGTCTGAGAAAATGTCGGTTAATTAAAGGTTTGGGAATTCAAGAAGCAGAAATATAAATGCAACTCTTTCATTCTGAAGTTTTTAATTAAGTCGTCTATTTTTTTTTCTTTATGAAATATACTTCTTAATATTCGTACAATAAATGTATTTCGAAATTTTCTATTTGCATACAATTTTTATATTTTCACTTTGTCTGTGGGAATGTTTCAAAATCTGCTGAGCTTAAACATAAAACAATAAAATTTAATTTCAATAATTGGAAGAGTGAAAATGTTTGAATAATCAAATGAGAGAAAGCATGAACAGATTGGTTTTTGTTTAAATTTTAAATGTGGCTTTCTGATTTGAAATCGAAGAGATAAAACCAAATAAATAGAATATTAACAGAGCCACAGGGAATCAAACTGCATCAACAGAAATTTTAGAAAGGCGAAATTAATTATTATTAATGTTTCAAACAAATCACAAAAAATCCTGTTGAACATTTATGGACTCGTGAAATATTTGAATATTCCTTTTTAAATATTTGATAAAATATTTTAAAACAGAAAAAAAAACTCTGAAATCTTTGATATCTTGGGAGAAAAAAATAAATGTTAAATGCTTTGATCTGTACGGAGCAAAAATGCATAGTTCTTTCATTGAGTAATGCAGTATTTTATTCAATTGTTTTCCCCTTACATAGAAAATACTGCGTGTCACTTAAGATATTTTTCGCGCTTTGTGAACTTTAAATTTTCTATATACTAATTACTGATGGAATTCATCACAAACTCTTGGTTTAAGTGACACGAAATAAACTGCAAAAATAGTAAAAGGTAGAATTTTTTAAAATAAAGTATTAATATGTTTTTTCTATTTAGATTTTAACTATCGATATGTAGTTTAAAATAAGGCTATCTTGTTATAAACAAAATAAATAACATTTTCATAAATCGTTTGATATAGTTTTTAGTTTCTTCTTTCTAAATAAGAAAGTATTGTAATTGAAATTTTTTTTACTTCCGGTTTTCGACGGATTTACACGTTTTGGGGTCGGATATCTCAAAAAACATGTTTTTACAAAATGTCTGTGTGTCCCTGTATCTTCTTTGTATCAACGAAAAGTGTACGAAGTTATGAATAGAATTGAACCAAATTTCATATGTACGTTTTTGCTATGGCCAGACGGTTCCACTTCAATTTGGAAATGTTTCGCCGAAAGAGGGCGCTGTAATAGCGATTTTTGTAACATTTGCATTGTTATATCATCGGGAAGTGTACGAAGTTATAGAATTGAATCAAACTTCGTATATATGTTTTTGACTATGGCCATCCGGATCCAGTCGAAAATTAGGCTATTTTCTTGAAGGCACGCTGTTATAGCAATTTTTGTACGATTTTCTCGATTTTTTTTGTAGTGCTATTGTACATCGGTTGCTCATACAGCGATGCGGCTCAATTCAAATAAAACGAGGAACCTTTAAAAAAATTCTTCCATAGGATTAACATTAGCGAACGGTTGCTTTCGCGTGAGTGAAGTAGCCTCTTACCCCGGTGAATCAGAAGCAGCTGATGTAAAACAAAATAACGAAAACATTGAGTTTATTAAATATCATTAACCGAGATTAACTCGTTTTTACTCTACTTAATAAAATGAAGCAAAAATTTAAGATGAAAATCAAAGTTGGAGTAGTATAGAAGTATTAACATCTGTAACAACTTTTGAAATATTAACATGTGTCAGAAAGAAGAAAGTTTTCGGATTGGCACATCCGACTAGTTTTCTTTACAATGTCGATTCAGATAGTATTTTAAACTGAAAAATTTCAGATCATTAAGACACCGTTTATGAAATAAAATTAGAAAAAATGAAATCAAATGAAATCAAAAGAAAACGCAAGTAATGATGTAAAATCATATTTCATCAACAAACATTTTAAACAGGAAGTTATTTATGAGTAAAATCTTAAACAAATGAAAAACACCTTCAAACATTTATGAAATGGGGATAATTAAGTCTCCCACTTTTGAATATTTAAAGGTATTTTTGAAAGCATAGAAACTTCTCACATAATTTAACGTCTTGGAGATCTTTAATTATTTGAGAAAATGTGTGTTAATTAATGGTTTGAAAATCTTAGTTCTGTACGGAGCAGAAATGAAAACGCAGTTTGCAGATAAAATGGTGTTAAAATAAAGTCGCCCATTTTTTCCTTTTTGGAAATACTGTGATTTATTTAAAAATTAAATAAATTTCGAAAATTTTATGTTTTAATTTTTAAAGCTACTTCTCTAAATCGCCTGAATTTAAACTTAAGGGTGCAGTTTAAAATGATCTAAAATTCTTTCTTTTCTTTTTTTTCTAATTTATTATTATTTACTTATTATCTTATAATTAAAGAAAAAAAAATCGTTTTTTTCGGGCAAGCAAATAGTGTTAGAAATTGTGACACAATTGAAATATTCTTGATAATTTCTCATGTAAATTAATTCTAGTTCTTGTTTCCTTTGCTCAGGAACTAACGATATGAGTACAATATACACTCTGTTTCAAAAAAAAAATAATTATATGTACACCCAGAAAGAATTGAGCCAGAGCTACGAAACTTGGCGTGCTAATGTAATTTGATGAGTTATGCAAATGATTAACATTTCAGCACGACTGACCAATGGTGGCTTGTGCAATGCGCATTTAAATTGCTCAACAGGCAGTATTTAAACGTAATTCAGGGAATTTAGAACTGGACTACCACGAGACTACTGAACTCATACATGGAATTTGAAAGAATGATACCTTTAAGACGTACTTGACGGCACTAGGAACAGTGGTTCGATTTCGAAAGGGGATGAACCATAGGCAGATTGTCCAACAGACGTATCAGCCAGCGTTTTGGTCGAAGCGATATTGTGGTTCTGAGGTGTTGGCATCAGTGGATCAGAGAAGGCACGGCCAGCTGCTGCAGTGGCTCAGTACGCCCTCGGGCTACACATGCATGAGAGGATCGAGCAATCAGAAGAGCAGCCACATCTACACCAACAATGTCACTATCATCTATTCGACGCCATTTTCCAGGTGATATGGATGCAGTGGTATCAAGGCATACCATCGTTAGACGAGAGGTTGACTCTGGGCTCAGCTCTCGCTGTCCATTCAGGTAGTTGCATCTAACCCTTCAACTTAGGCATGTCTGGATTGGTGTCGATTTCGAGAAAGCTGGGCAGTCTGATTGGAGAAGTGTGATATTTAGCGACGAATCCCGCTTTTCTCTCATTGTTGGTGATTACTGATTACCATATGTGTATATAATCAGAAAGGTCAGAGGTTCAATCCTGCAATTCTTACTGAGCGGTACTCTGCCATAACACCTAGAGTGACAGTCTAGGCAGCGATCTGCTGGGACAGTTGATCACTTTTACTCATGCTACAAGGAACACTAATGGCTCGCAGCTACGCAGACGACATTTTTCAGCCGCTTAGTAACAAGTCGCCTTGGTGCCCTTTATCAACAAGATATCGCTCGGCCACATACTGTACGGCTCTCTCAACAATGTCTATAAGGATATAATGTCCTTCCGTAGCCTGACAGGTCACCAGATCTTGCTACAATAAACAATGTTTTGGACACGTTGGAAAGGCGACTTCAACCGTCTCGGAATACCACCGAACTAGTTTATCTGTTGCTACATATAAGGCAGAATCTACCGCAGAGAGACACTAGTAACTTAATAGACTCCATGCCTCACAGAGTATCAGTTTTTATCGCTCCCAAAAGTTGCTTTACAATCTACTGAAATTGACATTAATTTTGCTAGTAGCCTATAATTTTTTTTTTTTTTTGTTCTGAACTTATAATCATTTTTTCCTCTAAGGAAACACTATTTACATGTCAAGTTTCATGGTCGTGGCTTAATTTTTTCTGAGTGCATATATTTTTTTGCAACAGAGTGTATATTTTTTGCTTCTGTATATAGACTACTCATCTTATTGTTTCTTAAAAATTATATATATATATATATATATATATATATATATATACGTGATATGAAATTTTTTTGAAATTTATGAAATTTTATTAACAATTAAATATTGCTAATAAAAATATTAGGCTGAAGTGTAAGGCTGCATTTAAACGCTTGTTTTGCCATCTTTCAACAATTTTCCATGAAATGCATTTTTCTCCGCTCTTCTGTGGTTTATTCACAAAAGAATGGGGAGATTCAACAATGGGTAAGGGGATAAGAAGATTACATCGACTTGAAGGAAAAGTTTTCATCCTGCAAGATGTCCATCAATTTCATGCCAAAGCTATTAAATATTAAGGTGGCCTGGGTGACCACAAGAAAGACACTTCAAGTTTAGTGATACGTCTCACTGGAACTTTAAGCTCTCCCACGAGTCCACTGATATATATATATATATATATTTCCGATGTCAAATTCCCTTTTTCTAGGCGCATACAAAACGCATAGCGATGAATAGGGTATCATAGGACAAGTGTTTGAACAGGTTTTTGACACAGTATATTCAAATTTCGTTAAAACGCGTTGCTTGATTTAAAAAAAAACTACTATTTTCAAAATTATTGAAAAAAGTTTGAGTGAAAAATTTCAACGATTTCACTGCGGAAGCCTCGCACAGGTCCACTGGTGTCTTTCTATATTTTATGAAAAGAGCGGTTCAGGTTGACACTATTTTTTTTTTTTCGTTCAGAGTCGATTTCGGATTGACTTCAATTGTATTTCGATCGGTTTCGGATTGGAAATTGAGTCTTGCCGCTCGGGTTCGGGGTTGACTCGATTTTTCAAAAGAGTATGGAATATTTTTTCAGATTCAGATAAAATGCTTTGTGTGAACAGACGTCACCACTTGTCTAGATGAATCTGGTCGTGCGGTAGCACGTCTGTTTTAAATCGACCGATCTTGTACACAGCCCTATTTAATCAAGTTAATTAAATAAGTTTAAAACGTATACAAGACTGGTCTTTTGACACATGTGTTCATTTTTCAACATAAAAAATAAAACTGGTATTAGAGATAAAACTGTAGACAATTTTTCCATAATTGTATTAAAATATTTATAACTTTTCTTCCATTTTCGGTTGGTGTTGTAGTATACCGGGATTGTCCTGATTCTGCCCTTAACGGAACAAACCGAGTAGGAAACCACCCGTTCACGTAAACCATACCGATGTTCAACAATTTCCAATTCTGCCCCAAACGGGTTGGGTTGATTGTTGACGGCCAATTATCTACACGAGGGATATAGGCCCTAGGGGGAGTGCCTTCCGTGGAGGTCTTTCTAAGGGAACCTAATCCGTATTAACGCATGGAAATCCACGGCTCGAAGAAAACCACGAAAACTCCGAACGATTAGGCCGACGGGCGCGATTGGGTTCGAACCCAGCACCTCCCGTCTACCAGCTTCGAGAGCAGAACCTCTCAGCCACTGGTGGGGCCTGCCCCAAACGGAATAGGGGAGCAACGTTTGACCTCTCAATTACAAGGTTAACGAGTTTCGACTAGACCCTCTGTAGAATTTCGACCAATCGCTTCCAAGGACACATGTGGTCTCTTTATTTATCTGAAACTCGAACATGTGTGTTTACGTGCGACCCCTTTAAAAAGAGACCTTTAATTGGCACTATGATTATATATTGATTTTTTATAGATTAATATAAAGTGAATTATATAATATCGCTATAAACAGTGTGTAAAGTTTTAATAGGTGGTGAGTTATAAATAATCTTTACGAAGTTTAAAGATACAATTATGTAATTTTTAATATTACTTAGAGTAAAATTAAGGGATTATTTAAACAAAAACTATTTGCAATTACACTTTTAAATTAGTACAATTTTTAATCTTCTAAAAAATATATTAGCATGAAGGTTTTTTTTTTCGATATAAGCTTTAAAATACAAGCTATATCAGCCAAATAATTGAAAAATTATGTTTCACGCGTAATAATTATTTTACATTCACAATTACCGTATATACTCGTGTATAAGTCGAAGAATTTTAGACAAAATTTGGGAGTTGAAAATGGGGGATCGACTTATACACGAGAAAGTAAAAAAAAAAAAATCACAGACTACTGCGATTGTTTTTTTTAGTCTTTTAAGTAA
The DNA here is from genome assembly GCA_963932465.1 of Maratus speciosus. NCBI lineage: Eukaryota > Metazoa > Arthropoda > Arachnida > Araneae > Salticidae > Maratus > Maratus speciosus. The sequence continues at coordinate 206,940,591 of OZ010795.1, forward strand.
TTACATTAGAGATAAAAGCGGACAATGGTCATTTCCAAGTGACTGACAAACAAACTTCAATGTCCCTGTAATTGTTTTGCACCCATTTTCTCTTGTGACAAAAAACTCTTCAATATATTCCTTTCAGCATTTTAATCCCCTTTTTAAAAAGACTCCAACTTGAGAATGCTTCTAGATATCTTTCTTAAAAGTCCTACAATACAAAGAAGTACTATATTTTAGCAGTCTAAGAAGTTGTTTACCCTTGTAAATAATGCCTGAATGGATTTTTGAAAGAATTTTATCTTTTTAAGTATCATTGAATTGATGTGAATAAGTTTCAAAATAGTTTTAGCTTCTTCGGTTATACATAATTATACAGGTTTAAAACGTTGAATTAAAAAACAATCTGATTAGAAACGTAAAAAAATTACTAATTTAATGAAAAATTATTAAATTTTTCTATCCTCGATTACAAATCATTTTTCAACATGCTACCAGAAATGTGGTTCGACTTATACACGAAAATTCAATTTTTTTTCAAAATTTTGCTTAAGAATTGGGAGGGAGGGGGCGGTCGACTTAAGCGCGAGTATATACGGTATATAATTTTTATTAATATTTAGATTAAAATCGAGGGATTATTTAAACAAAAACTATTTGTAATTACTCTTTTGTGAAGATTAAAACTTACTGTATTAATTCAAATATAAATTTATCATAAAGTGTTTTTTTTATGTGAGTACGCTTTATTAAACTAACTTTTTCAATACAAGCTTTATTTTTTATTTTTTTTACAAGTTTAAAAAAAAAAAAAATCAGCCAAAATAATTCAATAAAAATATCAGCCAAATAATTGAAAAATAATGCATACTCATAATTATTTTACAATTACATAATTTTTTATTGTTATTTAAAGTAAAATCAAGGAATTATTTAAACAAAAACTATTTGTAAATACTCTGTTGAATTAATACAGCAAGTTTTAATCTTCTCAAAAATATATTTTACCATGAAGGTTTTTTTTTTTATGTAATTACACTTTATTATACTAGCTTTTTTAATACAAGCTTTTTTTTTTATGTATACAACTTTTAAAATACAAGCTATGGTAAATCTCTAGGCCAATTAATTGAAACTTTATGCTTTCTCATAATTATTTTACATTTATATTTTAATTTTTATTATTTGAATAAAATAAATGGATTTAAGCAAAAACTATTTGTAATTATACTTTTGGATTACAACAAGTTTTAATCTTCTCAAAAATATATTTCAGCATGAAGGTTTTTTTTTTTTTTTAATACAAGCTTTAAAGTACAAGCTATATCAGTCAAATATAATTCAAAAATTATGCTTCAGTCGTGATTATCTTACATTTACAATTATATAATATTTATTATTATTTAGAGTAAAATCAAGAAATTATTTATACAAAAAGTATTTGTAATTACATTTTTGAATTAGTACAATAAGTTTTAATCTTCTCAAATGTATTATTTAGGATTATTATTATTATTATTATTTTGAATACAAGCTTTAAAAGACAAGCTATATCAGCCAAATAATTGGAAAATTAAGTTTCACTCATAATTATGTTACATTAACAATTATATATTTTTTATTGTTTAGATCAAAATCAAGGGATTATTTAAACAAAAATTATTTGTAATTGCACTTTTGGATTAGTGCGATAAGTTTTAATCTCAAAAATATATTTTAGCATAAAGATTTTATATATATATATATGTTTTAAAATACAAGTAATATTAGTCAAATAATTTGAAAAACTATGCTTCACCCACAATTAATTTACATTTAATTTAAGGTAAAACTATTTCTTGTAATGAACCTAACAAAACTGAATAATAATAACAATAATAATAACAATAGTACAATGCGAATATACATTTAACAAAAATTAGGTCTATCTATTCTCATTTACAAGAGATGCATATATAAACGCCATCTTAAACCGACACAAGTAATCCTTTCCGGCTGCTGATAGCAGTCGGGATGAATTACGACGAAGCAACCCCGGTGAATAGGAAAGAAATCCAACACGTTAGGGGCAGAATTGAAAAATATCACTTCGTCGGCGCATTACGAGAAAGTAACCCGTTCCGAGAAGGGCAGAATCAGGACACAGGTCAGTTTTCCGGATGATAAAATTTTTCGTCGAGTTCGATTTTGTTTCCGGGTTGTTTTTAAATAAATTTTCGAGCCCGGGTCATGTATAACTCGACCCCCGTAGGTGTCTAGTCCCCGTGTCTAATTTCTGTAAAAAATGAAATACGTGTTTGCAACAAAAGTCTCAGCAACGGTGTATAAAGCTTTAATAGTTTTTTTTTTTTTTTTTTTTTTTTTTTTTTTTTTTTTTTTTTTTAGTATCATATATGCTGAATCATAAATGAAATGTTAATATTAAATTTAAAGAAATACATTAGGGGATAGCAGCCGAATTTGGACCACTTCACTTATTTTCAGGTCTAACTCGCTTAATTTTTGGAATATTTGCAAAACATGACAACACGGGATCAATCTGTTCATCTACTAACTAAATAAATCCTTAGATCAGTTTCTTTTTGAAAATCCTAAATTTTATTTTAATTTGAAAAAATTGTCAAAAGTGGTCCAAATTGACTGATCGCCTAAGTTGGACTCCCAGCCTCCTAAATTGGACCAAACAATATCCGGTTGTTTTAATGACTAGGAAATATAACTAATTTAATTAAAAGCAAAGTTTGCGATTAATGAAACAATCAAACAAAATAACAGCAATGAAATGTAATGAAATCAAATATCTAAAATCAATTCAGAATATTGAAAATATAATGAATCAAATATTCTATATATTTTTATATCTTCCATATAAAAATATATAGAAATCAAATATTTGATTTTTATAATCAAATAATGAAATCAAATGTCCCTATTGAAAAAAAATAGGGTTAATTGTTTTAAATCAAAATTTATTCAAAATATAAATCAAAGTTATCAGTAATTAAGAATAGAAATTATGGTACTAATTGCCCAGTTACTTGAATATCATGTAAGGAGTGATGCAAAGCTTACACATGAATTTGGTTATTAATTTTTTATCCCTGCGTGGAACCAGTCCTCAACATGGAACCGTATTTGGCAATCTGAACACTGAACCACTTCTGCTATTTTATTTTTCTTACAAATTAGGCAAAACCAATTATCACTGTCTAGAGTTTTCTTTTTAGATTTTGAATTATTAGACTTTTTTTTAAACACAAGTTTTCTTTACATTATGTTTGTAGTTCTTCCCTTCCATCATTTTTTCCCAATTGCATTACGCCTATTTTTTAAAACTTGATGTTCCAATTGCTTTTGTGCTGCGAGAGCTTTCTTTTTGTCGTTTTTTTTCATTTCAAGGTTTATTACTATATAGGGTGAAGATGTTAACTCAACTGCTTTTTCGATCCCTCTATGCTTTGATTTAACTGAATTTATCAAGGGAGATAACATTTATAATGATTTCTGGCTTTTGGGGGGTGGATTTGTAGCTGCAGCTTTCTTGCAGATCAATTTCTTCACAACGTACTCTTTCCTTTTCGTTTCCTATATCTTTAACAGCTTTTGCTGTCACGGATGTTTTCCTTCCAGATAGTTTGTCTGTCTCGTTTTCTACATTATATTAAAAAAGTATTTAAAAATATACTATATTGAAAAAAATGCGTTTCGATTAATTAAACACAAAATATATATTCAAACAATGTTAAATTCAAGGATCCCCACCCCAGAGCCTTGAAATAACTACTCCCCCGGATTTTTGAAGTTTTATGAGTTTTAATCGCCAAAAAGTGTAATTCCACGCTCCAGAACTGTAAAAAGTCTGCCCCTCCCCCTCACGTAACCACAAATATACTCCAAGAGCAAAATGTTTGAATTCAACTCTGCAAATCAATCACAACGTAGGAATAAAGAATTCAAAGAAAATAAATACAAATAATTCAAGATAAAAGAAACTGAAAACAAAATTTATTGCATAAACATGTAAAAATAATTTTATGTTTATAAAAGCCTAAAATGCATAAAGAAATTGATCCAGATATGCAAAATATATATATATATATTCAAAAGCATTCATGGAGATAGTAATCCATTTTAAAATATTAAAAAGGTTTAAAAAAAAAAATAGTGTAGAAAGCGTATCCCCTCGAAATTCATTACTTGCTTTTCAAATTTATGATTGTATATTTAGTCCAATTTAAGCAACTTAAATTGGCCCAATTAAGGCTACTGCGCCATTTTTTAAAACAGATAAACTCAAGACTAAGAACAAAAACGAAATCAAACAAATCCGCATGAAAAATATGCGCAATAAACAGATGAATTTAGATATGTATATGAGAACATAACAACTTACCTTAGTTTTAAAGAATTCACTTACGTTTAGTAGGAAAACACTAGATCAAAACAGCTCACTTTAGGTTTTCTAAAATTGTCTGAAAACAGTACATGGTAGGCGGGTGCTTCTTCTAATCATAAAGGACGTTATTCTGATGAGTAGGATTTCAGCAGTAGATGGCGTCTCTTTCTGTAATTAACGTCAGAATGGCAACGGTCCATTTAAAGCGGCGGTCCAAATATGGCTACTCTCCACCCTATTATGGCTACAGGAAAATAATAACAATAGTAATTTTAAAGACATGATAACAAAAATGTAAAAACTTGTACCGTTATTAGGATGCCAGATACCAAAATTATCAAAAGGTAGAGAAAATTTCTAAAAACTTGAACGAATTGTTCAAATTTTAATTAGTGATTTATGGCTTGAAATACGCATAAAAACAAGTAACGAGAAAATTTTGATAACATTTCAATTGAGGACGTCAGTTTTAAAACTCGCCTTATCCAAACTTTAAAAAATCGAGTTTTCTTTATCAATCTATTGTATTGGTGAACCTGCATCGAAAAACACTACAATCCGCAAAAAACTAGTTTTATTGTATTTCTTGCATTGTGAATTCTTGGTTTACAATGAAAACCTGGACGCGATCAGAGGTTTTTCGCGATTTCCCAAAATTTGATTTTCTGGATAAGGCGAGTTTTGAAACTCAAGTAATTAGTTGAAAAACGTCAATAATTATTGTTTTGTGAGTCGATGTCTTTATTGGCATTCAAACAATAGTTTGGTAAATTAGTCGCATCGAGGTCACCAGAAAATTTTTTGCTATGAATGAAACTACAGAGAATTACTTATTCTATTCTAATTACAGTTATTTGATTTTAATTAAAACTTTCGGCCTTTGTAGATCTATGCGAAAGAGAAAATCACAAAAGGAATCCCGGAATTTGTATCGAATTGATTTCTGTGAATTGGAATCGCACATGCTTTGTGCTTCGTGAAAAATACTACATGCTACATACAAATTCTTTTAGCGTTAAATCCATTTTCATATTTTTATTCCGAAGGGATTTTTTCATACAAATGCACACTTAATTGTAATTTAAATAATTAAATGTGAGAAAACACTTCTAAAAAATTGAACAAACTGATTTTTGTTGTAAATTTTAAATATTGATTTTTAGCTTAAAATGTAGATAAAAATAAATAATGTGGAAATTTTAATTTCATTAACTTTTCAATTAGCTGATAAACGTTAATAACTGTTTTATAAGTCATTGTTATCATCGAAATTCTAATAGAAATCAGTCACAACGAGGTCACTAGAAAAATTCTTGCCATGAATAGAACGACAAAGTATTCATTAATTATTCTGTTCTAATTAAAACTATTTGTTTTATTTTAATTAAAACTTTCAGAGTGTGTTGTTGTATGCTTTAAAGAAATACAAAAGAAATTCTCGAATTTGTATTGAACTGATTATTGTAAAATGCAAATTATTTAACAAATTCTAAATCAGTGCACAATTCATCTCATGAAAATACACAAAACAAACCTAAGATAAGGCCAGTTGGGAGTGCCTATATTTATCATGTTAAATTAATGTACCTTTTCTCAGAAACTACCGACGATATTCACTTGAATTTTTTTATACATAACATGAATAATTTTTAATAAAGTGAAGTCAACTTTATAAGCAGATATTCTTTATTTTATTTTTATTTATTTTTTTTTAATCCAAATGATTATTGCATTAAAAACCAAATGTTTTTAATGCAAGTTTTTTTTTTGTTTTTTAAAAAGCACTTTTAAAAAACAAAAAAAACTTGCATTTTTCCAAAGAGAAACTTTTTTATAAAATTTTTCTACAAATTTTTATAACAAAAGTTCACTTTAGATCAGTGGTTCCCAACGTGGGGCCCAAAGGGGGGCAATTTCATCTTTTAGGGGGGCAATTCCAAATTTGTTACTCAGTCATTCACTATCGGTTTCTTTTTCCTTTAAAAAATAACAATAATGTTGCAAACTAAAAATAAATGAAATACAGAAAAATTTAAAAAAAAATCAGTTATTCACTGAATTAAACAAATGTTTGAAATCAAATGTTTACAAAAAATTTAAAAAAAGAATCAACACCGGAATAATTGTGTGAGTAATCTTTTAAGATATTTTGACATATTTTTCTAGTACTAAAATTTCTACAAATGTTTCGTTTGTTATTGTATTCTATAATTCCTTTTAGTATTTTCAACTGTTTATTGAATGAGCTTTCTTCTTTCATTTATGTCACACAAATAATCTTTTTCCAAGTTAAACTACTAAAAGTAAAAACTGACAGTCTTGAACATATACACCTAAAAAATATATGAAATAGCTAAATGAGGTACTACCAACTTTATAAAATTCATAAATCCTAAATAGCATTAGAAAAGGAAATGAAATGGGTAGGTAGTAAATATCAATGACTCTAATGCAGGTATCCTACACAGTAAATAATTTACAAGATGACATATACATTTTAAATTTTAAAATCATAAATAATCATAGAAAATCAAACATAATACATGGAAGACAAAAATATTTAAAGAGAAAACAGAGAAAGTGTGTTGTGATGAGGAATAATGGCTATTTAAAATTGATCAAGACGAGAATCTTTAAATGCTTCTTGTTTAATGTGTGTTATCTATAGAAAGAAACTTTGGTGTACAAAGCTGTTCTACAATCTATTAATAAGTTACAAAAATGAATTATAAAATGTGTGAATGTTATCAATTTTAATGCCAAATGTAAGTCTCTCTTCAAGATATTTTATGAAGATAAAATGCAGACGTATAACACTTTTCTTTAACATTGAAGCAAGTTAGAATAACACAACAAAATTCTTTTTGCAACAAACGCGAAGATGTACAGACTCATTGCAGTTATAGAATTATGTTGTAAACACATTTGTGACAAAATATTTTTTTTTTTTATATAAGATAAAAAATGTGGAATGAATAGTTATTATTAAAGCTCTATTATGCTTCACTGTATGAATAGAGTGCACTTCTAGTTTCATGTTATTGCATTTGAATTCATATAAACAACCTTAAGACTTCATTTTTATCCAGCATAGATGAATGATACAAATTAAAAACACTAAAAATAAATTAAAAATCTATATTTACATGTTTCAACTCATTTTCTCAGTCGTCTTCAGAATGTATAACAGAAAATTACAAATGCATATGAATATTATACCCGGCTAAATCAAATAAAGAACAATAACATACTTTTTAACAAGAGTAAAATAATCTACAAGTCTAATTTTTATTTACAATTATTCATAAGAGAGTCCATTGAAATTTATTTAAGAGATTCAGGAGTTTGTAACGATACATTATCTTTTCGTATCCCGAATTTATGGGTTGAATGGTTGGACAACTTACGGCGTCGCGACATAGAGGGAACACGAGCAATCGCGAAAATGTAGGCGCGTTATATGATTACTTGTTTATATTCGATGATTTTTTCCATTTTTCATATGCATTTGTAATTTTCTGTTATACATTCTGATGACGACTCAGAAAATGAGTTTAAACAAGTAAATATAGATTTTTAATTTATTTTTAATGTGTTTTTATAATGTCTTTTAAGCAAATAAATATTTTAATATTGTGATAGAGTGCACTTATTAAATTATAATAGACAACATATACAGAGTTATGGGGGGGGGGACATATTGATTTTACAGATGATTTGGTGGGGCGTGGTCAATGAAAGGTTGGGAACCACTACTTTAGATTGATCAGAGACATGTGTGAAATATTCTGTCAAGACTGCGAACAATAACATGTAGTAGTTTCTATAAAAAGGTACATCGAAATTCTAAAAGCAGCATTTTGAGAAAATTGAGTTTACAGTTTACGTAAGTACTGTTTATATATCATGTAAACAAACTGATTTAGTTTAAAAAAAAATAACTTCTTTTTGTCGTAAAAACAAAAGTAATATGTCATTCAAAAGGGGAAAAAAACTAAAGAATTCAATATAAAAGTGGCGAATTTTCAAAGTTATTGTCCAATATCGGAACCTGTGACAGGTACAAAAAAAGTCAATTATAAAAGTGTAAAACGTTCTTGATTCGATATAAAATGATGTGTTACGTGTTATAATAAATTTTGCATAAGCCATGAAACGTTAATTTTTCCACACATCACCGTTTTTGATATTAGGTTGGTGAAAAAATAATGCATGAGTTTATAATGCAAGCTATTTTATAAGCATTTTGTATGCATAATTTAATCACAGTGGTATGTATTATATATCCTTTTAAAGCTTTTTTTGAGTACTTTCTTTGCAAAGTAATTGTTTTTTTTTATCTGTTTTTTTAGGCTATTAACTAACTGAAGAAACTGAGATGTGAAAGCAAGATTTTCGTCAAATTTATTTTTACGAGTTTAAACTCGGTCGCAGCGCGGCAACGCGAAACATTAACGAAATTTTTATCGAGGGAAGCATCAACGTAAGAACAGTTTACCGTTGGTTTCAAATTCTTCAACGAGGAGATTTCTACCTTCAAGACAAGGGTGGTCTTGAGCGTCCTTCTGCTGTTCATGATGATCAATTAAAGGCAATAGTTGAAGTTGATCTAAACAAAACAACTCGGTAAATTGCAAATGAACGCAACGTTGACCATTACAGTATCGTTCTCCATTTAGAGAAAATCGGGAAGGTGAAGAAACTCGATAAGTAGGTGTCGCACGAGCTGAAAGACTACTCATGTCGCACATTGATTCTCCAAAAGTTACATGCATTGGCTTATGAAACACTCCGTCACCCACCGGACCTATTCTTTTTTTTTTTTTTTTTTTTTTTTTTTTTTTTTTTTTTTTTCTCAAAAAAAAATTATGGCCATTTTTTTCCCATTCTGACCAGAAAATCAGAGTTAAAACTTTTTACGACTGCTCTTTCATCTTCGCCTAGCATTTCATTTATAATGGCTGTTTCCTAATAATGAAAGCCATCAGTCCATCAGAAGAAAATGATCGATTCGAAAGGTATAATTTTTCATTTGGCGCCCCTTGACTCTGGCGCCCGGGGCACATGCCGCGTCTGCCTCCCCTTAGTTTCGGCCCTGTGTCACGGGAATCACAAAGCTCGATTCTTGTTGGCAAAAATGTATTGATTATAATGGCTTACATTGATTAAATATGTTTCATTTGAAAAAGGTTATAGCGTTTTAAATTTGAATTAAAAAATCATGCATTATTTTTAACCCAACCTAATACGTCAGTAATCACTTGTATAAGTGTGGCATTATAAAGAAGAGGCATATTTGCTAATAAAACTGAAACAAGTAAAAAAGGAAAAAAATTAAGTATACCCACTGTGTCCATCAATGATGGCAGAAACACACGTGCATGCTGTCGACGGAGAATCCATTGAGCATACTTAACTTCGTTTTCTTATTAAAATAAATTGTACCTTGCTTATAGGCGTTATTATTATAATAACTAGTAAATCTGCAGATCAAGAGCCTCAACGTCATCTCTGCAACTTATTGTTTTTAGCAAACTTTGCGTAATATTAATCTTTCTACAAAAACAAAATTTAAACTTTTTAAATTACACAAATATTTATAAAAGGAAAAAAAAAATATTTCGATGGTTTCAGACATTAGAAACGTTAAATTAAACACATTGTTATGTAATGATATTCTGAAATTCTCACGAGCTACTTATTCTAGTAATTTTTATATAATAAAGCAAATTTCTTCAAGAGGGCGCCCCCTGAACCCCCCGTTGTGTAATTTATTTTGCATTTGTAATTTCCTATTGATTGAGTTAATGATTATCCTATATCTTAGCTTCTTTTTTACACTGCGATTTATAAGGATAAGCAACAATTTGGTCAAGCATTTTACGTTATCCTAATATCCATACAGCAGTATTTACTTGACTGCTAACCACAAACACCTGTATCTAATGAATTAAGAACTTTTGGAAATGTAAACTGAGACATCTAATTTAGAAATTTAATACCTTTATAATTTTTGTTTCCAAAAAATAATTTTGATTACCATTCTGCAATATTTATATCTAAGATCTAAAAATGTACTCGATAGCATTAACTTACTAAAATCACCCTAAAGTAAGGGGACTTCTAAGCCTAACGGTTAATAATTCATCATCGTGTCCACTTCCAATTGACTAAATAGATAAACGTGATTTGGCGTCGTTAAGTATTTTTTGTGATAGCCTTTTAATAGTATCCACATTTAATTTAAAATCGTGATGTTACAAACACCGTTGAAATTTGACGCACACCTGTGTTCAGGTCAAATTACGAAAGGTTAACTAACCTTTTATTTCCCTTAGCCGGGCATTTTGTTTCATTTTTCGTAATAGGGACTATTTTAATAATTTAATTTATTTTACTCTCTACAAGCTGTTACACGGGACGTTGTTCACGTAGCATTAAAATAGAGATAAATGCATTAAATAAAACATTTTACTCCCCACCAGACATGGCAAGTCTCAGGCTTTTTGCACAACACTATTATCTTACAGAAAATGTTGTTCTTTTAAATCGCGCAAATGTTTCAATTAAATAAAGTAAAATTTTTTGTATTAAAATACTGGTATCCAGAACACCGGAGGCTTGGCAGCTCTGCTCCTCTTAATAGAAACATATATAGTTAACCAACACTTTATCACATTTTATAGGAAACAATACGGAATTTCTTATTTGTATGGCCTTACATATACCTCAGTCATAAAAATGTAAAATTTTGTGCCAATTAATGTACACAATTGGGAAAATGAAATCGCAACCAATGAGAAAAGGAAGGCCAAGTAAAATCGTGTAAATCGAGGAATCTTTCTTCGTAGTGTTGGGAAAATACCACTACAAAAATTATTTTAGGTGGTATTTGGTGTGAAATATTTATATGTATTCATTCCTGTCCGATTTATCTTTTTTATTATTTGTAATTTGCTTATTCCATTTTCCTTTTGCACGTAAAAATCTTACAAATTAAAATTAACTCTTTGGGAGAAATTGTTATTCCTTTTTTTTTTTTTTTTTTTTTTTTACTTTTGGCGACAATAAAGTTTATAAAGTTTAACAGAATAATGTCAGTTTATTCTGTATGAAAATAACGAACTTTTTCATTTATAATCAAAATAGTTGAATACATAAATAAAAATATTATTCTATATAGTATATAAATACTATTTTCATTTCTGCGTTTAAATCAATCTATATGCAAATATCTATACAAAGACATTCATTAATTCATTCTTTTTAACTTTGATTTGACTTAAAAAACCATACATACTTTCACATTTATGATATTTTTAGATGAGATATAGTTGCTACGCAATGGTTAAAAGAAAAAAAAAATGAAATATAAGTAAATTCATAAAATAAAATGTTTTATATTATTCGAACACATGTATAAAATTCCATCATAAGTTATACACCTAATTTAAAAGCTCTGATAAATGTTTTGACAAAATTGCAAACTAAAAGGAATAATTTAATACTCTTATTTAAAAATTTCAGCATCCAAAATTTACCATTTAAATATATTATTAATATGAGCGATTTCTTTCAACAAATGAAAATTTGAAAATCGTGTGACTTCCCATAGAAAAGCATTATGTCACAAAATAAAATGTTCTATATATTACGAACGAATGAATCAAATTTAACCCAAAACTATACAGCTAAATCCGGGGAGCTCACCAATATACATCCTTAATTTCAAGCTAATCGGATGCTTTTTACTGCAGTTATCGCGGGGCAGACAGACTAACTAACTAAGTAACAAACAAACAAACAAACAAACAGATGGAAACCAAAAAATTTCGGGTCTCCACAGTAAGCCTTCACTGACGTTTCGGCAATAATTTTTCTTTGGCAAATGTGCATCTACTATGTCTTATAATGCAAAATTCTACAAGCGACGAGGCTAACGAGAAAGACAGGCTACCGCGGTAGGTCCGATTCTTCTTTTTTTACAGACCGCTGTAGTCACGTGATGCTCTTTTTGCACACATTCATTGGTGCATTCGAGCATCACGTGACTCCAGCGGTCTGTAAAAAAAGAACAATCGGACCCACCGCGGTAGCCTGTCTTTCTCGTTAGCCTCGTACAAGCGATTAGTGACGTATTTAAGAAGGTGCGCAGTGGAGTATTTGACGCACAAACCTGGCCAAAAAAGCAAAAATTAAAATTTGTTCAACAATTGTAAAAAGCATATTTTTTAATAGTTGACTAATTGCTGCATCGATCTACGTCTATATCAGTGGCATGAACCATATCCGGCGGCTCCTAGCTTCAGTTGAAGAGGAGGTTTCTTTGCGAGAAGACTTGCTTTATTGTTACGTTTCCACTTTGTTATTATGTTTAATTATGTTTAAATGTATACTTTTGTGGTTTCACGAATTCTTGAGCTCAATAGCTTTATTTTTAATATAATAAAAGGTAACTAAAATTAAAAATGTGTTCTTTTTTAAGCCTTTTTATCTCTAATTTAGATATATTGATTTAAATATATAGCTTTTTAAAGGTATAGTCATATAATTTACAGTTTTGAAGGCCAATTAAAAAAAATACCTTCCGCATATAGTTGCCATTTTTAAATATAAATTGTTTTGGTAATCTGTTAATAACACTCAAAAACCAGAATCTCTATACTACAACTCAACTTTAGAGACTCAACTATGCTAAATACTAAATGCCAATAATATATATTTTAATGCCTTCGTTTATATAATTAATTAAAAGTTTACATGTAGTATAATTAAATACAATTAATTAAACATTACTTGTAAGTAAAACAACTCTATTAAATATTACTTTCCTCTTATAAATAGTAAAAGTTTAGTAAACCTTGTAGTATTATACATTTATTTTTTAAAGTAAATTCATACTTTTTTGTGTATATGTCATTAATTAAGTGTATTTCTAAATAGCATGCCAGCAGCAATGATTTGAGTTGTAAACCACATGAAAAACAATTTTAGCCAGGATTTTCTTTCCAATACACCACTTTGCGGTGATTGGTTATCAAAAAACTATTACTATTTCAGGAATTCTAACAAAATTACTTTTACATGTAATGCATGATTTCATACTTTATTGAGGATGCTATACTCTTTTGTAATACACATTGTTCCGCTATCTGTCATTGTTTTCGAGCCCCACCAGTGGCCGAGAAGTTCTGCTCTCGAAGCTGATAGACGGGAGGAGTTGGGTTCGAACCCAATCGCGCCCGTCGGCCTAATCGTTCGGAATTTACCGTGGTTTTCTTCGAATCTTGGATTTCCATGCGTAAATACGGGCTAGGTTCCCTTAGAAAGACCCCACGGAGGGCACTTCCCCTCAGCCTATATCCCTCGTGCAGATAATCGGCCGCCATAAATAACAGCAAATAACACCATTGTTTTCGAAATAGGCTCGGTAACTTGCAAATTCCACCACTAGTGGCGTTGCATGTGATATCTCAGAATCATTTTAATATAGGTAGACACTTGTCCCACAATTCTAGATTTATCCGTTTAGAAGTTATTGGGGGGTGTTTCCTGACTTTAGTGCGCACATTGTATACTATGCTACTATATTATTTATCTCAATCTATTGAATGAAAAAACAATAAGAATTGAAAAATTTTCAACTGGTTGAAAAAGTATTCAGGTCAGGAGTCGAACCTAGTACCTCTGGTTTAACGTGCTGCCGCTGTACCAAATGAACTATCCTGCAAGACTCTGGACGGCAAATACAACGATTGAAATATAACTGTCGTGATATAAAAAATCCGAAAAAAGGCATGTCAATATAACCTCGTATGAGTTAGCCCCCTACCCTTGGCGGAAAATGAGAAAGTGGCATATGCATACTTATAAAACAATAATAAGAAAATTGTAAAAGTCAGACTGTCTTACACAGACCTAAACTTAATTTATAAACTATTATTTTAAAATTTTAAAACACATGAGAAATTTCTACGAAATTTCTGGAATCAAAGATATTTATGATTTAGTTTTTCAATATTTATCAAAATGTATGTAAACAAGTGGTAAGTGTGATCACAGATGGTTTCGTTTAATATTCCTTTCAAAACACTTTATCCTTTTGAAAAATCTGTTAGTTCCACATTTTGCAACCAGGGCCGCGCTCTATTCTAAACAAACCTCTATCCGAACGAAACTCCATTTTACATACTATCCGTATATATATTAGTCAAACGGATTGGGCCCATAGCACCCGAGATAAATAGGCGGCCCTGGCGGTAAAAAGTGGAACTAAAATATGTAAGGCTATGGTGCATAATATGAAAGAATGATTAAAGGGGTGTCGGCAAAAGTTGGAAAAGTACTCCCCGGGTGAAAAGGGCGGAGGTTAGAAAAATTGCTTAAAATATACAAGTTAGAGCCCGGAGGAGTAAATAATATAAGAGTTTTTGAAAATTTTATGATTTCTCGTGTGGTCTGAGGTATTCAGCTATACGTAAGCAAAAATTCATGTCTCCAACCTAATTAGGGGGGTCACTTAGAAAGAATTGCTTAAAATACACATGTGGGAGCCCAAAGGGTTAAATGTACGACTTTTTGAAAATTTTATGAATTGTCGTTTGATGCGAGGTGCTCAGCTATAAGCATGCAAAATTTCACGCCTCCAACCTAATTAGGAGCTCACTTAGAAAGAATTGCTTAAAATACACATGTGGGAACCCAAAGGGTTAAATGTACGACTTTTTCAAAATGTTAAGATTTGTTATTTGATGTGAGGTGTTCAGCTATATGTATGCAAAATTTCACACCTCCAACGTAAATAGGGTGTCACTTAGAAAGAATTGTTTAAAATACACATGTGGGAGCCCGAAAGGTTAAATGTACGACTTTTTCAAAATTTGATTTGTCGTTTGATGTAAGGTGCTCAGCTATAAGTATGCTAAATTTCACGCCTATAACCTAATTAGGGGCTCACTTCGAAAGAATTGTTTAAAATACACATGTGGGAACCTAAAGGATTAAATGTACGACTTTTTCAAAATTTTATGGTTTGTCATTTGATGTGAGGTGTTCAGCTATAAGTATGCAAAATTTGACACCTCCAACCTAAATAGGGGCTCACTTAGAAAGAATTGTTTAAAATACACATGTGGGAGCCCAAAGGGTTTATTGTACGACTTTTTGGAAATTATATGATTTGTCGCTTGATGTGAGGTATTCAACTATAAGTATGCAAAATTTCACGCCTAACCTAATTAGGGTTCACTTAGAAAGAATTGTTTAAAATACACATGTGGGATCCCAAAGGGTTAAATGTACGACTTTTTCAAAATTTTATGATTTGTCGTTTGATGTGAGGTATTCAACTATAAGTATGCAAAATTTCACGCCTAACCTAATTAGGGTTCACTTAGGAAGAATTGTTTAAAGTACACATGTGGGAGCTCAAAGGGTTAAATGTACGACTTTTTCAAAATTTTATGATTTGTCGTTTGATGTGGGGTTATTCAGCTATAAGTATGCAAAATTTCACTCCTCAAACTTAATTAGGGGTTCACTTAGAAAGAATTGTTTAAAATACACATGTGGGAGCTCAAAGGGTTAAACGTACGACTTTTTCAAAATTTTATAGTTTGTCGTTTGATGTGAGGTGTTCAGCTATAAGTATGTAAAATTTCACGCCTCTAACCTAATTAGAGACTCACATAGAAAGAATTGTTTAAAATACACATGTGGGAGCCCAAAGGGTTAAATGTACGACTTTTTCAAAATTTTATGATTTGTCGTTTGATGTGAAGTATTCAACTATATGTATGCAAAATTTCACTCCTCCAACGTAATTAGGGTTCACTTAGAAAGAATTGTTTAAAATACACATGTGGGAGCCCAAAGGGTTAAATGTACGACTTTATCAAAATTTTATGATTTGTCCTTTGATGTGAGTATTCAGTTATAAGTATGCAAAATTTCACGACTCCAACCTAATTAGAGGTTCACATAGAAAGTATTGTTTAAAACACACATGTGGGAGCCCAAAGGGTTAAATGTACATTTTTCCAAAATTTTATGATTTGTCGTTTGATCTGAGAGGTTCATCTATAAGTACGCAAAATTTCACGCCTGCAACCTAATTAGGGACTCACTTAGAAAGAATTGTTTAAAATACACATGTGGTAGCCCAAAGGGTTAAATGTACGACTCTTTCAAAATTTTATGATTTTTCGTATGTATGGTGTTCATCTATAAGTATGCAAAATTTCAAGTCTCCAACATGTATAGTTTCTGAGAACGGGCTCTGTGACGGACAGACAGACAGACAGACAGAGGAGCGAGACGAATAGGGTTTCGTCAGATGAACGAAACCCTAATAAAGAGAAAAAAAGCGTAACAGATTTTTAAGATAAAAAGTTCATTTTAATTAAAACTCTGAGCGTTTGTGTACTTAGATCTATGCAAAGCAGAAATGTAAACGCAGTTTTTTTATTGAATAATATTTTAATTATGTCATATACTTTTTATCTCTTTAAAAGGTCTCTGCAATACATAAAAATGCTATCTGCTTTAATGAGCTGCTAAATATTCATATTTTATTTGTCAAGAGTGTTTTTTACAAACTTATTATTATTAATCAGAAAAAAAACTTAATTTACGTAATTAATAACTGAATGTTTTTGAAGATTAGAAACAGAGTGATTTCTCTTTAATTTTAAATATTACTTTTTCGTTTCAAATATCAATAGCAGTAAATCGAAAATAGATAAATATAAAAATAAAATAGTTTTATAAAACACTCTTTTATAAGTATTCAATGTTTATCTTCAATGTTTATCTTCAATGTTTATATTCAATTTTTTGACTGCTATTCACGTTTTTTCACAAAAATTACCGTTAGAATATATTAATTTGGCGTGGGCAGCGAACTTATAGAAACTTCTATTTTATGTTTGGTAGATAGAGCAAACAAGTGAATTCATTTAAATATGTATAATTTTTGTTCTGTTTATTTTTGTTAGATAGGGCAACAGGAAAAAAAATGAAACATTATTTAAACTATTTTTTTCGGATTTCCAAGTTGAGTTCTCGACGTATAATCGTAAATTAATTAATATCGAACCATTAATTGATAAAAGCTTATTCTTTTTAAATACTATACTCTTCATTTATTATGTGTAATTTATTTTCTACATTTTAGCCTTTAAAATGTTTCATTGTCGCACTTTCACGCTCATTTTTTTTTCAATTCCTACTATTAGTTCACACTCTCCCTATATTTATTTATTTACTAGCAGACCCAACCGGCGTTGCCCGGGGTCCGTAAATAATAACCTTAAACAAAACTCAAGTTTGTATGATTTTATATCTTTTGAAATTCTTTTAAATGAACCTAATTTCGGAGGACCCATTGCCTTCCGCATCGTCTAGTGCGTTCCCAACAAACTTCTTTCCGAACGAACCTGTAACCTGGATCCACGCTACATAAGGCAGCATGTACCGGAAGTGCGCCGCACTTGCCGGAGACAATCAAAAACCAAGTTGAGTAAGCCAAACCTCGTAGTAATCAAGCGCATAGAATAAAAAAAAGGAATGCATCATGAATGTTAGAAAATGTTGGTAACTGAAGTCTAAGATAAAATTTCATAATACAGAAAGTAGTTGTAGTTTTAATCTAAGTTGAATGAACGAAATTCCGTTGAAATTAGGTCCTTAGAATTGGAGGAAAGAATGCGCCCCCAAGCGGTGGAAGATGACCTCTCCTCTTGTAAATTTCATGAATTACTTTTAACATTAACACGATATGTATTAAACTGATGAAATCCATTTTCTAAAGTTACCTTTAAATTAACGCGATTTTTAATGTACGGATGTAGTGAGTAAACGTAAGATGATGCTAAAAAGGGAGATTAATGTTCGATAAAGAAAGACCGGGCCCTGGGGGCCAGAGTGGTGCAACAACTTCAAGGGGGGAGGGCAGGGACATAACTGGCATGTAGTTGGGCATAAAGATATTGTTATTAGCTTTTAAACTAATCATTAGACGCTACAACTATGTTAAAGAAAATTGCAAGCAATTTGGAAAATTTTTAAAGAAGCTGCACCAAGGGCCCCCAAGAAGGCGATTAATATTCAAAATTGGTGGTACCTGAAGCCTGAGAATTTTTTTTTTCTGTTTTTCGTCTCTCATATAGTGTCTGGAAGTCCTAAGAAGTTGTAAAAAAAAAAAGCTTCTGAATTGGACCATTTTTAAAGGAGCTGTACAAGGGGGCTCAAATGGGGCCAATTGATAATTAAAAACAGGGCCCTAACATGAAACATGTTAAAATGTCTTAGTACTCAGCGCTTTAGATCTTCAATTAGTTAAAATTAAGCATAATATGAATTATTCGTTAAAATAATATTTTAAAGAAATGCACCAAAAGGGGGATAAATGTTTGAAAAAGGGCCCTGGGACCTCAATAAAAATATGAGGGTATTGGTCTGGGAAGAAGACTCTAAGACTCAACTTTAAAATTATGCACTGAGAAGCTCATAATACCATTCTTAAATAAACCGGAAATTTGCATCGCAGTCGGTACAGAATGGGGCGGGGCAGGAGGTAGACACTTTGCAAATTACCAAGGCCCGACTCATGTTCAGTTGGAAAGTTTGAATTTTTATTTATCTCACTTTTTAAACTCTTTTATTCTAAATTAATTGGTGAACTCAATTAAAATTTAATTATGTTTTTAATATTTTAAATTTTTATTTAAAATCTTTAGATGAAAAAGTAATTACAAATGCATCCGAAACTGTAATACTGGAAAATAAATAATAAAACTGCAAGCAAATATGCTATATAAATTTTTAAAAAAGGTACTATCCAGCAAATTTATTTTCTAATAGAGTAAAACCTGTTTATAACGGAATCGTCGGAACGTTCTTTCACTTTAGATACCCTTCAAAGAAAAATAAAATCCTTAAAATAGAAAAAATTTACTAATTCTAGTTTGCCCTACCTAGTTTTGAACCTATGTCTGTTCGTACAGAAAACCAAGGGGTTAAGTCACTACGCCACAACTGCTACGAAACGTTTAGTAAATTAACGTTCCATATCGGAGCGTAAATAGTTTCTGCCTTTATTTTTTTCCGCGTCGCGTCAGTTTCATTAGCATAATAAAATAAGTGATTATTGTTGTCCGAATTCTCTGAAATTTTAATGGATCGTAAATATTACTAAAACCAAGCCCTTTTTAAAATTTCATAAAAAATATGCATATTTTAGAGGATAAACATTTAACCGAAATGTAAATCATCTTTATGAGGCGGAAAGTGACCTGCATTTGGCGGTGTATTTGAAAGGGTTAAAATTCAAATTTTTAAAAACCAATTACACCATCGTTTTGAAGAAGGATTCAGATTTATAATCATATATTTGACTTGTCAGTACCTTTAAAACTGCTTCCTGGGGAGGTGTAATAAGGGAGAAAAACGTTTTTCAGAAAAACAATCCTTTTTTAACTTTTTTTTTTCAAGGGGTTAATTGCGATATATTTTTTAATTGATCGCAGCATTTGAGACGTAAGAGAACAATCTTTCAGAACATGTCTTCCGTTTTAAACTTTACTAAGCTGTTTGGACGATGTTAGTTAATAAATAATGACAAAATACCGCCGAAATATTTTTTTCCTTTCTTCATTTGCGTGTCAGCGCCTTCAGCGCATGCGTCAAAGATTTTCCCTTCCGAAATGGATTTTTAATCAAAGTTAGTGACGGTTGATAATTAATAACTCAGCTGTTAATTAGAATATTAAAATTCTGAAGCTATGGTGCATCATGAGACACTTTGGATTAGCTTAAAAAAATTTGAGCCTTGTACGTTCCGTAGATTTTGCTAGCCATCACACACAGACAGACAGACAGAGCGATTTGTTCTTTTATTAGTATAGATTTATATATCTTGTTAAAATTTTCAATCGTTAATAAAATACTTATTATTCATCCTATCAAGTTGAAATAATTTTTTTTTAACCTGTACTGGATGACAATTGATGTTAATATAGTTTTTTCAAATATTAATTCATTAATTAAATTTTAATTAATTAATTTTAGTTTTACATGGGAGACAAAATGGCGGCCAGTGGTTATTGAAGCATATAATGCATCTTCATATCTATAAGGGGGGTTACCATAGGGGTGACCTTGTTCTGTCCCCAAATACCACCAAGTTTGTCGCCAACTTGGCGATATATAGCCAAATTTGGCGACCAGAATGAGTCGCCAAAAGTGACGCCAAAATGGCGATATCTGTAATATTTCGTCAAATTCCCATAGACTTTCGTTGTAAACCTACTTGCTTATAGAAAATCAACAAATTGAGATATTTTAATGCAAGAAAAACTAATATTAGCTTAAGGGATTATATTAAATTTTTCTTTGATGACCTAAGTAGGAATTGACTTTAAAAACAGCATTTTTATATTACTTGTTTCATATTTTAGTGTGCGTGAATTTGCGCATCATTAAATCCTTTGTTGTTCCGAATTGTAGACAATTGTACAAGTTATAGAGAACATTTAGCGTTTCATCATCTGCAGCGACTGAAATATGCCTTAAAATTAACGCATTAAGTTATAATTAACATCTAAAAATATTAAAATGTTCAATTGTCATCGGAAACACTCCTGTGAACGTGATTTTTGTAATTCTACCATATCAGGAAATCAGGGAAAAATCGATTACAAAATTCCAATTTTACGTACAAAAAGCAGGTTCAGGGCTGCCACAGGCGACTATTAGCCCCCGGTACGTTATGCCATTTCTTTCTCTCAGCTTATTTTGTGTCGTCTTCAAAAAATAACGTTACCTTACAGAAGCCAGCCGTAAAACAAAGCAGTACGATTAAATATTGTATAGCAATTTTTTTAATTTCTAAGCATCGAACATTTTCAATTTTTATACCGTCGTATTGTAAATAAAAAGTACTTTTAAATACAATTTGTTTGAAAACTGTATCTCCATTTATTTTTGAAATATTAATTTTTTTTTGTAGTTTTCAGCACCATTTGTCTAATTTTGGCAACTCAAGTACTCCATTTATGTAGAAAGTAAATGGAAAATGGTTGAAAAATAGCAATTATATCTTTTTGTTGCCATTTTCTCATAACAACCGAAAGAAAATGTAATTAAAATACGTGCTATTTTGAAAAAATATAAACGAAAAATTTCTGTTAAAATTTGGAGCTATTATAAACTATTTTTAATTTTAAGTATCTATAGACGCTTTCAGTGTGACGTCAGTCATGACGTTTTGGTTGGAAACTGACTCCAAACAAGCGGTTGCGATGCGTCATTTCTTTTTAAATATAAATCCTGGAAAATGTTACCAGTACATATCAAGTATTAAAACACTTAGATATGAGATACAGATATAAGATATAGCTGCAACACACAAACAAAATAGAAAATACAACATAGCAACCGTTTGTTTGGTGTCATGTTTCCAACCAAAACGACTGACGTCACGACTGAAATCGTCTCTATTAATGTTACAAACAAATGAATGCCTATGAATCATTAGATAGCCTTTTTTTGTCGAGTTTCTTTAATGACGGCATATTTTGGCTGCATTTGTGTATTATTTTGCGATAGTGACATCCTATGCATGCTTTACGGTAGATGTTTAAGAGTGGATTCTAAATGTGGAATTCTTAAGCAGATGCGAATGACGTCATTTTAGATAAAATAAAAGTGTGTGCTTTAAGTCTTAAAATTGAAATATATTTTGTACCATTTATATATTTATATTTTTTTTTCATCGGGGGCAACACTAAATTCTGAAAAAGCAGAACTCCTGTTTTCTAGTTTTTCAATTCTATTCGCACCTCTGTTTAACGCTTAAGGGGGCTGGTCACTCCGCTTCGGAATTCTCCTCCGTAATGTTAAGTCTATGGACTTTTGATGCATTCGTCTATTTAAAATATCTTCTCGAGAAATTCATATTTTTAACATCTTTTTCTGTGTACTCTTCTAAAAGGACGTCTCTTTTTTTCTTAGTTTTCAAAATATTTCTAAAATCTATGCTGAATTTAATATTTTATGTGTTAAAAGCGGGCGAACTATGAGTAAGATATTAAATCTTCATATAAAATGAAGTCTATACTTAAGAAACATTTTAAGAACTAAGAAAACAAGTTGGAAATTGCTCGTCAAACGTGGCAAATGAGGTGCGTTCGTACTATAACTAGTTTTATAATTATTTTTTACACCCCATATTGTACAGAATGTATATTTTTTTGGACTTCATAAGTGCATAGTCTGTAACATCATTAAAATGCACTTGCAATAATTTTTTTCCATTCCCAGTAACGTCACGGAAAAATTTTGACTGTCCCTGTAATTAAACTATACATCCGATTTTCATAAAATTTTAAATGGCTCGACAAAATTTTGCAACAATGATATATTTAAAATTTCAGACCATTCGGAAGGCTGTAACATTATTAAAATGCACTTGCAATAATTTTTCCCATTGGCCGTAATGTAAAGAAAAACTTTTGACTGTCCCTGTAATTAAACTATGCATCCAATTTTCATAACATTTTAAATGGCTCACAAAATTTTTCAACAATCATATATTTAAAATTTCAGACCATTCGGTTGGGTAGTTATTGCTCTGTTATGTGCGGACGGACGGACGGAACAGACGGACGGACGGAACAGACGGACAGACGGACTGAACGACGACTATAGGTGCTACGTATTTATATAATTACGAACGCACCTAAAAAGAGATATCTTAAAAAAAAAAAGTAGACAAGTTAAAAATATCAATTTCCCGAGAAGATATTTTAAATATACGAATGCATCAAATGCCCATAGACTTTATACACTATATGGCCAAAAGTGGACAGACACTTGCGATTTTAGACGTTTCGTTAAATATCTAGAAAAATACGTGAGAAATCAACCTGAAACTGCAGGTGTGTAAACAGTATAGTATAGGTCATATATTTCCGTGCAGATTTTTTCCCGAAACCCCAAAGGGGACCGTCAACAAATTGAAAAAGAACGAATATCTTTTGGATAACCCTGTAAAAACTAATGTAGCAAAAGCGTTCAAACTCAAAATTATTAATAAGTCGCTTATTGTAATAAACTGTGTTCTTTTTTATGAGGATAGCATGTATACTCGTAGAGAAATTAAGGTTTTTATAAAATCAGTCCCAAATTTCGCCAAGTTTTTTGCTTAGTATTTGCAGAGTTCTTAATATAAAAAAAAGTTATTTTCAGAAAATATGACAAACAACATTGTACACAGTACTTTGCAATCAAAATTAAAAAATAATAAAAATTGGATGACAAATGAGCAGGTATACTAAAAAATGTTTCACTGCGCATGCGCGAATGTAATCAAAATATAATGTACATAATGTTTTAGGTAAGTATATAGAGCAACTTTTGTGAAAGTCTCAAAATCATAGCTTGAAATTTCTGAAAAGTATCGTCGATAGAATAAGCTCGAAATCCGTTTTTTCCCAAAAAAGAAGCAAAAAGATGAGTGGTTGTATCAAATATCTGTTGATTAGTGCCGAGATAGCGTACACAATATTGCACGTACTGCTATATTTGGATACAATCCCTCATCTTTTTGCTTCCTTTTGGGAAAAACCATTGCCACCTAGGGCTGGGCGATACATTGATAAAACCGATAAAATCGATATAAATTATAAATCGCGATGACGATATCAAAATATCCTATACAACGGTACATCACGATTCTCGTAATCGTGATGTAAACCGCGATTATCGTAATCGTGATGTAAACCACGATTATCATAATCGTGGTGTAAACCGCGATTATCATAATCGTGATGCAAACCACGATTATCATAAACGTGATGCAAACCACGATTATCATACTTTTTCATTAAACTGCAATCAGCGCTTTTTCAACTTCGAGTACTCAAAATTCTACCATTCTAAACCGCAGGTTATTACGATGACCATGATACTAATGGAGTATTTTATCCCTGCCTAAACCATGATGACATTAAATACAGAATAATCGGTTTCGATCATCATGATGCAACTCACCCTAAACCATGATCACTCCTCAAGATTCTCCCAGCTTCAACCGTGATATTAACCGAACCCTCAGTTTTCGATAAGCATGATACTATCATGGTATTATCATACTAGCCCTTCAATGACAAACTCCCTCCCTATGAGGCAGGATCATTCCATTTTTTTAACAGGTGGGAAAGGTAGGGAGTGATCGCGGCGTGCGGTAGGAAGGGAATGAATGTAGTAGGATCCGATAGGACACATAGACAGATTCACAGATAAACATTTTCTAAAAATAGTCATATCATATATAAGACCTTCAAAAACTTAAAATTCCGTCGAAAATTTTAACAGATCCAATACTTTCATCTTGTAAAGATAGAAAAATGTAAAAAATGCTGAAGGTTGTGGAGAGCATAAGTTTTTTTCTTTTGAATTTTTCCATAAAGGAGTACTTCAACATGATTATTACTTAGGATGTATCTGCTTACAAAATAAAATCAAAACAATTCGAAAGCTCGTAAATAAAGTTGTCCAATTATTAATTTATCTACTTTTTTTGAGGGGTGAGGGGAGGCACAAATGACACAATTTTAAGATAGTTTAAAGTTAAAGAATTATGAAATCTAATACAAAAAAAATTCAGTAATATGGCTTTAGATACGTTACTTACTTTTATTTTTCACCAATTTTAAGATAGTTTAAAGTTAAAGAATTGTGAAATCGAATACGAAAACATATTAGTAACCTGCTTTAGATACTTTACTTACTTTTATTTTTCGCCAAAAAAAAAAAAAAAAAATTCAGCTAAATCTTGCTCCAATTGCATTTCTGTAGTTACATAGTTTTAGCAAGGAGACGCTATCACTGCAGCTAAACTAGGTAACATTAGTGAGATTTGAATTTTAAAAATCCGATTTCAATAATAAAAAAAAATGATTTTCTTTTATCTTATTTAATTACCAAATAATAAATAAAGCAAAACAAAAATGTTATCTTCAATGTTCCGCTATTGTATTTTAATTTAAAATTGATAGATGGAGCCACCATTTCAATTGAATGCTCTACCTTTCCCCACCTGCCAAAGAAATGGAATGGTCCTGTCTAATAGGGAGGGAGTTTGTCATTGAAGGGCTAGTTATTATCATGGTATTACCATGGTATTACGCTGTGATTTCTCTCAGCGTAAACGGTTTTTCAAAAGGGGAAAAAGTGATAGTTTTGGTGTTCAGGTTCAGATGACGGGCGATAAATATGATACAGCTGGTTTTTCTCATGTAGTTGCCGACAGAAGATGATATTGTTTGTTTTGTTTTATCTTCAATCTGGTTCAGCGGTTTTGAATGAATATTTGTTCGTTGTTAATGAACAATATGTGAATCAGAGAGATAAATAAATGAAATATTACATTTTATTTGCAACAGTGGATTTAATTGGACAAATGAAATAATTCTTCCATAGCAATATATATTTATGTTTATTCCAGGTTCTTTTTTTATGCAGATATTTTTACTTCTCTGAAGCTCGTTTTTTTTTTTTTTTTTCTCCTGGTAGTTTCTTTTAAAAATTGACCTATGTGAGTATTTGGTATTTACTGCCTCTGTCATTGTTTGTTTGTAGGGAGTGGGGGAGAATATTTAGATGTCAATATTTATTTAATGTCACTCGAATTCAAAATAACAAACAGGGCAGAAAAATTAAGCAGTTAAAGTTTGTGTACTGACAATCAAAAGAGGAAAGACGTAAATTGCTCGGTGTGTGTGTGGGGGGGGGGGGGGTTAGTTTTTTTTTTCATTTAGCGGACATTGGTCGAAACGCAGGAGATCCTCATCCAAGTTCCCCGATAGAACAAGCATAAGAAATAGTCTTAAAGGTTAAGAAAAAAAATATTTTTTAATTCAGAATTTTTAAGTTTTAACTCTTAGGGCTGTTCTCAAAAAAATATTATTTCACGCAAAAATTTCTAGCACATTCACGGATTTTTTAAATGTAATAGCAAGAAATTAGTTGAAAGTGACAGTAACTCATTAAAATCCTTATCCGCTATTGCATAAAGTTATTTAACCCTTTGCACTCTGTTGTCACCGCTGTGGCGACACCATCTTTCCTTTCAAAATTTGTTTTTGGCACCTGTAATAAAGGATAATAAAATTTCCTTACTTAATCTTAGCATTTTTGAAATTGTGTACTTGAAGGAAACTTCTTTTATAAAAGTGGTGCCGACCGAATAAAATTTGTGTAAGAGACGCCGGAGTCATGTACACAGCATACATGGACGATGGAAAAACGAAATTAAGGGGAAAGTAAATTTTGAAACACATTAACACATTTGATTATGATTCGCAGATCACGCAGAGTTTTATTTTTCTTAAAAAAAATGGAGAATATAAAAATGAAATAAAATAAACTAAGAGCTTTTGTCGGGGACGCCGACGCATAGTAAGACAATTTTAAGCATAACAGCACAACAGCAATATAAATATTATTTAACAATTATAAAATATAAACAATTCAAAAATTGACTTTAATCAAACTATTATTTTTCTCTCTCTGTTAACGATTTTTTTTTTTTTTTTTTTTTTTTTTTTTCTACTATCTTTACAAGAAGAAAGTATTGGATTCATGAAAATTTTGTCATCCGGGTTTCGACCGATTTATATGTTTAGAAAGTCTTGAACACGATTTGACTATTTTTAAAAAGCTTTGTCTGTCTCTTTGTAACACAAATTTTGTAGGCGCTCTATCTCAAGAACTAATGCACGGAATTTAACAAAATTTTAGATTCTTTTATATCTCGTTATAAATTAGTGTAAATTACTTGACAGGTAGGTGCATTTTTTACAATATCCGCAATAACTTTATCTCAAAAACTAATGCACAGATTTTTGTCAGATTTCAAATTCAGTTATACCTTGTAAATTGGTGATGATTAGTTCTTGGTGTAAATGGCCCAACAGGCGGAGCTACTATGCTGAGTTTTCACGATTTTTGCAATAGCTCTGTTTGAAGAACTAATGCGCTGATATTTATCAAACTTCAGATTCAGTTAGACTTAGACGTAGACATAAATTTTACTGATTAGTGTTTGGTGTTTATAGCCCATAAGTGGCGCTGTTATGCTGTATTTTTCAAAATTTCCGCTATAGCTTTTTCTCGAGAATTATCGCACGTATTTTCATAACATTTCAAATTCAGACAGACGTTGACATAACTTGTTGCTGATTAAGTGTTAGTGTTAATCGTCCAATAGGTGGCGCTGCTATGCTGCATTTTTCACAATTTTAGGGATATCTGTATCTCAAAAACTAATGCACGAATTTTAATCAAACACCTTATTCTGTTACGGTTTCACATAAGTAGATCCTTCTTAGGCTTGGGTGTATACTGTCCAATAGGTATTGCTTTTATGATTTTTAGATTAGGAATTTTGGATACAGACATCTAATAAGGTTAGTGCTGAAATTCAATGATTTGTTCGAAAGATGCGATGCTTATATTTCCTTTTAACTGCATACAATTTAGTGCATCTATATCTTTAGAATATTCATGATGGGCATAGATTGTTATTTAATTTTGCCTCTGTGATAGCGAATTTTGAAGTAATAACACGTAGAAATAGAAGAAATTTTTGCCATTAACACATCCTACTAGTTTTTTTAGCATTTATTTATTTAGATTTGCTTATTTATACATAGTTTTTTATTAATCTATTTGAGGATGATATATATATATATATATTTTAATTTTAATCCTTAATAAAATATATAATGTATATTGAAGTTATACATATATTATAAATGTACATATATTTTTTTGTTCATATGTCGCAATATCGATATATCCGAATATCGTGATATAAAGCTGCCGATTTATCACGATATTTCATTTTAGACATCGCCCAGCCCTATAGCCACCTAGAGTAGCATGCCTTTTGGCTGCAAGAGAAAATTTCAGTGACGTCAAGCTTAGTAGGCGAGAAAAAAATTCCCTGCAAGGAGGGAAACACACAGTGACTCTACCTAGAAATTGCTGTGTTGGTTGTTTATAAGCGCTGTTTTCGAAGTTTTATACATTTTGAAAAGGATTATTATAGATGTTAAATTGTTAAGAATAATAATGTAAGCTAAGGTAAGTGTTTTGTTTTGATAAATCTTAATTTTGTGTATGAATTTACTTATTTATATTACTTCTAATACTTTTGCTGGCTTCTGATATTCAAAACTGAACATAAGCTAAAATTTACCACGTGTTTGCACGCGAGAATGCTGTGTAATATCTGTTTTTAATTATTATATTTTTAAAAACCTCATTATTGCTATTATAAAATACATTTTAAAAATATTTTTTTAGTTTGATAGATAAATCTAATGTGCATTATGTTTTTCTTTTGAAATTAAATTAAATTTTGGTACTATAATAAACATGTAACTTTACTATTGTAATTCGTTTATTTTACTATTATAATTCGTTTATTTTACAATTATAATTCATTTATTTCACTATTGCAATTCATTTATCTTACTATTATAATTCATTTATTTTACTATATTTTAAATTATACAGTTAAAAGTTTAACAACAATTTTAAATATAAACAATAATAATGGTACTAAACTCTTAAAATATTTAATTTAGTTTAAAGTTTAGTCTGACTTTGAAATTATTTTATTGTACTTTTAACAATGATTTGAAGATTAGTCAACGACATTTCATTTGGCATATTATTTTTATTGTTTAAATTTTAGAACAAATACTAATAATAGTCAGATATGAAATTTAGTGTGATTTTTTTTAAATAAAATTAAACGTCATTAAATAATGGATATTTTAGTATTTCAATTTGTTTATTTTATACTTTTTAATTTTACTAAACGCTTCATTTTTAAATTATTAGTATTTTAATTTACAAATTTTAGTTTTGCACATATTTTAAAATTGTAAATAACATTTATTACTTTAGCATGTAAATAAATTTTATTTTGAGTTTATTGCCAATTTATATGGATTAACTTCTACAGATTTCAGTTATATAAATTATTGAATAAATACTAATAACAGATTTTTAGTCATTTAGGCAAATGTATTGTGCATTTCTTTTTAATAATTAAAGTAAACTTTAATAATGTATAATATTATTCAAATTTTAACTATTTAATTAGTGCCTTACTTAATTTAACATTTTCTAGGTCTATAATACTATTGTTAGAACTTTTCAAAATTAATCAAAATTTAACATTTTAGTTTCGGATTGTAAAAAATGGTCTATAGAAATAATAATTATAACCATAGAAATATTACTATATGCACTTAGATATTTTAAGATAATTTATGTTCAACTTTATCAAAAGGAAGTAAAAATATCTGAAGAAAGTGATTAAATAAATACACAAAAAATTTAAGAATTTATCAAAATAAAAGACTAATCTTATAATAATAAATATCCTCCTACTTAATGGGAAGAACACTTTGTTAGTTCTATAAATTAATTAATAAATGAAGACAAGTGGAAAACATGAATCACTTTCATAAAAAAAGAACAAAATCAGATTCTTTCAATAAAATATTTAAATATTACTTTTCAGAAATAAATAAAAAAATTGTATTTAATCATAAACAATCTTAGAATATTGAATAAATGGAAATAATAAATTCGCAAGAGAATTTTTTTTTTTTTTTTTTTGAAAATAAAAATAAAAATTATTTTTACAAAATAGGTTATTTTTGAAACAGTTTTTTGTCTTTTGGTATAAAATTATTTTTAATAAATTTACAAATTGGCTTAAATATTTAATTAATTAAAGAATAACTTTTCTTTGAAGGTTTTGCAGCCTTCACAACAAAAGAGAAAAAAAAATAAAGAAAAGAATCCTATTTTTCCTCGAAAAATCGCTTTTTAAATGAACAATCTAGTTTTTTCTTTCTTTCCTTTTCTTTTATGATGCTTTATTTATAATAATTAAAGGTTATTTAAACATTTCTTTATAATATTTACGCCCATTTTCTTCAAAAATTTTACTACATTTTCAATCAAAAAATCAAGAGAGAGGATGAAAGAAAAAAAAAAAATCCTGTTTTTCAGATTACCGAACGTTTGATTCTAAAATGAACAATCTAGTTAAAAATATTTTTATTTAAAAGATATTTTTGAAATTAGCAGTATTTATCAAGATACCAAGACAATTCAGCAAACATAAAAGTGATGATAAATGTGTTTCATGTTAAAATTTTTTAGTTCTAAAGTTTAATTTATTTGTCAGTAGCAATTTATTGATGTACAATCAAGATTACAATTCTATTATTAGGTCAATTTAATGCTTAGTTGTTTATGTAGAAAAACTTAGCAATATTAAACTTTACTTTATCAATGTGATATACAGATTCTTCGCCTTTTGTTGCTGACGTCACCAAGCAGCCAGAAGGCTTTGTATTCTATGTGGCAATGGAAAAACGGATTTTGAGCTTATTCTATCGACGATAATTTTCAGAATTTTCATGCTATGATTTTGAGATTTTCACAAAAGTTGCTCTATATACCTAGCTGACACATTATGCACATTATATTTTGATTTCATTTGCGCATGCGTAGTGAAACATTTTTCAGTAGACCTGCTCATTTTTCATCCCATTTTTATTATTTTTTAATTCTGATTGCAGAGTATTGTGTACAATGATATTTGTCATATTTTCTGAAAAGTATTTTTTTTTATATTAAGAACTCTGCAAATTATAAGCAAAAAACTTGGCGACATTTGGGAATGTTTTTATAAAAACCTTAATTTCTCTACGAGTATAAATACTATCCTCATAAAAATGAACACAGTATATTACAATAAGCCATTTATTAATAATCTCGAGTTTGAACGCTTTTGCTACATTAGTTTTTACATGGTTATCCAAAAGATATTCGTTATTTTTCAATTTGTTGACTGTCCTCTATGGGGTTTCGGGAAAAAATCTATGACCTATACTATTCTGTATACACACTTGCAGTTTCAGGTTAATTCTTCATGTATTTTTCTAGATATTTAACAAAAAGTCTAAAATCGCAAGTGACCGGTCACCTTTGGCCACATAGTAATGTATTAGTGAGGGGAAATCGAAAGCTGAGTGACCAGCCCCCTTAAATGCATAGTGATGCATATCTTCATCACTTCTTACATAACTCTAAGCAAACACTATATTTACATAGAAATATTAATCCTGTAAAAATTACAAAAAAGTGCTACTAAATAGAGTTAAATTCTATCTAAAAATTTCTGGTGTCTAATTTTTAACATAAGAATGAAAAACACAATTCTAAAAGAATAATTCATGCATTTTAGGGTTAAGTTTTACAAAATAAAATAGACGGTCAAGTGCGCGAGTATTACTCGCGTACAGAGGGTTCCGTAGAATAAATATATGAATTTGTAATTGTATTATTAAAAAAAAAAAAAAAACGTTGCTAAAATAATATTAAGTCTTTGTAAAAAACTATACAGTACAGGGTTGGGTATAACAGTATATATTAGAAAAGTGCAAATTGATCTATCATGAAAATTCAAAGAGATATGGAACCTAAATAACATCAAATACAGCTATTCTGTATAACTCCTTTTTTAATATTATCCTAATCTGTTTATGATGAACTTAATTCGGTACTGACAATAAAAGCAGTGCATATTTAAACTTCATTTGGCATTTCATAAAAGTAAATTCAGCCTAGAAATAACCTTTATTTCTACAGTGTAGCTAAAACAAAACCTTTGTTCAAAGTTTAAATTTGGCATTGTGCTAAGCGTGCTTCGAAAGGAGGTCGCAAAGTTGCAACGCCGCCTTGGTCAGTGCCGCGTTTTTCCAGATAGGTTTTTAATTAATTTTTAAAGTCACTCGAGGCGTATTGAGAGATACACCCAATGCAAACTAGTCGCGAATCCCACAGTATTTATGTGATTCGATTAAACTAATTAAACCTTTCGAGGAAGGTGACCTTAAAAAAAGAACACCTAATTTTAATTCCAAAACAGGCAAATGGCACCAAGAATATTTAATTAAAATTTTCCTTTTATCATATACTGGAAAATAAGCAAGTTTGTATTTTCTAATAAATTCGTTTATAAATTCTGGTGTCAGTCCATTATTTCATAAGTTTATAAACAGAATTACTCCGCGCCGGAAAGGGTTAAGTGGTCTCAGGACTCTTAAAGCTTCAAAATTTTAGAAATTTTATATTTTTTAGATGTTAAACTCCTATCTTTTCTGAACATTTTGATATAATTGTTTCCTTGAAATTCCCATTAGAACAGAAGTTATGGCTTTTAGAATTATACTCGCACAATAGCTGAAGCGACGTTTCCGAAACTTTGAAGCCATTTTTCTCCAAATGTCGTTTTTTGGGCATAAGGCGCAGGATACCTCAAAAACTTCTGAATATTTTTTAATGAAATTTTCAAAACACATATTTCATGTTATTCTGTATAAACTGAACCAAAAATTTTCTTTTTATTGTCAAAAAAAAAAAAAAAAATATTTTTTAGGTGATTATACTGTTGAAATTTTCAAAATTTTATATTGGCTAAATGCAACATTGCATTAAAAATATAAAAATGCTTTAAATACAAATTTATTTAAGTTCAGGGTAATTATAACAATATGCAGTATAAGTAAGCACTAAAATTTTCATTCTAGTTTCAATATTTATTTTGTAACCCTGCAAACTGTTATGCCAATTTTCTGTTGGACAAATGCCTAACAGTTTCGAGCCCCCTATAAATACTAATTCTGAATCTTGCAATTTTTTAAATACATGAAATGAAAGAACATACTTATATCATTCATCCCAATTAAAATTGTGTTTTAAAATGATATACATTTTAAGGCGTTAAATTTTGAAAATGGTCTCTTTTTTTCCCCCCAATTTTTAGAGTCCTGAGATCCCTGAAATTAGTATGTTTTTAACAATTTGACATTTATTGCTTTTATACTGTTACTGGACATTACATTACACATATATATCATTAAAAGTTATTAACTAGGCATAGAGTACGCTGCCCCTGTCATTGTGTATGTCCAAACTGGCTGTATCTTTAAGGGTTACTATCTCAGCTAATTACCGATGATTTTTTTCGAAATTCACTATCAACAATGCTTTTTTACATCTGCTACGGTAGGTACATCCAGCGATGCTCAACAATTTTTCTGAATGCCCAGAAATCGAAATTTGTGGGTAACAGAAAAATGCAATTTTCTCAAAAACTATGTGACCTATGGTGATCGCTATAATTTTCCAGCAAGGTTTAAATTAACGTCTACTACCTCCAATTTTTTCATAATTTTAGTTTCAGTAGATTCGGAATTAGATGGGGGGAACACATTTTTGCGCTACATTTTCGACAATATCTTTGAAAATATAATACCTAAAATTAAAAGGAATGTATTTTTGAGTTCAGTGTTACGAAAGCTTTCACACAGTCCAAGAGCTGTTAAACATTTTAGGGAAGGTATCTGAGACACCCTGAAGATTTGTGCAACACTTCTTTTGTAATGCCTGAATACAAAATCGAATGTCTGGCTGAAGGATCGTGGCCCAAAACCTGTGCCAGACAAAAAATGGCACTTGACACGTGTCTGGCACAGTTTTTGTGCCAACTAAAGTGTCTGTCATTTTCAAAATATTTTTTTCTAAGCATAAATATTATTGTGCCTCAATCTCAGCGTGCCTCAGATACCTTTTTTGGGTAGTCAAAAAATGGCACTTGACACGTGTCTGGGACAGTTTTTGGGCCGACTAAAGTGTCTGTCATTTTCAAAATATTTTTTTCTAAGTATAAAAATTATTCTGTTTCAATCTCAGCGTGCCTCAAATACTGTTTTTGGGTAGTGTCAAAAAATGGCACTTGACACGTGTCTGGCACAGGTTTTGGGCCACGATCCTTCAGCCAGACATTCGATTTTGTATTCAGGCATTACAAAAGAAGTGCTGCACAAATTTTCAGGGTGCCTCAAATACCTACTCAAAAATGTTCAACAGCTCTCCTACTAACACGACACCCCACACGATATGCAAAGAAAAGATTTTTTTTTCAAGTACCATAATTAGCTCCTCTACATTTTTACTAAATATATTTATGAATGTTTATTAATCTGAAAATATGTGGGTCAATGGTCTTTATTACTTCCCCGAATTTTAACTTTCTACGTTCCATAGTTTACGAGTAAAATGGCTGTGACTGACAGACAGACACAGGAGTGATCTTATAATGGTTCCGTTTTTACTTTTTAAGTACGGAACCCTAAAAATTATGTAAAATAAGGTATTTAGATTCATACTTATTAAAATATTTACTAATTTGCAATATTTTAGTTATGACAGTAGTTTTTACTTGCATTGTAGATGTGCAACACGAGAAAAGGTTCACGTATTATACAAAAAAAGTATCTCTGACTTTTTTCATTATTTTTTCTGTGTAATAAACCTTTCTGAGAATCATATATAATTTTTTCGAAACAAAATAAAAAATCATGCATTTAAGGGTTAAAAAATAAATAAATTTTGTAGTATATTTGTCTTGCAAATGTTGTGAAACTGTGTGTCAAATATATTTGTTTTAAGAAAGTGGTGGGAGGTAGAATTATAAAATAGTCGCCAGTGGCATTCCTGCACGTTGAGTTAAATAGAAGAGTGTCAAAAAGTATTAGGACTTTTCACTGTTCCAATGTGTTTGTGTTTGTGCAGTGTTGAGAATAATACTTGGAAGAATGACTAGCTAAAATACAACAAGCAGATATTAAAAGAATATTTACAACAGGTTTCACATTAATATGCGAATAGCATTGGTATTAATAATACATAACTAAAATTATGCTGTAAACTGTAGTGTCTACGTAAAACTGAAATATAGTAAACAATATAGAAAATACTTTCAATATATGCCCACCAAATTGTTCTGTTTTGATAGTCAAAGTTGCACTTCATTTTAGATCGTAGTACTTGTAGTTGTTTATTCCATGCGGAAACATTTCTAAGATTAAAGTACAATTATTTTGGCGGAATTTTAGAGTTGAAGTTGTAGTATTTGATAGAATCTTATGAAATTTCAGTAACATCAAAATCTGTTTTCGTTTCCTATTATGCGAGAAAAGTGTTATCATCTCACGACATCATATATAACAGGTGAGCCAAAAGCTCGTTATAACTTTAAAAACTCATAAAAAAGGGAAAAAATATGATAAAGGAGTGCTGTTTTGCAAAGAGCTCACAAGGTAGTCGGATTTTTTTAGCAGAAAAAAAAATTAGTTAAAAAATCACATGTAAATGGCGCTGACGGCCTGAAACACGATGAACAGGACAACAATACACTCCATTCATTTGTTCTTCCAATAACAAATGTTCAGAACATTTAGATATCCAGAACATTCTATGACACAACCGGGTTGTATCGTAATACCTGTTCATTGTGTTTCGGGTCTTCAGCGCCCTCTACATATGATTGTTTAACTAATTTTTTTTTTTTTTTTCTGCTAAAAAACATCCGACTACCTTGTGAGCCCTTTCTTGCAAACCGCACTCATTTATCATAATTTCTTCCTTTTTTATGAGCTTTTAAAGTTTTAACGAGCTTTTGGCTCACCCGGTATATATATATATATATATATGTGTGTGTGTGTGTGTGTGTGTGTGTGTATGCATATGCATATGCTCATAATAGACACACACATGCTTGTGTGACAAAATAGTGAAGCCATGGCTGTAAGTTCTTGAAAATTAATCAAATTTAATTTTTGGCTGCAGCCCGGTAACTCACTAATTCGTGCATTGCACCGCCATACTACGTATCTGATGTCCTCCTCCGGTCTCGAGCAAGGCTCACTCAATCTTCCATATCTTCAAGACCCACAAAATAAGTACCGATCGTGCTTGGGTAACTAAACTCTGTGAGTTTGGCGTCAGGCTGACTACGTGATCAGAACCTATGTTATACATTATGGTCACAATTTGGTTGGACCAGCATAAATATGTTGGGACATCGTCGTAGTGCTACCCATTAATGGATAATTGTTATTCCCACCGTCGTAATTTCAAATTTATGGTGACCCAATTACCAAAATTTTAGTTGGGCCACCGTCGTAACTGAATAACTTATAAAATATTAATGGTAAAGTACTATTTCAAAGTATAGTCCAACACCATTTTGGGTAACCTGATTTTACCCTAACCTCAGATACATCTTTTTTTCGAACACTAATTTCAAAATTTATGTTTTTAGAAATTAATATTCGAAAACAATATGTGTAGAAACCTATAAAAAAGTTAACAAAAATTGCCTTCTGGAAGCTTCAGTTATATGAATCCCAAATTTCATCTCATTCTGTCAAATGTAGTACTTTAGTTTTATATTATGAAGACCTACCTAAGCTTATTTTTTAAATGAACTGAAAGAAGACATAATTTTCAAACGAAGGGCTATTTTCATTTTATCTGTGAATTTTATCTGTGAATTTAATTGAGGGGTCACAATTATCCTTTTTTAACACTTTCCAACAAAGCTGAAAAGTGTTTATGCATTCTGTTTCTCTGTTCGTCTGTCCACGCTCTAGCTCCCGTAAATATACTCGGATTTTCATAGAAGTAATAAAGGTTATTTAGGGTCACCAAAGCATGTTTTGTATTGTATATGAAGAATGTAGGACTAACAGTTCATTTACAGGACCACTCAAAAGTATTCCATTACCTTATGGCATATGGAGAAAAATCGTTTGCAGAGTATTTTAATGACATTACGCTATTTCAAATGTATAGAAACTGATATAAATCACTGAATTTTACTATGATCACGTTAGAAAAGGACATTCATTAAATTTTTTATTCATTTACAGGGACACACAAAAGAAATCGGTCGCACTACTGTCTTTGAGTAATATT
Source organism: Maratus speciosus (assembly GCA_963932465.1). Lineage (NCBI taxonomy): Eukaryota > Metazoa > Arthropoda > Arachnida > Araneae > Salticidae > Maratus > Maratus speciosus. The sequence continues at coordinate 206,977,891 of OZ010795.1, forward strand.
TGCTAGGGTGTACGATTTAAAACTCGGTATGCGCTTTTAAATTTAATTAATTTTTTGCGTGTTACTCGTCATATATAAATTCTATATCTCATATACAGGGCTGCGCAAAAGTATCCACATACCATTCTTCTTATTAGAAGAAATTGCTGAAGGGGAATTTCCAACTGAAGTATATGTATTTCTTATGCGAAATAAATTTTGGCATGCATGTAGTTAATAGATACAAATCTATATACCATAGGCAGGGCTGCTGAAAATATTCGGATAATTTTCCGATTGTAAATGGGAACAACTGAAATTGGGTTTTTTGAAAAGTGTTATACGTTTTCATATGGCTGAATTAGACGTAATTTTTTAATTTTTTAAGCGGTACAGTTTTGTTACATTATTCTGAATGTGTTGGAAAGGGTTTCATTATCTATGCTTGACACTTGATTTCTTTCTTTTTTTTTTTTTTTTTTTTTACCAACTGGCGTGGTGCTCAAGTATGGAGATGTAGTATTGTTAATTTTCACTTCAGTGGGCTTTATGTTGTTATTGAACTAAAGTCAAGTGCGGCTTATAGAGTGAAAAATTTAGACAGGGATAATATAGTATTAGGGATAATATGCAGGAAAATATACACTGGTGTCCAAAATTAAGGACCAATTACAAAATGCTAATTTTCAAGTACGCGAATACTCAAAAGGAAATAATATAATACGAATAATTACTGTCCCTACTGCACAGCTAGTCCATATAGCATTTCATTCATGTCACACATGGTCACAAGCGTCACAGTCACTACAGTGAAGCAAAAAAATAGGAAATTGCATGCATCTCATTATGAATCTCAAATTATCACTAAATGTGACTCCACTGAGACGTCACTGAGACTGCTGCTTTGTAGCGAGTCACCATGTGACTTTACAATGTAGTTACTTTGTGACTCTAATGTGACTGTCATCTGTAGACTCAATTTCAAAGTCATCCTGAACGCTGCATTGTGATAAGTTACAAAATGATGTCACATTAAAGTCATATGATGATATTCAGGTGACAGAGAGACTACTGTGAAGTCACCATTGTGCTCTTTTGTGAAAAGTCACCATGTGACTATAATGTGATATTTGGTGACTTATCATAATGCAACGTTCATGATGACTTTGAAATTGAGTCTAAAAATGACAGTCACATGAGAGTCACAATGTAAATACATTGTAAAATCACCTGGTGACTCGTCACAAAGCAGCAGTCGCATTGACGTCTCAGTGGAGTCACATATAGTGATCATTTGAGACTTATAATGAGACGTGTGGAATTTCCTATATTTTGTTTCACCGTAGTGACTGTGACACTTGTGACCATGTGTGACATGAATGAAATGCTATATGGACTAGCTGTGCTGTAGGGATAGTAATTATTTGCAATTATATTATTTCCTTTTGAGTATTCACTTACTTAAAAATTAGCATTTTGTGACTGGTCCTTAATTTTTGGACACCAGTGTACTATTTAAAAGAGTTGTAGTTAAAGACTTTAAAGTGAACAGAAGAGTTTTCTATTTTAGTGTAAGATTTCAATATGGTTATTTTTAAGTATGTATGATTACCTTTGAGAAAGTTGCACATTCGCTTTTATGATACAATCTACAATTGTAGAAGAAAGAAAGAAAATAAAAACGAGTGGGTTCGGGTTCTCAGTTTCTTTTAGCAGCATAATTAATTAACCTTTTAAATAAAAATAGATAAAAGTTTAAATGACTTTAATTTCTTCGCAGCAGTCGAAAATCAGCATGTGCACAATTTATTAAAATTACTTTTTTCTTTGCTTCATCAACTGCCTTTCACAGATAAGATATATCTTTTCTTTAACTTGTCTGTCTGACTGAAACTTTAATCTAATGACCCACGCAAAAGATGAAAAATAAAAACAAACTCGATAGATATCGTTTTTCTACCCACATTTTGAAGTTTAAAGAAAATAATTCTCCATATTAGAACTTCCTGCAAAACGCTGATAATTAGTTGTATAAATTTTAACATTACATGCTTTTAGAACATGTTAAACATTATCACGATCAGCTGTTAAAAGATAATAAAATTTAAGAGATCGGTAATTTCCTTCCGAATCTTCATAATAAATTTTACATTCACCTAATTAATTTGCTTACATATCTTTAAATTAAAATTTACAGCCATATCAATAGTTTGTTTGCATATCTTCAAATCAAAATATACATTCAAATAATACTTTACTTACGAATTTACCAATTAAAACTGAATTTTACATAAACAGTTCTTTACGAATCTTCAAATTAAAATTTAACATTCCTATCAGGACTTTTTTTAAGAATCTTCAAATAAAAAGTTACTTCACACCAATTATTTGTTTAACAATCTCCAAAATAAAATTCGCATTAACATCAATATTTCGTTTACAAATCCCCAAATTAAAATATACACTTTCCTCGTTATATTGTTTACGAATCTTCAAATAAAAATTTACATTCACACCAATTGTTTGTTTAAGGATCTTCAAATTAAAATTTCCATTAACATTACTAGTTTGTTTACAAATCTTCAAATTAAAATTTACGTTCTCATCTTTACTTCGTTTACGAATCTTCAAATAAAAGTTTATATTAAGACCAATAGTTTCTTTACGAATCTTCAAATAAGAATTCACTTCATTAGTATAATTTACATTCACCTCATCTGCTTGTTTACGAATCTTTAAATTAAAATTTACATGTACATCTATAGTTTATTTACGAATCTTCAAATTAAAATTTAATTTCCAATTCATTAATTTGCTTATGATTTACAAATTATAAAATATAATTACTCTTAACAGTAATTTGTAAAATGAAGTTACATAGATTTAAACTATTCATTTGAATATTTTAAATAGTTATATTTTGACGAAGGAAAATTACAGTTGCAGTATAATATGGATATTTTCTGCCCTAAGAATAAAAATAAAATATGATGCTTGTTTACTATTCTGAAAAAGATCGATTTGTAAATTAAAAGTTTCGTTACTTCCTTAGTTCGTTTACGAATCTTTAAATTACTATTTACATTCAACTCTTTAATTTGTTTATGAATCCTCATATTAAAAAGTATTTTAACCTCTATTAGTTTGTTTATGAATTTGTACATTAAAATATTCTTTCACATCACAAGTTTGTTTACTGAATACAAGTTTGTTATGAATATTTATATCGATATCAATAATTTTTTTCAAATCTTCAAATTATAATTTTAGTTCAACTCAAAAGTTTTTTTAAGAATCTTGAAATTAGAATTTACATTCACTTCAATAGATTACTTTTACCAATCTTTAAATTAAAATTTACTTTCCCATCAATAGTTTGTTTACAAATCTTAAAATTATAATTTACGCAGACCGCCTTAGTTTTGTTTACGAATTAATAAATCATGAAATTTGATATTCGTACAGATAAATTACAAAATAAAGTTATTGATATTTAAACTATCAATTTGAATATTTTAATCACGTATGTTTTGATGCAGGGAAATTATAGTTACAGATTAATTTGCAAAATTTCATCCCTGAATTTAAGAATAAAACGTCTGTGTTACTTTTCCGAAAAATGTTATCCCCCAAATTAAAATTTATATTTGTCTCGATAATTTGCTTACGCATGTTCAAATTAAAATTTATGCTTACCTCATTAATTTGTTTACGAATCTTTAAATTAAAATTTATGTCCACCTCATTAGCTTGTTTGTCAGAATTTCCGCCTGATTTACCGTGTTCAAGAGAGGGAAAAATCACCGAACGTGTCGGCTCTATCTGTCTTTTACATTTTAACCACTATGTTTATGCATCAAATTTGTTAGACAAATACCGATAAATTAAACGCAGTATCTCTCCTTTTGCATAAGCGTTTATATAATGTATCACCATAAACAGCTCTTGACAGCGTTTAGTCACGACATCGCATGCTGTTTAAGGACAATATAATGATACGCGATAACGAGGATTGTCTTTGCGTGAAAATAAGTGTTTACAAAGTTTGTGCGCTAATAGCAATGGATAATAAAGTATGATCGTCTTTAAGATTTCTCCAAAATCGCATTTGTTATTTAGTTTGCAATTAATGATTTACAGAAATTCATAATAAATAATTTATTAGGATGATAAATAATTTCGATATTTCCCACGAAATATTTCATTTCATTGTTTAATTTCATTGATTTAGTGAACTGTGGAAGGTATAAAAATTCCATGATTTGTAGATATTCAGTATATACTGATGTATTTTCAAATATATTTATTAAATGTGAATTTTCATAAAGGGTCCAGATAATTTTGAAATACAAAAATTGCCTGAAGTTTGATCGTGGACGAGGAAGCCTGTGTATGTTTGAATAATGTATTTACATTTAGTATAAGGGTGAAACCTTCAGTTATTGACACTTAACCAGTAACTTATTTACACTTCAACTAAAAGCCAACTCCAATAAGCATTTTCTTGTAAAATTCTGCAAAATAACGTCATAATGATAACTTAAGGGGTCTCAGGACTCTTAAAGCTTCAAATTTTCGAAATTTTAATTTTTTTAGATGCTAAACTCCTATCTTTTCTGAACATTTTGATATAATTGTATTCTTGAAATTCCCATTAGAACAGAAGTTATGGCTTTTAGGATTGTACCCGCTCAATAGCTAAAGCGGCGTTTCCGAAACTTTGAAGTAATTTTTCTCCAAATGACGTTTTTGGGCATAACGCGCAGGATATCTCAAAAACTTCTTAATATTTTTTCATGAAAATGTCAAAACATAAATATCATGATAGTCTGTATAAAATGAACCTAAAATTTTATTTTTATTGTTCAAAAAAATATTTTTTTAGGTGATTATACTGTTGAAAATTTCAAAATTTTGTATTTGCTAAATACAATTTTGTATTAAAAAAATAAAGATGCTTTAAATACAAATTTATTTATGTTCAGGGTAGTTACTATGCAAGCTGAGGTATAATTAGGCATGAAAAACTTCATTCTAGTTGCAAATTTTATTTTTTAATCCTGCGCGTAAACTGTTATACCAATTTTTTTATCTACAAATGTCTGAAAATTTGGAGCGCTCTGTATATACTAATTTTGTGTCTTGCAATTTTTTAAATACGTGAAATGAATGAAGTACTTATACATTTTAATCCCAATGAAAATTGTGTTTTTAAATCATATACAACCTGTGGCCAGAAAGTTCGGTGAATGAATTTTTATTTCAAATACAGTATTGTACAGCATCAAATACAATTTACTGTCCTTCAAAATAATCTCCATGGATGGTACTGCACTGTTGGGAACGATTATATAAGTCCTGGTAACTCCTGTAAAACAGTTCTTTCGGAATGGCTTTCAGCTCGGCCGTCACGTTGCGTTAAATGTCGGTGATGTCCGTAAATCTCTTTTCCTTCAGGCCTGACTTCAATCTGGGAAACAGGAAGAAGTCTGCAGGTGCCAAATCAGGTGAATAAGGGGGAGGGAGGGTCAAGTGTCACAACTCCATTCGCGGCCAGAAACTGCCGTACAATCAAGGCGGTGTGTGGCCGGGCATTATCGTGGAGAAGAGTCCAGGAGCCTTGCGTGGCGTACTCAGGGCGAAAGCGCCGGAACCATTGCAGTAAACACTTCAGAACATCGGCGTAGGCATTCAATGTGGTACTCTCAGGGAGGAATTCTTTGTGAATGAGACTCTTAGAGTCGAAGAATGCGAAAAGTATTGTCTTTATGCGCGATTTTTTCGACCGTACCTTGGTTTTTTTAGGCGACGACGGACTCCGCCGTGACGGCCGAGCTGAAAGCCATTCCGAAAGAACTGTTTGACAGGAGTTTCCAGGACTTATATACTAGTTCCCAACAGTGCAGTACCATCCATGGAGATTATTTTGAAGGACAGTAAATTGTAATTGATGCTGTACAATACTGTATTTGAAATAAAAATTCATTCACCGAACTTTCTGGCCACAGGTTGTGCATTTTGAGATATTAAATGTTGAAAATGGTCTTTTTTATTCATGTTTACCAATTTTAAGAGTCCTCAGACCCCTTAAGACTAGTATTACTTTCTTCTATCTTCAATAGAAGAAAGTATTGTAATCGAAATTTTTTCGACTTCCCGTTTTCGACGGATTTGCACGTTTTAGGTGTCAGAGATCCCCAAAAACATGTTTATGGAAAATGTCTGTCTGTCCGTCCGTCCGTCTATCCGTCCATCCATCTGTCCGTCTGTCCGTGTGTCTGTCGCCATTGTACCATAAAAAAGTGTATAAAGTTATGCATAGAATTGAACCAAATTTTTATTTTAAGTTTTTCGCTATGGCAATCAGGTCCTCCCTGAATTTGGAAAAATTTCGCCGGTAGGGGGCACTGTAATAGCGATTTTTGTGCCATTTTGAATATTGTACCATCGAAAAGTGTATGAAGTTATGAATAGAATTGAACCAATTTTTTTGTGTTTGTTTTTGGTCATGGCACGAAGGACCTCCCTGAATTTGGAAAAATTCCGCCGGAAGAGGGCGCTATAATTGCGATGTATGTACCATTTTCATTTTGTACCATTGAAAAGTTTATGAAGTTATGCATATAACTGAACCAAATTTTTTGTGTATGTTTCTGGCTATGGCAAGCAAGTCCTCCGTGAACTTGAAAATATTCCACCAGAAGGGGGCGCTATGCATAGAATTGAACCAAATTTTTTGTGTTTGTTTTTGTACAAAGGACCTCCCTGAATTTGGAAAAATTCCACCGGAAGAGGGCGCTATAATTGCGATGTCTGTACCATTTTCATTTTGTACCATTGAAAAGTATATGAAGTTATGCATATAATTGAACCAAGTTTTTTGTGCATGTTTCCGGCTATGGCAAGCAAGTCCTACGTGAACTTGAAAATATTCCACTGGAAGAGGGCGCTATAATTGGGATCTCTGTGCCATTTTCATTGCTGTACCATCGAAAAGTGTATTAAGTTATGCATAGAATTGAACCAAGTTTTTTGTGTATGTTTCTGGCTATGGCAAGCAAGCCCTCCCTGAATTTGAAAAAATCTACCGGTAGGGGACGCTATAATAGCGATGTTTGTGCCATTTTCTTTATTGTACCATCAAAAAGTGTATAAAATTATGCATACAATTGAACCAAATTTTTTGTGCATGTTTTTGGCTTTGGCCATCAGGTCCTCCTTGAATTTGGAAATATTGCGCGGTAAAGGGGCTCTGTGATAGCGATTTTGGTGTATTTTTCTTGAATTTTCGTAGTTCTATTGTCCATCGGCGGCTCGTGCAAAGGCGGGAACTCCCTTCCTGCTAAGCCGGCTATTCGCAAACAACTGATAACAACAGAATAAGGAAAAACTATTAATTTTAACAAATATGATGATATAGATTAACTCGTTTTTAGTGCGTTTAATTGACTGAAGCAGAAATTTAAGATGAAAATCAAAGTTGGTATAGTATTGAACTAATAATATTGAAGTATCAACATGTGTAACTAGTTTTTGAAATATTAAGATGTATAAGATAGAAGAAAGTTTTGGGATTTGCACATCCATCTAGTTTTTATTTGGAAGTTAATTTATTCGCTATTTGAAGACCAAGAGCGTATTCAATGAGGAAGGAACTTTTAAGAACACAAAAAGTGCCATTTTGGGGCAACCATCTTCTTTTAAAAATTAAGGATATATTTCTTTTAATCTATTTGTAATGCCACTATCCTAAACTTTTCTTTAAGTTATACTTGTAGAAATTAGTTAAAAGATGCCTATGATACATTAAGGCCATGATGTATAATTTATAGTTATTTAATTTTTATGAATGCGGAGATGACAGTTGCTGCTTCCAAGAATTTTATTTCAACATTCTCCGACAGAACTGTCAGTTATAATAAACAAAGATGAAATCTACTATTTAAACTGTTAAAAAAAAACAGTAATAAATTAAATTTATCATATAGAAATAAAATAGAGAAATAAAGTAGAATAAATACCCCATTGAAATTTAAGTTGTTATACCAGTGTCTGACACCGTTTGTCAGTTACTGTCTCATAAATGTCAGTTATTGGGCCCCACCAGTGGCTGAGAGGGTCTGCTCTCAAAGCTGGTTGATGGGAGGTGCTGGGCTCGAACCCAATCGCGCCCGTCGACCCAATCGTTCAGATTTTTCCGTGGTTTTCTTCGAACCTTGGATTTCCTTGCGTAAATACGGGTTAAGTTTTCTTAGAAAGACCCCCACGGAGGGTACCCCTCCCTTCGGGCCCATATCCCTCGTGTAGGTAATTGGCCGTCATAAACAGAACCAAACCAATCAGTTATTCGATATGCATTACTAATAATTTAAAACATAAAAAAAATGGAAACGTGCGTCTGTAGTATGATATCCTATATAAATTCATAGGTTCATGTATTTTGTTTTTATAATAAAGATTAAAGAATTTTTAAAGCATAAATTCTTTGAAATATAAAATAACTTTTTTTTTAATCTTTGCAAAAAAATTGTCACACACTGATTCACACTGTGTCAGTTATTGATTTTCAAAATAGGGTTACTGGAGTTATTGACCAAATTTATAAAACAAATTATTTTTTAATAATGCAATGTAAAAATTTTCAAAATTTTATTAACAGTAAATTTTTAATGTATCTCTATTCTCCTTTCAATAAGAAATATCAGTATAAAATAATATAAAATTGTATAATAATGATTTTAACAAGAAAGAATTCTTAAAGTGTCAGTTACTAGAACTAGGGGTTTCACCTTGTTTTCCCAGTCTTCCCACAAAGCCACAATTTACACCAAAAAGCATATTTGATACTTTCATATTAGCCACATGACAGCGAACAATCGCGAAATATTTCACTATTTATAACAACCTTTGTGATTGTGATTTCAGTGTTTAACTGAAGTTCAATTACATATCTGTTACATTCGTGTTTTATTTATTTAATTACTAGCTGTTTAACCCGTTCATGAATTTAATTTTAAAACCAAAATTAAAAATTACTATTCGATCTAGTAAAATATTTCTCTACTACTGCGCATTTTTTTAGTGAAATTTAATTTATCATGTTACTATGGCAGCAGATGATAAAACGATATCTTTGGAATAAGGGAATAAATAGAATAAAAAGTTTTGTTGATGTTTGCGATAAAATGTTTACCGTTATTTAAAAAAAAATGTAATAATTAAGCGCAATTAAATAATCTCTAATTATTTGCATGTGAGGTAAAAGAATTATCGTAATACCCGCTACAGCTTTTAAGTATTGCAGCGTGGCATACGTAATATGTATATCTCACATTGGTTAAAGAACTCGCACGATTACGGGTTGAGCATAAAAAAAAAGGATTTTAATGTGAATTTTTAATTGTTGGCATCTGCTATATAGAAAAATGTTTAAATTTGATAAGAAATTGCTATTAAATGGGTGGTTTTTTATTAATTAAACGTTAACTATAAATTAATTCGATTCCGGATTGCTTTAGTTGCCTCGGCCGTGTTTTAATACACATGTACATAACATTTCACAATTCTGGCTTCCAAACTGTGAATTTGTACAGCATTACAGACAGACGGACAGACAAATTTTCATTTTTATATATTAGATTTGGTAAGTTTCAATTTCGCCTGGTAATATAGTTGTAGACTATATTACCAAATGTGAAAACAAGCAAATGCTGAATTATTTACAGTTTTTTAAATGCAAACTTGTTAATCTTCCATAATTGGGTTGCATGTTGATTTTTTAAAAAATCCCCCTTGAAAATTATTTTTAAAACCATAAAAAATCAGAAAATGAAATACAGTTTTCAAACAAGTTGCACTTGAAAGTGCAAGGTGGCCATAATTAAAATGAATCATTTATATGTAGTAGAGGATAGTAATAATCAAGTCAGAAATTGTAAGTACAAACGTGGCAAATGAGGTGCTTTCGTACTATAACTAGTTTTATAAATATTCAGATCCTGCTGCAATAGCTGTTGCACTTCTTAAGCAAAAATGCATGAATGCAAAAGTTATTACGATTAAATTCAGTAATACGGAAATAATAGGACTCCATCTTAAATAGGACGTAATCATCATGGCACCCTAGAATCATTACCTATCTTGGGATATCATTGAATTAATTACGTAGGGTAGGATTTAATAGAATGAAGAAAACTTTTATTAATATCTTTTTAAGTTTTGATTCGAATTTCATAGAATTTGAATTGAATCGATACAAATCTCCAAAGATTATATATATTAAATTTCAAACCATTCGGCTGGGTAATTTTTGCACTTTTATATGCGAACAGACGGGCGAACCAGACAACGTCTATAGGTACTACCTATTTATAGTAAAGTGAGGACAGACGCCGCAGAGATTGTATTGGCGACACTAGCGCTCCCTAGGCCAAATTAAGAATTTCGTTGTGTGCCTAAGTGCTGTCTGTTGTGTTGTATGCGTTTCCACTGCTTAACTATTAGTATTCAAATATTTCTGCCTGCTTTTATGCTTCAAACATGCGTGGAAAGTTGCAAAAATTATTCTAATAAAGTTTTATTGCATATTTTAAGCCAAATAAACAGAGATTTCATCCCAAAACCAATTGCAACTGTAGAATAGATCATCGTAGAATACAGACATGTGCTTGCCTTTCTCACGCGACGCTCACATGACACAATATGGTGGCGCGGCATCTTACCCTCTACTATGGGACAGATGCCGCACAGAGGTTGAGGGACAGATGCCGCAAAATATATTTTTGTTTTTCGGTAAATAAATTCATCACCGCGATTTAAGTATAACTAACATTTAAATGAAGGTATATTAGCGCATTCTGCTACTTATCAAAATATTCTCAGCAACAATGCTGGTTCTCCATGTGTGAATCAGGAAAACATGGGCCCTTTACAAGTCTCACCATTTAAACTGTTAAACAAAATATCTCTTATCCCAATGGTCAAAAGGCCCATACAGCCAAGTAAGAGAAATCAAAAGGATGCAAATATTACAAGCAGAGAGTTTATAAACAATAAAAAAGAAGAATGAAATAAAAAGCAAAAGAAACTAGAAAGCGTCAAAGAACGACAGCTTGGTGGAAGTAAAATGTTTAAAAAACGGAAAGGAAATATCAACTTGAACACACCTTACTTGAGGAAGAAACCAAAATATGAGTCATCTTCCGATAATGGCGAAATTGTTCTTTTATAGATTTTGATGGCAGTATGTATTGGATTGGAATTTGATGACTCAGAATGTACTGATTGTGTCTGTCTGAAGTCTTATCAAGAAACAAAGTCTAAAGTGGACAGGGTTCAGTGCATCAAATTCAATCGATAGCTGCATGACAAAGGCTCACTTTACTTTTGCAACGGGAAGTGTGATGTGATTGTGGGCGAATGGAAATACAAAATTAAAGAATGAGAGGAAAGGCAAAAAAAAATAGACTAGGGCCTAAATAGAATATAATTAATGCTTATATTAAGAGCAACCTGCAATGTTCGCCTGGATGCAAACCAGTGATTTATATCTTTTTTGTAATTATGCTGTCTATTGTTTCCAGTAATTATGCTATTCATTCACGTAAATTCAAATGTTTTTCGTTTCATTTTCATTTTTTGTCATAAGTTTTATTTTTCGAGCTTACACTTTTGCAATTTCGTTAAACTTTTCACAATTTAGTGATATATATAATTTATGTAAGTTTACTGTTATTTATTTTCATTTTAAGTAGTTTGAGGAAATAAAAATGTGATTTATTTGAAAAAAAAATAAACAACATAGCTTTTTTCTCCAAGCGGCATCTGTACCACACCCCATGCGGCATCTTAACCAGCACTTAAAAAATGATGTTAAAAAAGGACGTTTGGGAAAATAATTATGCCTGCTTTATTAAGAGGGCTTTAACTTGTTTAACACAGAAATTAGATTCTAAAGGGTTTGATCAATGATTTCTGGTACTTAGTTAGTTGTCTTTTGCTTTATTGTACATTTTACAAGAACAAAAGAAAACCTGCGGCATCTGTCCTCACTTTACTATATATAACTAAGAACGCACCTAAAAATGTAAAATATTAAATTTATATTTTTTTAATTATGTTATTGTTATTATGTTAATGTTATTATGTTATGTTATTTATACGAAATCATAAAATATCATAGAATAAAATATAAAAGCAAAAGTATTACATTCTGCAATAAATAATATAGTTTTAATAAGTTTTTCGAAATAATATTAGTTTTTACAATTTTTTCGTTTTACGAACACCTCCTACACGACGGCCCCTAAAACTTCCTAAAATGTAATTCCCTTGCCCCAAAATGCACTTTCAGTTATTCTTTTTTTAGAGATTTACAAAGGCTTTTTAGAAAAACAAAACATTTTTTTTCGTATGAAATTTTCTGAAAGTAAATGCTATCTTAAAATAAAGAAGGTCTTGAAGACAGTTTAGAAAATGGAATTTCGAATAAAAAGCAGTTTTTCGAAGACAGTGAAATATAGGGTGAAATCTCTAGGGATTCTGGAAGCATTTTAACCAGAAAGAAGTGGGAGTTTGGAGCATTTTGGAAAAGATGGACTGGAAAATGAATGGCGACTACTTTTTTCTGGTGGAAATAAATCCAGCATGTTTAAATTTCACAGTTTGATTTTTTTTAAACGTTATTTGAACATATGGTACAAAACAGAGGAGGTAAGGAGTTTGGAGTTTTATAAAAACATATAGGTCCAGGAAACTAATTTTTCCTACAGCCATAAAAAATATGTATAAAACTTTCAGCGTCGCAACCCTGTGTGTTACATTTAATGATATCTTTTGGCTGCTTGAAGGGAAAATCAACCTAATTTTACGTAGATTTACAAAAGATTTTTAATATTAATTTTATCTACTATGTATGAGGACGTGAGTTTCAAAACTCTTCTTATCCAGAAAATCCAATTTTGGGAAATCGCGAAAAAGTTCTGATTGCGTCCAATGGTTTCCATTGTAAACCAAGATTTTGCAATGACAGAAATGCACGATAAAACTAGTTAAAAATTATGTATTTAAACTAAAATACACTATTTGCTAAAAGGTACACACATTAAAAATATACATTAAAACATCAACGTTTCGTTTCGCATCTGCGAACGTCTTCAGGATGATACACAAGTCTACATATCACACACAAGTCTAAAATTTTTCAAGAATGGAGGCAAACAAACCAATCCAGCTATGAAAGAGGAGGGAGGGGGGAATAAATCGAACTGACTCCAAAAACGGTTTATAACATATTGTGCCAAATTTTATGTATGCTGTAGGATAAATTATCGTTACAGGTGTGCTGTCCAAGCTTTTGGAGTCAGTTCCATTTATATCCCCCCCCCCCCTCTTCCATAGCTGGATTGGTTTCCTCCTTTTAGTTGCCTTGGCAACTTTGTGACGTTTGGTGCGTCCTCTGGACAAGGTCGTCAGGGACTCTGACATGTTTGCCTCCATTCTTGAAAAATTTTAGACTTGTGTGTGATATGTAGACTTGTGTATCATCCTGAAGACGTTCGCAGATGCGAAACGAAACGTTGATGTTTTAATGTATATTTTTAATGTGAGTACCTTCTAGCAGATAGTGTATTTTATCTTAAATACATAATTTTTAATTTATTTCATGGTGCAATCGTCCAATTTTTAAAATTGATAAAACTAGTTTTTTTTTTTTTTTTTTTTTTTTTTTTTTTTTTTAATTATAGTATTTTTTCGATGCAAGTTCACCAATAGAATAGATTGATACAGAAAACTCGATTTTTTAAATTTTGGATAAAGTGAGTTTTGAAACTCATGTCCTTATATCTGATATGTAAAATTCAAATGGCAACTTTGTTTCTGCTGCTTATAACTTAAGTTCTACTTGACGAATTTCGATGAGACTTGCACTGCTAGTTAGATGATTTTCAAGTAAGGTTTTAGTATATAATGTATTGTTATACATTGTTTTGTTACAGAATTATAGTGGAATGTTCTATTATCAGAATTGCTGATTTTTTTTTTTTCATTTGCTCGGTCCGGTCCGGCCCGCTTATTTTTTCATCTACCCGGCCCAAAACGTTAAAAAATTGTCTTTAATCCACCGGCCCGGCAAGTTGGAAATTTTCTCTTCATTTTGCCGGCCTGGCCGGGTACGGGCCTCAGGCCAAGCCCGAGCTCATACAGACATCTAGTTCACATGTGTGTTTCCGATTACAATACAAAGCGTTATAAGATTTAGAACTTAATTATAAATTAATACATTAATTTTAAGTCATTTTTCCGATGGCAATACAACATATTAATATTTTTTAGCTTAATTATAAATTAACACATTAATTTTAAGACATTTTTCGTTAGCCCGACACGGGGGATGGATCGACCAATATTCTCAGTAACTCGTGCAATTGTACGAGTTGAAACAACAATGGATTTAATAATGTGCCAATAAACACTCGCCAAAATAGGCCAAATAGCTACGAAACTGCCACAGTGAAACATATTAACGACTAAAATGTATAAAATAAATTATAAATGAAAAATGAAGAGTTTAATATTTAAGAAAAATACACTTATCAATTAATAGTTTCATTTTAATTTATTGACGATTATATGATGAGAAATCAGTTTAGAAATGGTTATAAGATAGTTTAAATAATGTTTCATTTTTTTTTTTCTTTTCTGTTGTCCCATCTTAAACAAGAACGTAAAATCATGCGTTAAGCATAGATTATGAAACACTTTCCAACAAATTCGGAATTCTATAATAAAACCAGTTTCATAAGGTGAAAAAAGATGTCTAAATAAACGATTTGTAAAACGCATTGAAAACAAAATTTCATCAATTAACATCAAAAATACAAAAAAAAAAAAAAAAAAAAAAAAAAATGATTTTTTTGCGCAGATATATGAATTATAGATTTATCATATAATACAAAGTATGCTAAAATTTAGTAAAATTAGAAAACGCTAGCACAAGTGAAAATTCCCCTTAATCAATTTCCATCAATAAATTGAAATGTACAGTCGTGGGAAAAAAGTAAACACCCCCTACTAACTCTACAACTAATTATAATAGACAAAAGTTACTGATACCAATCGATTGGAAATAAAGTCTCTTTTTAAATGGTGTATATAAAATATGCTTAGGGGTCATCTACAAATCAAAACCTTACCAAACTTTGTTTTTTACGATGGCAACACCTAATGATAACAATATATTTTAAATCTTTGGTTTAAACTGTGCCTAGAAACGAAATTTTTAGTCATTTGAATGATAAGTTCTTGAATTATAAACATTCAAAATTTAAAGCTTCTAATGTTAAATTACATTTAATATTTTTATCAATATCTCCTGAAATTATAATCCTAATGTGATAATTTTGTGTGTGCTGATAATACTAAAAAACCCAAACATAAATACATTGAATTTGTAATTTTAAGAATTTTATAATATGAATTATGAATTATGAAATTAATATTCGAAAAAAATAGGAATTGCAACCTACAATTTTTGTGGTAGATTTATATTTATTATGTTCTGCTTTATGCAAATTCTCAATTTAAAATTTTTACTTCAAGTAGTTTCGAATTATGATTAAAAAACGTCAAAATAATAGTTTAAGTGACTGTCTATGATGTGCAGAAAATCACAGTTTGAAAAAATATATTTTACTCATTTTATTGAAATATTTAAGCTTGCAAAAGTCGAAACATATTAAGCGAGTGAAATGGTCTTATTGGCAAGAAATAATGCATTAATAGAAGTGACATAGTCAATAGTCATTCTGTAGCATTTCATCAGTTGAGTACCAAACTTTAATTTGGATACAGCCCCTAGAATATGCTCATCTATATAATAAAAGCGTAAGTCATGTGACTGTCATCAACAGTTCCGTGTTGACTGCTTCAATTTTGTATGCCAAGCGGCCAATTTATTAATTTAATATTATCCGGGAGCAGATGATAAATCGCCAAATGTTGTCCCTTCGCCAAATATTGTAAATATTATGAGTATTACAATAGTCCATTTCATGCGACTGTCATAAACAATTTTACGCGTGGTAAATTAAAACAAAGCTTTGATGTTGAAATTAAATGTCATGGTTTATGGTATTATTTATTACTTTTCTTTTTTTTTCCCTTTTTTTTAAAGCAATAATTGCGAGTCATAAATAATAAATATTTCAGTTTTAAAGTTATGCATTTTAAATAAAATGAGTGAAACTACTATATTTTAAATGAAATTAGTGAAATACGAAAAAATACGTCGGGAACAATGTTTGGCAATTCATCACCTGCGCCCGGCTAACATGAAAATGCCGAGTTCGGAATTTTTGTATCAGAATCTTCGAATGTGGCGAAGGATTGAGCAAGTAAATTAAATTAGGTATAAAAGTAACTTCATACAATGCTTAGCATATGTTTAAGGGAGACCAAACTGGTCGCCAAGGGCGGCTAGTTTAAAAATAATTAATATCTGGGAAACTAATCGTGCGAATTTCATGAAAATTTGGATTTAGGCTAATTGAAGTATGTATAACTTATTTATCGTGTTAAACTGCGATATTGCTATTGAAAAAACAAAGTTTGAATTCTTTTTTATTTGTAGATGCCCCTCTAAGCAAATTTTATATACATCATTTAAAAGTAGACTTTATTTCCAATCGTTTGGTACTGGTAACTTTCCTCTACAATAATGTAATGTTGTAGAGATAACAGGGAGTGTTTACTTTTTTTTTCCACGACTGTACTTCAGATGTTTTGTGCAGCCCTATATGTGATGTGTAGAATTTATAAACATTAAGAAATATTTAAAAAAAAAGGTTTAATCTAAAAAAGCGTAGAACAAAAGAAAACGCACTTTCAGCAATTATTGTTCATGGAGAGAACTGTACCCGAATTATTTTGTGTCTCTCTGTATAGCAATGATGAATGCTTGCACATCATATTTTATAGTAAATTTCTTGCAGTGCACCTCAGAGATATATATCAATTCCAATATGTTTAAAATAGCGTAACATGAATAAAATATAGCGCAAATAATTTTTCTCCGTGGACCGTAATGTAATGGAAATCTTTTGAGTGTCCCTGTAACTGAACGATGAATGATATCCGTACAATATCTTATAGGCTACACGTAGGCTTATACACGTAGGCTTCGTGTACTGTACTTCAGATATATTTATATAAAATCCAAGTCTCTGTGTATCCTTCCCAATTCCGGTAGGACCGCCTCATGAGTAATTGTTGAAAATTACTAATGCAGGGTTACCACAGTAGCGCCAAATGTTGACCAAATTGGCGAAATATCGCCAAATTTGGCGACAAAAAAAGTTGTCATATAGGAAACCAACTTGGCGACAGCTAGCTAATTTGGCGAAATTCCCATTTAAAACCATTGATATTTCATAATTGAGGTCACTGCAATTTAATTTAAACTCCGCGTTTTTAAGGAGGGGGGGGGGGGGGGTTCAATATCTATGGGTGAGAATTTAAAGTGTAATATACGAAAATGTACGTCTTTACATCTTAATGCTACTAATAGCATAACAGTCAATAGACGGCTCTGTACTGTCTGGGCTCCTAACTGCCCGATTTTAATGTACTTTAGAAACTTTTCCAGTATAGGGGCCTTGGCAAGATAGAGAAAGTGAAATTTGGCAACATGTTTCCTAGCAACTTATTCACCGTTTCATATACACAAGCAATTTTTCAATATTTATACAATTTATTTAATATAAAGAAGCCATTTAACTATTTTTTGTATACAAACTGAAGTAAATTGTATATAAAAAAACAACAATAATATAGATGTAAATAAAATGTTTCTAGATTATATAAATAAACTTAAAAGTTCATTAATTTTGTTTTCATAGCTGTTTATATCATTTCGCGAAAAATCTTACTTCTGAATCCCAAATTATGACAAGCTTTAAGAAAGTGCGCCAAGCCCCCTATACAGGAAAAGTACCGCGCTTTATATAGTCGGATACAAAAGTTAAATTCTCGGTACTTTTTCACTTTAGGGTCCTTGGCGAAGAAGGAAAATTGGCAACATATTTTCTGGCAACCTATTCGCTGTTTCATTTCATATACAGACGCATTTTTTTTATTTATTTTTTTTTTTTTTGTACAATCTATTTAGCATAAAGAAGCCATATATCTAACTTTATAATATAGACATGCCCTGTAATCTGCAAAAAGCCTCAATTCCGCACAACACTTGGAACCAAGCCGTGCGGATTAGTGGTCTTCTACTATATTACAGTTTTTCATAAATGAGTTTCCTTTTTAAAATCTGTTATTTTCATCTATCACAGCGGAACAAACGAGCAAAAGGCACATGTGTTGTACATGTCTTTATATCTCATATTCCGTCATTTTTGACGGGCTATCTTTCTAGTATACATATAAATTTCAATGAGTTTGAAATTGCGAAACATTATTAAAAATAACGATATTTCCTCATATAGGCCGTAATGTAACGGAATTCTTTTGAATGTCCCTGTAAAAGAACTGTAACTGCTAGAAGCTTCATTTTCAAAACCGAACATGCCATAGTGAATATCAATAACGTATATCAATTTCATGGCGATCGGACTATGTTTACGCGAGTTAGAGCACGGACAGAGAGGCGGCAGACAGACAAACCGAAGTCATAAACACTTTTCAACTATGTTGGAAAGCGTTAAAAAGAAACAGAGCAAAAATTATATATATCTAATATATAAAAATGAAAATTTGTCTGTCTGTCTGTAATGCTAGACAAATCCACTGTTTGGAAGCCAGAATTGTGAAATGTGATGTACATTTGTATTAAAACACGGCCGAGGCAACTAAAGCAATCCGGAATCGAAATAATTTATAGTTAACTTTTTAATAATAAAAAAAACCACCCATTTAACAGAAATTTCCTATCAAATTTAAATATTTTTCTTTATAGCAGTTGCCAACAATTAAAAATTCACAATAAAATCCCTTTTTTTATGTTTAACCCGTAATCGCGCAAGTTCTTTAACCAATGGGAGATACACATATTACGTATACGACGCTGCAATACTAAAAAGGTATAGCGGGTATTACGATAATTCTTTTACCTCACATGCAATAATTACAGATTATTTATTTGCACTTAATTGCTACAATATTTTTAAAAATAAAGACAAACATTTTATTACAAACATCAACAAAACTTTTTATTCTATTTATTCCCTTATTCCAAAGATATCGTTTTATCGTCTGCTGCCATAGTAACATCATAAATTAAATTTCATTAAAAAAAAATGTGCAGTAGTAGAGAAATATTTTACTAAATCGAATAGTTATTTTTAATTTTGGTTTTAGAATTAAATTCATGAACTCCCGTGCGTAGAACGGCTTAAACAGCTAGTTTATTAATAAATTCATTTGATTACGCTTTTTACCAAGCATAGAAAAAGCATTGAATTTTTCAATATCGAGTTTAGTGCCCACACCAAATATTAATGTATTGTAGCGGATATTTTTGGGGAAAAACCATGAACTGGAATAAAAAAATCCCTGCCGGCCCGGCCTACAGGCGGAGGTAGATTTCGAAGTTAAGTATACTAATTTCACAAACAAAAACCAAACCATGATTAGAGATAAACCCACTTTAACAATTTTATCTGGCCGCTTTTGACGAGTTTTTATTCCATTTTTATATAATAACTGGTTTTATCACAATCATGTTAGGGCGGTATTCAAAAAAATACTTTTCCATGCTCAACATCTCGAAATTTTCTGGCATAACTCCAGATTCATTTTTAATAGGAAAAACATGAAACTTGTTGACGTGATTTTTGAAGAGATTTATAAGCGACCTGTGTTTTTAATTTTCGTTCAATTAATTAAAACTTGATACATAAACAATTATTTTCTCAGTAAGACAATATTTTTTGTTTCTAACACAATCGCTTCGGGAAATTCCGTTCAAAATGCTCACTTTGAAATCATTTTTTGAAATATATTCTGCCTCTGTCAAAAAATCGATCATTACGGTACATTATATAGATTATGAATAAGCGAATCTACCAATTGGATGCGTTTGAGAGCAAAAATGAATTTAAAAATGAGTCAGAAAATAAGTAGTTTGGATTTGAATACTCCCTTAATACGATAATTTTTCCAACACGATCTGCTTCGGGAAATTCGGTTCAAAAGGCCCACTTTGACAGCATGTATTAAAATATATTCTGCTTCTATCAAAAAATTGACCATTACGGTACATTATATAGTTTCTGAGTAAGAAAAGGTACCAATTGGAAGCCTTTGAGAGTAAAAATAGATTGTAAAATGAGTCAGAAAATATGCAGTTTGGATTTGAATAGAGATGATTAGATGATTTTTTTCTTCAACCGCTATGTATTTTTAATTTGTTTTTGCTGTAAGAATTGATCCTATCCAAAACTTGTCTATATAGATGTTGTAGACAATATTAGGAAGATATATGATAAATTCATGGGGATTTTATATCTTTTGAATTGACGGAGTTATCGATTTTTTTCTTCTTCAAACACCCTTTTTGTTTTCGTTTTTATTATTTTTTTGCGGTACGAATTGGTCCTATCAAAAACTTGTGAATATAAAAGTTGTAGATAATGTTAAGGAGATTCATGATAAAATTAATTGGATTTGATATCTTGAGAATTGACGAAGTTATGAATTTTTTTCGCCCAAAAACCCTATTTTTGCGCCCCTTGAGCCCATTTTTAACTTTATCAAAAAACTGTGATGCATAAATTTTTGGCCCTATTTTTAGAAGTAATAAAAACTTTAAACTGATTCGATATGTACAAAACTTAAGAAGTTATGGGGTTTTTCCGGTTTTCACAAAACCCCTCCCCATTTCCACCCCCTTGGTCCGATTTCGCCCATTAACGAACTTGACCGAGATTTTATGCCCCTTGATTTTATGTATGAGTTTGGAAGAGATTGGTGCAGAATTGTGGAAGTTATCGTGTCCAGAAGAAAGTGATATATATATATAGATACATACATACATACATAGATAGATAGATAGATAGATAAAGTTTTTTACTGAGGGTGGTTTTGGGCTCTAGGGGTCATGATCGGTGTAGATCTGCAAAAAATTTTCAGAAATTCCAACATAGGAACGATCCCAATAGGTAGTATTTCATACGAAATCTACCTAAAAATGAGGCGTGCTTTTCAAGCTGAACATAGAATGCCTATAAAAGAGTATTTTTTTAGCCCCCGGTATACTATTTCTTTCTCCCAGCTTATTTTGTCTCCAATAAATAACGTTACCTTGTGTACGCCAGCCGTAAAACAAAAGCCGATGTTTCATTGTGCGATTAAATACTCTACAGCATTTTTTAAAACTTCTAAGCATCGCAGATTTTCAATGTTTATATCGTCGTATTGGGGAAAAAAGTACTTTTTAATGCAATTTCTTTGAAAACTGCATCTCCATTTGTTTTGAAATATTAACTTTTTTGTAGTTTTTAGCGACATTTGTTTCATTTTGGCAACTCAAGTACTCCATTTCTGCAGAAAGTAAAGAAAAAAATTGTTGAAAAATAGCAATTATATCTTTTTGTTGCCATTTTCTCATAAAAATTGAAAAAAAAATTAATTAAAATACGTGCTATTTTGAGAAAAATATAAATGAAGGATTTATGATAAAACATGGAGCTATTATAAACTATATTTAATTTTAAGTATATATTAATGCAAATGGCGTCATTTTACATAAAATAAAAGCGTGTGCTTTAAGTCTTAAAATTGAAATATGTTTATTAAGTTATTTTCTGCTGATGGACTGGTGGCTTCTATTATTATGAAACAGCCATTATAAATGAAGTGTTAGGTGAAGAAGAATGAGCAGCCGTAAAAAGCTAGTACTCTGATTTTCTTATCAGAGTTCTAACTTTTTACGACTGCTCTTTCATCTTCACCTAACACTTCATTTATAATGGCTGTTTCATGATAATAGAAACCACCAGTCCACCAGAAGAAAATTAAGTAATGGAAATGCCGGGGGCGACACTAAATTCTGAAAAAGCAGAATTCCTGTTCTCTAGTTTTTTTTTTTCCAACTATTTTTACTTTTATATTTATTTCAATTATTTATGTTTAATGCCATAAAAAGAAATTGAATAGCTTTCGTCATTTATTTCCCTATCTTTCCTTTTTTGCAAAGATTGGAACACTTATCTTTGAAACGTGAGTGGGAGCATATATTGACAGATATGCGGTAATTTTATGTAGGCTATATCGAAAGCAGGACAGTAGACGTGAGTCGTTAGTGTATATTTAACCTACTTCATTTCTTATAATTAATTTATGTCTGTTAAAATGTAATCAATCTTTTTTTCATTTATGTATATAGTATGTATTTGGTAAAATGATAGTGTAATTATTTGAAATATCAGTGAATGATTTTATGGTGTCATAAAATAACTGATTGAGAGAATGAAATGTTACCATCGAAATGTTAAATGCAAACGAAAGTTCTAAAACTTGTTATTTGAAAATTCATTAGACCCACATGTACCAAACTTGCTTTTTAGAAATTAAATATGTTTAATTTACATTAAAGCTGTTCTCGGAAAAATATTTTTCTCCGCTCAGCACTGCAAAGCTTTCTGGCATATTCAAGAACTAATTTTTATACGTAAAAGAATGAAAGAAGCACTGCTAGTGAATTCATTTAGAATTGAACGGCATTTGTTTGTTTTTCATACATCTTAAGGCAGTTCTTAACTCCTCTGCTCAACAAGCGCAAAACGTTTTGACACATTTACAAATTCATTTTTTTAACAAAAAGGTATAAAATTGGAAAGCCTGTCCATGGAAACGATTTGGAATTGAACTGTTTTTTCCATTTTTTGATCAATCAATTACCTATCGAGTTAAAAACTATTTTGATCACGTGACAAACACGTTTTCGATCGCTCATGGGTGCTCTTTCTTCCTTCACGCGGAAATTCGGTTCAAAACGCCCACTTTGACACTATTTTCTGAAAGATCTATTGCTTTTGCAAAAAAATGGAAAAAACAGCTCAATTACATAGTTTCTGAACAACAGCACCAGCTAGTTTCGTGCATTTTCGAACAAAAATAAATTAAAACTTATGTCAGAAAGTTGCCCTTTTGTCTTTGAGATCACCCTTAAGTTACAATCGTTTTTTGTCTCTTGAAACGACTTTTTTTAAGTTGTCGAGCCCAGCAGTTTTGATGGCATTTTCTTAAATAGTTTACACTTTATCGAAAAATCGAAAATGGTATTCGATTTCACAGTTTCTTAATAAGAACGTGCATATTTCGTGCATTTGAAGATAAAAATGACTTTATGAATGAGTCTGAAAGTAACCAGTTTGGATTTGAAAATAGTCTTCAGGGATTAACACCGAGTGTAACAGCTACAAATAATGTCTCTTACACAAGTCACGCGAAAAGACTCGGAGTCTAATATTAAGACTATAGGGAAGTTACTTTCGAATTTCTCGCTTGGATTTTAATATTTTTGAATGATTTTTTTGCATAGGATAGTTGAGGACGATCTCTAGCGGGGCTAGTTTTTACTTTTTAGATTTTGGTTTCAAATAAAAGAAAAAATTACTTTCACTTTCGGAACCGGTTCTGAAATTGAAACTATTCTAATATAAAAAAAAAAACTGTAACCAAAATTGAAAAATTTAAAACTAGCCCCGTTAGAGATAGATCTTAGCTATCCTATGCAAAAAAAAAAAAATCATTTAATAATATTAAAATGCAAGCGAGATATTTGAAAAGAACGTTCTCATAGACTTAACATTAGCTTTCTCGTGTCTTCCCGTTGCTAGTGTCAGCTCTTAAGTTAAAAATAGCCATTGTAATAGGTATTTTGTGTACCGTAAATAGTCACAAAGAAAGAATTTTGAGAAATACTTAAAGACAAGATTAAGTAAGAAATTATAAAGTATTTATTTATCTTAACCATATTCAGTGAATTAAACTTACCAATAAAACAGTGTCATTATTATTATTATTATTATTATTATTATTATTATTACTATTATTGCTATTATTATTTCTGTTATTATTATTATTACTGTTATTATTATTATTATTATTACTATATGCTTTAAATGACAATTTTAATATTTAAATATATTACTTCTTAAATTAAAGTTATTTTGATACAAATAGTTTCAACTCAATTATATCATGAATAATTCTATCTTACAATCTATTCATCTTTTATAACTATTCATCATTAATAGTTACACGATCTCTCGAAACTCTTTAATATCTTTTAATGAAATATTGTAAAATATGATTAATAAAAAGCTTAAACATTTTCCGACTGAATAGAAATATTTTATATAAAGAGTTTTTAAATTAAGTTTCAAAGCGATTTCGAAATGCTGATTCAACTCATGACATTTCATTTTAAAATACTTTTTAATGGTGCTATCGTACAATTGTTCAGTGAAAATTTCGATATTTAGCAAAGAAAAATTCATAAGTATGTAGGTGAATGGGAATTCTGTTAGTGAAATTACAGTGTTGAAATATGTTGCATGTCTGTTGAAATATACTTTTTTTAATATATAATGAGATATATTGGATTTAAACTTTAAAAAGAATAAATCGTATACACTGTAAAAAACAAGAAAGAAAAATCCCGCGTACAGCATAGATTTTGAATCACTTTCCAACACACTCAGAATACTATAAAACTTCACTGTAAAAATATGCTGTAATGTTTTATGCGCTTTTTGATGTGATTTTACGAGTACCGATGCTGTAAAATCGAATTCAAGCAAGAAGTTAAGTAGATATTGAATTCTTTCTGTCACGTGCATTACAGCTTACTAAGGTGAAAGATGACGTCTAAATGAACAATTTGTAAAACCCTTAACGCATTTGAAAACTTTATTTCTGCTATTATTGTGAATAGTCATTAAAATATACGATTTTTTTTTTTTGTGCAGCCCTGTGTATGATCTACAAACATGTATGCATACTACAAAATATCCTAAACGTTAGTTCAGTTAAACGCATTAGCACAGCTCAAAATTTCCACTCAGCAATTTCTGCCAATAAACGGATGTTGTTGAGAACTTTTGTGCACCCCTCTATATGATCTATAGAATTTATATACACGTAATAATATTTAAAAAAATAGTTCAATTTAAAAACGTATACCTCAAATTTAAACGCACTTCTAGCAATTATTGTTCATAGGCTTCAATAGTTCAATTATTGCTTATTTCCTTCTATAGTTAAATTCTTTTGTGTGTCTCTGTAAATAAACTATAAGTTCTATGCTCCTTATATTCTATAGTAGGAACCTTGTAGTAGGCATCAGTGATATATATCCATTTCAATATGTTTAAAATACTGCAATATCATTAAAATACACGGCAAACAATGTTTCCCCATAGATCGTCATGTAACGGAATTCTTTAGAGTGGCTCTGTAAATGAACCGAAAATGCTACTCACTACATTTTCAATACCGAACATGCCATAGTAAACCCCAACAACATATATCCATTTCATGGCAATCGGACTCTGTTTACTCGAGTTAAAGCAAGGACAGACAAACCGAATTCATAAACACTTTTCAATTATGTTGGAAAGTGTTAAACAGACAAATGTTTCCTAATCTAGGGAAATATAATATAAACACGAACGAAAGTATGCAATAACCACTTCTGAGTTACCCATGATCTCGAAAAGTGTTCTTTTAATTTAGGAACCTCATAAACTAATATATTTTCAAGATTAAACCTTTTGCGGTTGCGGTCCCATGTCTGCTCTCAGCCATATCGGCTTTTTTAGCATTCCAGTCGTATTGTCTGCTCACAGCCCATCGGCTTTTTTTAGTGTTCCAGTCGTAATATCTGCTCTCAGTCACCACAATTTTTTACCGTTCCAGTCGTATGCCTGCTCTCAGTTGGAAGAGGTTATTGTATATTTTCGCTCCTGATTATAGTACATATTTGTAGATTAAGAAACATCTGTAATCTTTTACAGTGTAGAGTTCCATCACCTGCCATTTGTCCTGTTGAGCTGATTCATATATCATATCAGATGCTTTGATTAATAAGGTTACCTGGATGAATTAGGCCCTCCAGTCCCGGATAGCTCAGTTGGCAGTGAATGCCTGCTTCAGCCAAGACGTTCCTGGTTCAAATCCTGGCCCGGACATTACCCCCCCCCCCCCCCCAGAGTTTGAAAATCACAACTCATATTAAAATTAATATTATATTGTTACCTATGCATATAAATTCAATTACATGGCTGAAGAAGGTTAATTTAGAATGGATACCATCCTAAAAATCGATATTCCGGTTGGAGAAGACTGATTAATACGATATAAAAACTTCTCGGCAACGTTTCCGAAAGTCAGTGACAGCCAAAGAAACTTTGTTTTTAAAAATCTTCTTTAAATATCTAAAATATAATGGTTTCTTGTTTTTTCAAAAGATAAAGAACGCTTTTCGGAATCGTGGGTATCTCGGAAGAGGTGAATAATGTTTTCGTATATGTACATATATACATTATTATTATTATTTTTTTTTTTTTAGAACGTACATAGTGAGATATGTTGGTTTTCAAATAAAAAAAATCCCTGCCGGCTCGGCCTACAGGCGAAGGTAGATTTTGGAGATCAGTACTAATTTCACCAACAAACCCTAAATAAAGATTAGAGATAAACCCAGTTTTTTCACTAAGAATCATCTCTGGTGACCTAAACGTTTTGTGAAAATTGTAATATACACGAATACACACAGGCACATATATGGAATAGATTTAAAAATGGCGAAAACAAATTCAGAGAACCTCAAAATGTTAAAATATTATCATAGTCGGGTTTTTATCATGTTTTAATGCGTTTTTTCAATCTCACATGGCGTTATATATTTACCTGCTGACGTCCGTTATATTTCCAATGTAACGTAATACGTATTAATTTTTTTTATTATTATTCGTCAAACTATTTATTTTATTTTCAGTTTTCACGTGGAAATCTTACTCTAGAACAATTATGACGTAATATTAAATTTCTTTTCAATTCGTCAAACTATTTATTTCGTTTTCATTTTTCACGTGGAAATCTTGGAATAGGAAAGTAATTGTTGTGATGAGAATTTTATTACTATTTTTTAATTGTTGGCAACTGCTGTAACGAAAAATGTTTATTTTTTCCTGTCATTTTTCTGTAAGAGCTGGTTTTACCACAATCATGTTAAGGCGGTATTTAAAATTTTTAACCCTCCCTATTTCCAACCCCTTCGACGATTTTGCCCATTTGAAATCCCGGCCGAGATATTAGCCATCTCAAAGTTTTTGGCGAGTTTGAAGACGATCTGTGCATAATTGAGACTTTTATCGTGCAGACAAAATTTATTACATGCATACTTATATATATATATAAACTTTTTAGGTCGGGGTGGTTTTGGGTTCCTGGGGTCATATAATGAAAAGTTATAAAGGAATTTTTCAAAAGTCGCACCATGGTAACGATTGCAATAGGTAGTATTTCTTATGAAATCTACCTAAAAGAATAAGCTAAATATAACACATGATAAATTGAAGCTGCGAATTTTATATGTGATTGTCTGAGATCAATTTTAAAATTGGGAAACTTTTTCTAAATACAGGTTATAGGACCCAGGGATCTTATAAAACTTTCGATATCACAACCTTTACAAAAATAAGTATTGTGTCGTAAACTGGTTTTAATGATGGAGAATAACATTAGAAAATTGATTCCAACTAGAAATATAACTTTAAATGTAACGGTATAGTAATTAGTTATTTCTCAGCGATGCTAGGCAGCACCCTGTATATTTTATGTACAGTCGTGGGAAAAAAAAGTAAACACCCCCTAGTAACTCCTCAACAAATTATCGTAAAAGAAAGTTACTGGTACCAAACGATTGGAAATGAAGTGTACTTTTAAATGATATAGATAAAATTTGCTTAGAGTGCCATCTACATATTGAAACGATCCATAACTTTGTTATTTTAAATAGCAGTACACGATTCTGACCGCATAAATGAACTCTACACCCTTCAATTACCCTAAAAACAAATTTTTTATGCAATTCGTACCATAAGTCTCTGAGATATTATTTTAAAACGAGCGTATTTTAAGGGCTGTATCCAAATTGAAGTTCGGAACTCGATTGTTAATCGAGAGAGCCCCCATCTTGATCAAGGCACCTTAAGAAGTCAATGATGCCTGCTAGATTACAGGACAGCAGACGAAATTTCAAAATATCTAGTCACTTCTATTATAGACGGCCCCTTAAAATTATAAAAATTGCAAATTCAGCTTATTTATGTTTGGGTATATTAGTATTATTGCTACAAAAAAAATTAGCACATTAGGAGTATAATTTCTGGAGATATAAATAAAAATATGAAAATGTAATTTACCATTAGAAGCACTCAATTTTGAAAGTTTATAATTCAAAAAGTTATCACTCAAATTGCTTGAAATTTTGTGTCTAGGCATAGTTTGAACCGAAGATTTGAAATATCTCGTTAAAATTGGATACTGTCATTGAAAAAAAATTAAGTTTGGATTCGTTTTAATATGTAGATGGCCCCCTAAGCAAATTTTACATACATCATTTAAAAGTAGACTTTATTTCCAATCGTTCGGTACCAGTAACTTTCTTCCACGATAATTTGTTGAGGAGTTAGTAGGGGGTGTTTACTTTTTTTTCCCACGACTGTACATTCGGGAGATTGGAAAGGGGAAAATTGAAGAAACACCCCCACACCCCCACCTCCTTCCAAACTGTCCCAGAAAAAAAAATGGAAATATCTATTCGACTGGAAATTATAATTTTTTTTTTCTATTTATGTTTAAAAAATAATAAACTTAGGGAGCCGTCTTCATAATGAAGTTGCAATAAACTCTGAAATTTTCAATACCAGCACCTACATTTGACATTATATTTGGCTTTTTCGGCACATTTTTGCTTATGATACCAAACAGGAAATCATTCGAGTTCGCTCAAATATTTCAGAAATTATGAATGTTTAAATTTGGAACTCTTAATGTTAAATTCATTTGTAATCTTTGTAAAACAGATGAAATAACTGAAGAACTATTTAGCAGAATGCAGTGGCGCAGCCAGAATTTGGCTCTAGGGGGGGGGGGGTTGAGTTTCTGCTAAAGGTGTTCGCCGGTTACTTGAATCACCGGTTAATGTAATCAGTATTTTTAATGAATTAAATCCTGATGTTTTTCCCGCAATTATACGTTGGCTACGTTTCATTTAAACGCTTTACGTTCAAAATATTAGAGTTAGAAAACATAAAATGCACCAATGAATTAACACAAAACTAGGTTAGATTTAGAAAGCGTGTTTAAAAATGATCAGGCAAACTTTAAGAGATAGAACGCAGTCCAGCAAATAATTTTTGCACAGAAAATAATAGGGTTCCAATCCACTTGTTCAATCAAAAATACACAGAGTTTCATTCCTAGACAATCCCGAGTTCTTGTTCTTAACTTTACTACTAATAATGAAGCCATTTTAACAAACTTTTCAATAGACTTACCTTGCTTTTTGTCAAATGTAAACAACATCACTAGAATTGGTGGAATTTATCATCATTCACGCAAATTAGTACTCAATTAGGTAATCCATATTTTGGAATGCAGTTGATATTAAACATGGTATTGTTGACTTAATTACTGTGCACTTTTAGTACTTTACATGACATCGAATTTGACATTAAGTAATGTAAATCTGTTAGAAATTTCGTTAAAATATCTTTATTATTGTTAAAAATCTCTAAAAATATCCGGATTCAAATTGAAGTCGTATCTGTACTAATATTATAAAAAAGTAACATTTTTTTTTTTTTTTTTTTTTTTTGTAGGTGTTAATTCTGGAACTACCGAACGGATTTAAAAAGATAATCGTCGTTTGCGAATTTTACTCGCGTACAAAGGGTTCCATACAAAATATCAGAACATGTCAAAGACAGTATACTCGCGTATGTATAACAATACCACATGCCATAATTTAATTCTATTGGAATGAATCCCAATGAATATTCCTCACTCTAAAACAAAGACCTTGTGCAAAGTTTAAACTTGGCAGAGAACCAAGCTTTGGAAAGGGTCGCAGAGATTCTCACGAAAAGTCACTTGTCAATCATATTTCACGTAATAGTAGACAATTTTAAAGCAATTTTTTTTTAAAGTACGCTTAACAAGCTTTCCGATTCATTTTTAAAAATAAAATCATATGCACGCATGATTATTCAAGTGATTTCTAATAGAAAAGTTTTTCATTATAAATGAATTAGTTATTGAATTATGAGCGATTGTTGTCTCAAAATTACCGACTTTTAATATCTTTGAATTATTATATGAATTATTTTTTTAACATTTGTCTTCAATAATTGAATTCAGTTGGAATGAAAAATGTTGCTTATCACTATGATTCGCCTTACCTAAAACAAAAATCTTGTACAAAGTTTAAACTTGGTATTGTGCCAAGTGCCCTTCGAAAGGAGGTCTCAAAGTAGCAACACTGTTTTGATCCGTGATGATGTTTACTAGATGGATTTTTAATTAATATCTCGGCTAACACATTTTTCTGAAAATCATTACCAACAAATCTTGGATGAGTCTTCGATTTACGTACATCGAGCGCCCTCAACTCCCCCGCTGAGCGCCAGCAAAATAAGACACACAAATGATCTTATAATAGTTCCATTTTTACTTTTTAGGTGTGGAGTGGAACCGTAATAATGTTCGCAAAATGCTGGTGACCATCTCCGCTACAACATAGGCTATATTTTACATCGGAACAACAACTTCCAAAGGGATGCAGGAACAAAAAACGTTCTAAAATTGCAGTTTCTGCGATATTGTTGGTTCTAGAAATTTGAAATTTGGTCTCGTGGTTACTTTTAAGATGTAAATGCTCACTAAGAATGTTTTCTAAAAAGTTCGAAATTTAAAAGGGGGAATGGAACATTCTAAATTACGATTTATTTGGTACAGTTAGGGCTAGAAACATGAAATTTGGCATGGTTGTTAATTTAGAGACTTGATGCTTGCCCAGAACAATTTCTTAATCATTCGAAATTTAAAAGGGTGCAAGAGCAAAAAACATTCTAAAATTGCGAATTGTGTGATACAGTAGGTATAGAAGATTAGAATCTGGCATGGTGGTAACTTTGGGGATGTATAAATTCTCAATAACGGTTTCTAATAAAAATTTTAATTTAAAAGGATGAAATTTAAATTGGATTCCAAAAATTCGAAATTGAAAAGGATGCAAAAGCAAAAAACATTCTAAAATTGCGATTTGTGCGATACAGTTGGCATAAAAGCTTGGTTTTTGACATGGTAGTAATTTATGGTATAAATACTCGCTCAAAAGGGTTTATAAAAAAAATCGAAATTTTAAAGAGTGAAATGATCGGAAAACGTTCTGCAAAAAGTTCTAAATTATAATATACTTAGAACTGTTAGGGCTAGAAACTTGAAATTTTACAAGGCTGTTACTTAATAGACGTAAATGCTACCCCATAATATTTTTTTAATTCGAAATTTAAAAGAATGCAAGAGAAGAAACATTCTAAATCTGCGATTTATGTGATACAGTTGGCATAGAAGCCTGGAATTTGGCTCGGTAATTACTTTCATTTAGTAAATGCTCCCTTAGAACGGTTTTTAAAAAATTCGAAATTTAAAAGGATGAAATGAGCGGAAAACGTTCTAAAAGAGTTCTAAATTATGAGTTAGTTGAAACAATAGAGATTACTTTTAAGATGCAGATGCTCGGCATAAACAGTTTATTAAAAATCAGAAATTTAAAGGTGCGAAATTAGCTGAAAGCATTCTAAATTACGATTAAATTCAGAACCGCACTTCACTTCGCGCGTTTCGAAAACGATCTTTTTTCTACGCTAAATATAAGTAGATGTCTGTTATTTCGACATAATATTTTAAGAGCATCTCGGAAGACTAAATTTACAGCGCCTGACAAAAATTTCGAAACGCTCTGATGAATAAAATTTGTTTAATCACAATCAAAAACTGCTTTTCATAACTTAATTGTACTATTTTTTTAATACTTATTTTTACAAAGATTTTTACCCGGGCACGCGAAAAGCTTGGTCTTACAAGGAGAGGGCCAACCTTGTTAATCACAGATTTTTATTATTTTAATATATGTTGTAGGGTAGAGACCCCTTAATGTCATGTTCAACGGATTTTATCCAACGCTCCTTAGTTTTTGAGAAACCAGGGGGTCTAATAATAGTATACAACTTAAATACTTACGTTGCAACCGCAATGATAGGTTGGTCGTAGCTCAGTTGGTACGGCGTTCGCTGGCTGATCTGCGGTCCCGGGTTTGGTACCCGAACGCGCTACATTTGTTTTTCTCATTTTTTGTTTTATAAATATACTTGTAACTATAATTTAATAATTTCAATTACAAATTTTAATATCATACATTAATTATAATGTTAACAAACTTAAATTTATCATTTTTTATTTTCAAACTATTATTTCTCATCCTTTAAAGAGGTTTAAAAAGAAATTGGATCTATTATTGAATGATAAAGTTCCAAAATCGTGACAAAATCTGTTGTGATGCCATGTAGTTATGATAAAATAAAAGAATATTCAAATAAAATAAAAATAAAAGCAGAAAGAAGACAAAGATGAAAGCAAAATAATTGAAAGTGCAAGCATACGTATTACAAATTTAAAAATCTTTAATATGCAAAAGATCGGTTGTAATTTAATTCTGATGCTAATTTTTAATATAATTATGCTTGTTACTTTAAAAACAGAATAATAGTATTATCGCATTGCCTTCCTTTGTTAAATGCGTAAATGATGTTTTTTTTTAAATCACGAATTGACACAATTGCTCAATATCATTTCATCGGTAAGGAATATATGAAAAACATTTTAAAAGTGATTTTTAAAAAATTAACAGTTTTATGATGTTTTATACAACTATTTAATTAAAAGTAAAAAATTAAATAGGTTAAAATTACAATTGATATACAATATTATAAATTTTAATTGACAACGAGATTATTAATTCTAGTTACAAGTATATTTAGAAAACAAATATGAGTAAAACAAATGTAGCGCATTCAGATATCGAAACCGGGCCCGCGGATCAGTCGGCAAACGCCATACCAACTTATCATTGCGGTTGCAAAGTAAGTATTTAAGTTGTGTACTATTATTAGACCCCCCCCCCCCGGTTTCTCAAGAACTAAGGAGCGTTGGATAAAATCCGTTGAACCTGACACTAAGAGGTCTCTACCCTACAACATATATTAAAATAATCAATATCTGTGATTAACAAGGTTGGCACTCTCCTTGTTATATATAATTGAGAGCTAAAAGCATATAACATGGCGTTTGAAAACGAGAGAGATCTAACAAAGTGTATGTTTTTTGTTTTTCTCTGGAATTCCATGCTCTATTATTGTTTCGAATATGGAACAAAGACAGAAGTGCAATTAAGAAACGCCCAATGTATAATACTTAAACTGAAAGCGTCTGTGTGGCAGGAAATGACCATTCTTTTAGCATAAGGCGTCTCGAAAAAGTGACTTAGTGCAAATAACCAATTTTCCCTTAGCTAATGCATGTAATATGCGCTTTCACAGTTTTAAATAGAATTTTCGCCGTTTAATTGAATCACTTTGTAGAATAAAATTTGATTTAACAAAGCGGCGGATTCCGAAAAGCCAAAAAGTTTAAATATTAACTTTAGTTTTGATTCATATAAGCGGCAATTATAATAATTTTTCTTAGCTCTGGGGGGTGTTTTAACCCCCAAATCCCACCGTTGGCTGCGCCACTGGCAGAATCAGCTATAATTTTGAATTCGAATATTTGAAGCTTCTTTAAATCAATTGCTGTTAAAAAATTTATAGGTTGCGATTCATACTTATTTCAAAATTCATTAAAATATATTTTTTTTTTTCAAAATTATATTTTTTGTCACAACGTTTTTTTATTCGAAAAAAAAAAAATTTTTTTTTGAATAATTAAATATTAAAATAACTTCCCAATTACGCGAGGTAACGCTCTAGAATGCACATGATAAAACATTTATTACATCACAATTCGAGAACAAAACGTAAACCTACGCTAGAGTCTTATTACAACAGGAAAATATAGTTTTCCTTACATGAGTGACTTTAAAGCAAATTGTGATGCTGCCATCTACAGACTTTTTACAAAACTAAAGATATAACACTTCCTCCACACTTAATAATGGAGACGTGTAGGTGCTCTTCTGATCCTGTTAGATTTTCTAGGCATCTATGGAAAAGAAGAAGAATTTAGTTTTACAGATTCAGCAGCATCAACAATGGAACTATGGGGAACGGTAAGTTTTGGAGTCGGAAGTATCAAATCAGTGTCAGCTGGCTTACAACTTGGAGTATTTGTGTCAAAAGAGTCAGCTGGTGTTGGAATTGGAGTATTTGGATGTATTAGATGAGTATCAGCTAGTTGAATATCTGCGACACTAAACTGTATTGGTTGAGAATCACCTTGTTTCATAATTGTATTTTCACT
Source organism: Maratus speciosus (assembly GCA_963932465.1). Taxonomy (NCBI): domain Eukaryota; kingdom Metazoa; phylum Arthropoda; class Arachnida; order Araneae; family Salticidae; genus Maratus; species Maratus speciosus. The sequence continues at coordinate 207,012,469 of OZ010795.1, forward strand.
TCTGTTATTTCTTGTATAACTTTCTTCAGAATATGTATCATTAGCTAAAGAAATCTCTGACCCTACATTAGTTATTTGACTAACATGTATTTCCCATCTACAGATTTTTTATCAAACTAAACACATAACAATAATAACCACCAGTATTGTCCTAATTATGACACTGCAGACATAACATTTTAAAGCGTTTTAAATATCATTGCACAAATGAAATACAAACTTTTAATATTTAAAAATTCAAATAAATATCAGATAATATTTGAAATCACTCCAATATCATATATTAAAAGAATAGTAATCTCTTCAGACATTTCATGAATAAAATACTGGATGACAAAAGGAGAATACAATAACAACTTTCTCGAATCGCAAGCTTTTAAAAATTTATTGCCAAGACACAGATGCAGGTGCTATTTCTAAACGATAATGGATTACATGCATATTTTACGAAATATTCATAAGAAAATAGTCTTATGACACGCACACATTTTATGAGTCTTTAGATTTCAGAAGCTTTAGAATATATTTAATCAGAATTTCTATGCTTGAATTTAATTTGATGTTTTTTTTCTCTAATCCATATATTTTTTCGAAATATCTTCCTTTATACTTATTTTATTGTTATTATTATATTTATTGTTATTAATAAATAAAACAAAAAAAAATAATAATTATAGGATCTCTAAATTGATATCTCGACGTATAATCGTAAATTAATTAATATTAAACTATTCATTGATAAATCGTCAGTTATCAAGTAAACATTTTTTTTTTGTTATGTTCAACAAATAAGATAAATTAGCATAATTAATACTAAAGCTTTAACATAAATAACAGCTTTAACTAAAATTAACAAATAACTAAAAAATATATAAATGTTCTAAAAACACATATATCATTTTATAAAAACTTTACTGAAGGTGTTTAAAGGGTATACTTTATATACAAAACTGTATTTTCATGTAAACCGAGCGCTTTCCAGCAAATACTTGCTTATCATCAGGGCTGCAAATGATTGTGTATTTGTGTTTGTTTATAACCCTGATGATAAGCAAGTGTTTGCTCTAAAGCGCTCGGTTTATATGAAAATACAATTTTGTATATAAAGTTATATCTTTTAAACATCCTCAGTAAAGTTTTTATAAAATGACATATGTGTTTTTCGAACAGTTATACAATTTTTAGTTATTTGTTTATATTATAAGATGAATCTGGATTCTATGAGTATGTTTTTTATCATATCTCAAGATTTTTACAATTAAAATTAGCATAGCATTACATTTTGTTATTCTTGTATGCATAAATTCTGTTACGTAGCTGAAAATGCTTATTTGAGAATTGACAACATACGACAAACCCGTTGGTTGGTTGATTGTTTTTATAACAGCCGATTATCTACATGAGGGATATAGGTCTGAGGGGGGCAGTGCCCTCCGTGGGGGCCTTTCTAAAGGGATCTAACCCGTATTTACGCAAGGATAACCAAGGTTCGAAGAAGACCACGAAAACTCCGAACGATTAGGCCGACGGCCGCGATTGGGTTCGAACACAGCAACTCCCGTCTACCAGCTTTGAGAGCAGAACATCTCGACCACTGGTGGGGCGAGAAACCGGTATTCCGTGTAGAGAAAACTGATTAATATACCATAAAATTCACTTGGAAAATTTTCCGAAAATTACGGGCAGCAAAAGAAATTTTTGTTATTGAATTACTTCTTTAAATCTCGGAAATGTATTACTTTCAGAAATTGAGGGTTTCTTAATCAGAAAACCTACCAATATGATACAATTGCGAACAAAAATGAATTAAAAATGTGTTATAAAGTAGCCAGTTTGCATTTCAGAACAGACTTAAATATCAACTTTAAAAATAAAATAAATAAATACAGTTCAAAACCTATTATCCCGAATCCTTGTGACCGAAGGCTTTCCGGATTTTGGCTCCTCCCGAAATCCGGAATTCTGCCCCTCCCCGATATTCAGAATTTTTCAAAAACATAAAAATAATAAAATTTGAACAACCTCATGTAGAATATAAATAAAACTTATCTTTTGTATTTTTTAATACAATTTAAACAAAAATTCCTGCACTATTCAATGGTAACAATGAATAAATAAAAAAATAAATTGGATAACTAATATTATTTAATCTAAAAGTCTACCCTTCTGAAGAAATATTTGACGATTTATTTTTTTTTAAAACAAATCGTAGTATAAATTAATGTATCTATCATATATTAAAATCCAAACGGAAATTTCGTTCCGAGCATCTATATTTCGACTGCATGGATCTACTACTGCATGGATTCTACTGCATGGATTTCGACGGAACTTACACTGTTAGATAGATATCGTTTCTGGGAAGATTTTAAGCTATAACACATTGTTCTACGTAGAATAGTTATAGAAATATGATGGAAAGTTCTGTTATTTTGGTCGAAAAGGTTGCCATTGGCGTATGATTTTCATCTTGGCATATTAAGCTATCTTTTTGTTAAAGTATTGAAACGTCTATATGATTTAGAAATTAAAATATACAAACAGCCCGAAAAAAAAAACTATTGCTGATTTTATTAAAAATACAGAGAAATAATAATATAAAAAGAAAATATTTAATTTAAATATGAAAGAAATGTGTTTGTACGGCTTAAAAGGAGATTCATTTTCTAAGTCGTTCCATTGAAACAATAATTGGCGATTTATCATCTTTGTGGTTTATATTTCGCACCTGGATAAGAAAATATTTATTGAACTTTTATTTAAATAAAGTAGCGGGGTTTTTTTTCTTTTTTTTAAAGTTTGTCAGCGTTGATTTCAAAAGTACAGGATGCATTTTGTTTATCATTTACACCATTGGATAAGTTTTCGGAATCATTTGTATGCATGATTTACCTATATAACTATTATTATTATTATTTAATCAAAATTTCGTGTTTCTCTTTTTTTTTTCGGGCGCAAAGGTTGCTGTTGGTCATTGTTTCTCATCTTGGCGACGATATGTTATGCTTTTATTGAGGAATTGAAACGGCTATATTATTTAGCAAAAAAATATGAACAGCATGGGAAAACTGTAATTTTGGTAGTTCTTAGTTTCCCAGTCGACCAATTTCGCCAAATTATATAAATCTCCAAAGTACTCGCCAAATATACAAATTGACATAATTTTTATTTTAAATAACGAAAGAACAAATAAATTAGTATAACATTAATAAAAATACAAATAAAACGACGAAATAAAAATAACTTGATGAAGTAAACAAGTGTAATTTGCTTAATGTCAAGTGAATGTGACATTTACGATCAACCATTATTGGCATTTTATCTTACAGTTTGGCGATAGATTTTAGGTCGACGGGATAACTAAGTAGTACCGTAATTTTATTTAAAATATAATTTAAGGAAAAAAAAACGAAAGGGAACTTAGAATTATTCTTAAGGGATTTGTGTAATTGCGCATGTTAAAAAAATTTCATGGTGAAATAAATTTTTTGTGTTTTTTTTTTTTTTGTTGTTTTTTTACTTCATTACTTTTTAGTATAACTGTGTATACACCCCCATTTTCCTGATAGGTGATTACAGGATTTTTGAAAAATCTTCCGTAATTGAGTACCCCCACACAATTGGAGTATAAATTATGTTATTGAAAGCATTTTTCATGTTTGAAGAGAATTCTTCAGGATGAATCCTATTACAAAAGATGAACCGATTTCACAATTAGTGATTATTTAGAAATTTATTGTTTTTTACTTAATCAGTTTTCACATTGGCACACTCAATGCAGTAATGAACAATCTAGCTCAGAGTGAAAAATTGAGAATCTTGAGCCGTTATTCGCGGGTTCGAATATGTATAATTATGATTTTACATATTAAAATTTGCTTTTTTTTCTCTTATGTGGGAGCAAATGTTTCCAAAAATGAATTTCTTTCATCATAGCTACAACATATGCCAATATCCTTGGTTAAAAATTTTAAACATCTAAACTAGTTAGATAAATATAGGGAACAGTTCCATATCCTGTTCCCGTTTTTATGGCGAGCCTATTTTGGCGATGAATTTTTCGGTGTAGTTGTTGCCATCTCCACCATTTGGGATTGCTTTTTTTATTACTTGAATGTTACTGGTGGATTAGTAACAATTTTGAATACTTTTTTATAATTAATTTTTTAATATTTATATTTTTTAGTTTATAATTTTCCGGAGATTTTTTTAAACGATATTTTTCTGTATGTGTAATATTATGTAAATATACATAAAACTAATACATATATATATTATTTTCGATTTAAAAATAAATAATTATAAATATTTAAAAAACATAATTTTCCACCATCTTGGAAATTTTGGTAAGATGCCAAATCGGCCTATTGGTGCCATTTTGGATTCCTTCGACAATCGCGCCAACCGGGACAAGATACGAAACTCTCCTCAAAATATAAAATTTCATGCCCTTTATTTTGTTTTTTCTTTTCTTTAAAATTTTTTAGTTTTATGTTAGTATTAACATCTCAGTAATTCGGAATTTAAGATTATTCTTACGGATATTTATGCAATTATGTATTAATATCATTTTCATAAATATTGCTATTTTGGAAAAGAAAAAATATGCTTCCTTAAGAAATCTTAGATCATCTGTTCATTAGGTACTACTTGATTATCCCGCCGACCAATTTCGCCAAATTATACAAATCGCCAAACTATTTAGCCAAATTATACAAATGGAAATACAGAATGTTTCTAAAATTTTGCTTATTATTTATTTATTACTATTATTATTTGCGAATTAAATTTTTGTAAATTAATGAATTTAAATTAAAAAGGTACAAAAGAATAGGGTTACGTTAATAATGACGTTTATTAACGTAACCCTATTCTATAGAGGTTACACATATTTTAGAGGTTACACATTGAAACAAAGATTTGAAAACAAAAATAGAAATTTGTAAAATTTTCGAAAAATTTCAGAAATTGCAAAATTTTAGTAAAAATTTACAAATTTAGGAAATTTTCGACTAACATTTTTTTCCAGATTTCGGAATTCCGGAAAATGGGTCCTATACTGTACTGAACAATGTTTGGAAAAATATTTAATATCACATTTTCCAAAATTAGTAGTAATCGAACTAGATATCTGATATATAAAATATTAGAGAAAAACACATGAACAAAGCAACAAGTCTGTCGATTCACCACCTTTTTTTAAAGATTCAGTGCTAAGATAAAGATAACATTTCTAAGCGATAATAGATAGCATAAATATTTTATCGCAAATTCACGGTTCAGTCTGTATAAAATTAACAGCACGACACGCACACATTTTATGAAGCAATCGAAAAAATATTTTTTTTTATGAAGGATTTTTTTTAAATCTCAAAGTTGTGTAAAAGGTTTTTCTTCCATGTTTATTTTTTCAATTCCTACTATTAGTTCACACTCTCCCTATATTTATTTATTTATTTATTTATATATCTTGTTCAAATTTTCAATCGTTAATAAAATACTTATTATTCATCCTATCAAGTTGAAATAAATTTTTTTTTAACTTGTACTGGATGACAATGGATGTTAATACAGTTTTTTCAAATTTTAATTCATTAATTAAATTTTAATTAATTAATTTTAGTTTTACATGGGAGACAAAATGGCGGCCATTGGTTATTGAAGCATTTAATGCATCTTCATATCTATAAGGGGGGTTACCATAGGGGGGACCCTGTTCTGTCACCAAATACCGCCAAGTTTGTCCCCAAATTGGCGATACATCGCCAAAAGTGACGCCAACTTGGCGATATCTCTAATATTTCGCCAAGTTCCCATAGACTTCCATTGTAAACCTACTTGCTTATAGAAAATCAACAAATTGAGATATTTTAATGCAACAAAAACTAATATTAGCTTAAGGGATCATATTAAATTTTTCTTTGATGACCTAAGTAGGAATTGAGTTTAAAAACAAAATTTTTATATTACTTCTTAACTGTAAGTCCAATCTATAGATCCGGGTGTTCCAAAAATGACTGATGGATTGTAAAATTCAATAACTTGCAAACGGTGACAGTATTAAAAAAATTCTTGCATGAGGGTTATTTATGATGTTAGTAGATTTTTTTTACTGTGATTCTTGATTTTAGTTCGAATTTCAAACAATAGATGGCGCTGAAAGCAATAGGTGCTCAGTCCAGACCCGATTTTTTAAATTTCGGGATCCATTCAATGCATTTTAATATCCCTTTTTTCTCATGAAGAAGAGACAGGCCGAACAATCGAGCCTGGATTTAGCGGTTATTGCTTGCAGCGGCATCTATCGATGCTATTTGTAACTAAAACTGAGAATCGCAGCATAAAAATTCCTGGCATCTTATACTATAACAGTCCTGCAAGAATTTTTTTAACTTCTGACACCGTTTGCAAGTTATTAAATCTATCAGTCATTTTTGGGACTTCCGGTATCTATGTTTGACTTTTACCTAATGTTGAAGCCTTTTTTTTTAAAAAATACTGCTTTAATATATGTCGATTTTTACTTTCTTCTATCTGCAGTCATAGAAAGTGCTGTAATCAAATTTTCAATTTTTGACAAATTTACACGTTTTAGGGGTCAGAGATCGCAAAAAAACATGATTATACAAAATGGTTGTCTGTCCGGGTGCCGCCATTGTACTGTCGAAAAGTGTATGAAGTTATGCAGAAAATTAAACCAAATTTTTTGTATATGTTTTTCGCTATGACCAGCAGGTCCTCCTCTGATTTGGAAATATTTCGTCGGAAGAGAGCACTATAATAGCGATTTTTGTGCCCTTTTCATTATTGTACCATAGAAAAGTGTATGAAGTTATGCATAGAACTCAATCAAATTTCATATTTATGTTTTTGGCTATGGCAAGCAGGTCCTCCTTGAATTTCGAATATTCCGCCGGAAGGGGGCGTTGTAATAGATATTTTTGTAATTTTCTAGATTTTCCGTAGTTCTGTTGCACATTGGCGGCTCGTGCAGCGATGGGAACTTCGCAATCTGTTAAGACGGCTATTCGCAAACAGCAGATGTGCAACAGAATAGCGAAAAACTATTAATTTTAATAAATATCATGATCGAGATTAACTCGTTTTTAATCCGATTAATTGACTGAAGCAGAAATTTAAGATGAAAATCAAAGGTGGTATAGTATTGAACTAATAATATTCAAGTATTAACATTTGTAACTACTTTTTGAAATATTACACTGTTAAAAATTTGCAGCATTCTGGCAGGTCATTTGACCGTTTTTTTCCGAAAACGGTTACACAACCGTGAATTTAACGCTAATCTGACCATATTATTGGCCATTTTATGGTCATAATATAGTTAAATTATGGTTATGAAACCATTTTTTCAAAAAAAGGTCGAATGACCTGCCAGAATGCTGCTAAAGTTTTAACAGTCTACGATGAACGAGATAGAGGAAAATTTTGGGAAGTTGCAATTTAACGGTAACTAAATTGTAATGTCGATTTTCAGGTTCAGATTTTTCTAGCTGTAATTTAACAGTAACTAAGTTGTAATTTAGATTTTCAACTGTAACTTAAATAAATAAAATGATTAAAAGAAATCTAAAAGTTTTTAAAGATTTTAAATAAACATAGCGTACTTTACATCTGATAAATGCTTTCTAATGAGAATAGAGCATATAGGATACTATAAAACACACGGAAGTCCAGGATTTGACGTTCATTAGGGGTCCTTTTCTATAAAAAATATATAAACTCTTTTATGCTTAAAAAGTATGTATAGGTATACAAATAGAGCGGTATAAAATTTAAGTGGATTAGCAATTAAAAACTAATTATTTGCCTTTAAATCAGGATTATCGATTAATCGATTAATGTTCGTTTAAATCTTATTCATAGATTAATAGTTAATGATTAAATCAATATCAATAGCTTCCTTTAATTAGCCTTTAAATGACTTGTTAATAAAGTTAGTTATTCTGTTTAACGATTAATGATTAAAAATAAAGTTAAGCGTTTTGTGTGAAGTTTTGGAAAAATGGTTGACATTTATTAAAAAAAAAAAAAAATATGATTGTATTATTTTTTAAAATAACAATTCAGAAGGATTTTTTTTTTAAATATTATTATTAACATTATCTTTTTTAGTTTGATGCTTTTCATTACCTTTAGTTACACACATCTTTCTACACTATCTACAGTACCTTTAAGTCAAAAAATCTGTTTTTAGTTTTTAACTTGTTACTTTATAATTTCAGAATACCTTGTACATAAAACCCAATTAAAAAAATTTACAACATTACTCAAGGTTTAAAGAATATTTTACCATTAAACCACATTGCTAGTTAAAATAATAATAATAATAATAATTTTTTAAGGATAAATCCCTTGTTTGCGCGCTCCTGTTACGCTGAGAAAGTTTCAGGCAAGTTCATAAAATTTTAACCATATATGCATTTTTGAAGAGTTTGCGTGCTAATTCTGAAGGTAAAATTGAATTTCAAAATTTAGTATAAGAACATTTGTAAAACATACATAATTATTGAGAATTTTTAATAAATATTTTTTAATTGTATGTTGTTTTCTAAATTGAATCAAAACTTTTTGGAAATATTTTGAGTTTAGATTAAACTTAAAGGTATCAAAAATTTAATTTGACGAAAATTGTTTTTTATTTGTGTAATTATTAATTCTATTATGCGCGCAGTACTTATGTTTTCCTTTAAAGTATTAGCCATTTAACCTTTTGGATTTAAATTGTTAATATATATCAAGAGAGTTAAAACTTTTATTTGCAAGTGTAACTGCAAATTGCGTGTGTATTTCATGTATATATTTTTTTTTTATTTCTCTTTACAATACTGTTTGAGATTTAAGTATTACGATGCAGCTATTATCACTACAGATTCAAATTTACTGTTGCTGCGTTCTCCTTTCCCTGGTTTTTTTTATTTTATATCTTTAATTATCTATTTTCATGGCCTACCCAATCCTTTTATGGATATATATTTAAATATGGACGCAGGCTTTCAGAAAAATAATTATTGAGTTAGTATCGATGTTATTTAAAACAATGGGGTAAAAAAAAGTTAAAAAATAAATATTTTAAATTATTCTCCGCTTTTTCTCTACTGGCAAAATATCACTCTACGTTTCACTGCCTTAAAATAAACATAAAGTTTCAAAATTAATTTATTGCCGGAAGAGCGAATACTTGTCAAACCATTGCAACCCTCTTCCAAATGGCCAGCGCCCCTGCTAAGCCGACGCAAATTTTCGCTCTAGAAAAGAGAGCTTGGCTGTCCTGGAGTCCTAAAAAACATTTTAGTTTTTGGATCAATTTATATACTTTATTTTCCTGTTTAAAGAAATACGGCTAATACATGCAAGATAAAATGAATAAATAATATAAAGCAGAAAAAAAAAAAACCTTTGTCACCAGATTGTTATCTAGTTGGACAGGTACGAGAGATTTTGAAGGATGCTGACTGTAAAAGGGTAATAAATGATAGCATTTTAAAAGAAACTTTTTGTTAGCATAAGTCTTTTTCTTCTTCATCATTTTTTCGGGATAGTTGGATTTAATCCCCTGTAGATATTGCACTTTTATACGCAGAAACATATTAGATGCCTTTACATCGAAAAAAAAGGAGAACATTTATTTTAAAGTAAACCGCATTGAAATTTTTGAGTTAATGATGTCTTTCCAGCTAAGCGAAAAAATATCCAGCCCGGAAATCGAACCCAGATCCTTATCTTAGGGGCCAATGCTCTAACGTTTAAGCTAACTGGGCTGACAACCGGCGAGCATATTTTGCTCAGATAACCTTACTGGTAATAACATCTGGTCTTTCATGTAGACAGCTCGACAGAATAAACCGCAGTTAAAGGAACTCCATGTAAACGATGAGTACCTAGATAAACTATTATTTTAACACAATCAAACTTATTGGTAAAGTTATCATACGAATTGAATATTTCCAACTGAGCGAAATATGCTCGCCGGTTTGTCAACCCAGTTAGTTTAAACGGTATAGCATTGGTCCTGTAAGCCAAGGATCTGGGTTCGGTTCCTGGGTTGGGCATTTTTTCGCTCAGTTGGAAATATTCAATTCGTATGATAACTTTACCAATCAGTTTAATTTTGATAAAATAATAGTTTAATGATTTCAGGTATCATTGATTTATTATCAACTATTCAGCTACCATTTTTTAAATTCTTTCATTCAAAACTGTTGATTTGCAGCTTGGGCGCACGATTTTGCAAAGCTGGGAAGATTTGCATAAAATTTTAATGCTCCTACATGTGTAATGAATATTCACGTAACGACCTAAAAATTTTACATGCCAGTTAATATTTTTTAAACATGTGTGCTTGCATTTAAAAAAAAGAAATTCACATTTTATGACTTCCATTAAATATTCATTTCCAACATATTTCAAAAGTGGTAATTAATTCGCTCTGTCTGGACTTCTGTCTATCCATATGTCTGTCCGTTCTCTAACTAGCATAAATATAGTTGGATTGCCATCTAATTGATATAATTATTTATTGAAGTTGACCATGGCATGTTTGATATTGAAAATTAAATATGTAGCATTTATAGTTCGTTTACAGTGGCACACTACAGAATGCCTTTACATTATATTGAGGAAGATCGTTTGCAGTGTATTTTAATAATGTTACACTGTTTCACGCATATTGAAATTGATGTACATCAATGTGGTGATTATAAGAGGACAACTATAGAAAATGGTGTGCATTTGTCGTTCATTTACAGGAACATACAAAAGAATTCGAGCAATAATAGCTGGAAGTTTTTAATTGTGGTATGCGTTTTTAAACTTAACTAATTTTTTGCATTTACTTAGTGTCAGTGTTGAATTCAGTGGGAGGGGTGAGGGGGGACCCCGGAGAAATGAGATGTCTTTCCCCGGAAGCTTTGAGATTTTGTGTTTTCAATGATGAAAAAGTGCAATTTCCCACTCGGAAGCCTATAATGTCACTCCCCCCCCCCCCGGAAGCCACTGAAATCCCTCCCGGAGAAAAGTGATTGAATTCAACACTGTTTGGTGTGTGTATAAGCTCTATGCATCATATACAGGGCTGCACAAAAGGTTTCGAGTACATTTCCGCTTATTTAAAGAAATTGCTGAAGGGAAATTTTCAATTGTGTTATAGTCCAAGAGCTGTTAAGCATTTTAGGGAAGGTATTTGAGGCACCCTGAAAATTTGTGCAACACTTCTTTTGTAATGGCTGATTACAAAATCGAATGTCTGGCTGAAGGATCGTGGCCCAAAAAGTGTGCCAGACACGTGTCAAGTGCCATTTTTTTGACTACCCAAAAAAGGTATTTGAGGCACGCTGAGATTGAGACAGAATAATATTTATACTTAGAAAAAAATATTTTGAAAACGACAGACACTTTAGTCGGCCCAAAAACTGTGCCAGACACGTGTCAAGTGCCATTTTTTGACTTGCCAAAAAAAAAGTATTTGAGGCACGCTGAGATTGAGACAGAATAATATTTATGCTTAGAAAAAAATATTTTGAAAATGACAGACACTTTAGTCGGCACAGAAACTGTGCCAGACACGTGTCAAGTGCCATTATTTGTCTGGCACAGTTTTTGGGCCACGATCCTTCAGCCAGACATTCGATTTTGTATTCAGGCATTACAGAAGAAGTGTTGCACAAATTTTCAGGGTGCCTCAAATACCTACTCAAAAATGTTCAACAGCTCTCCTACTGTTATGCTTTACGTAATGAAATATTTTTTTCCATACTATGTGCGAATCTACAGATCACTATACAGGGCTGCACAAAAGAATTCGGATGTTTTTCCGAGTATAGGCGGTAATTGGTGAAATTGTGTTTCAAATGTATTTTGCTTTTTTCCAAATTGTTTATTTGGGCATCATCTTTCATCTTATTAAGCGGTGAAGTTTTGTTACAGTATTCTGAATGTGATAGAAACTGTTTCATAATCTATGGTTGAAGCATGATTTTTCTTTCTTGTTTATTAATGAAATAATACAAGTTTTGTTTCGGTAGTAGGTCCTTTTAATTAGATACTATTTGTCTAAAATAAAATTAGATTACAGTGGAACTTCTCTTTAACGAAGTTTTCTACTTAACGAAATTTTTTGCTGAACCTTGACTCTGAACATCATTAACATGTAAATTAATCTCCATATTACGAAATATGTATTCTATATAACGAAGTTTATGCCATTTATCACAACTGAACCACTTAAAACAACAATGAATATCCTACTGGCGATAACATATTGCAAAATGTAATAAAGTGTAGTGAAGAAACTACAGCAAATATCGCAATGAAGAAGAAATTGAAAACCTTCAAAAGAAGAAATGCTAAAAGCCTTCGATACTATAAGAAGGGGATTCTAGTTTCACGAAAATGTTACAGGTTGAATGTTCGGATGCTTACAAAAGTGCAAAAAATTTTATGAACAGTGTATTTTCTATAAGAACCTGTAAAGTAATATCTAATATTACAGATTTTTTTTTAAGTTAAGGATTTGTTATACTGAGACAAAAGAAAAAAAGTACGCCTTAGTACTGACTTATTTTTAAATTCAATAACTTGCAAAAGGTGACAAAAAAATTCTTGCAGGAGGGTTTTGTAAGATATCAGGATTTTTTTTTTTTACTGCGATTCTCTATTTTAGTTTTAAATAGTAGCGGTAGATGGTGCTGCAAGCAATATGCACAAAATAGGGTCCGATGTTTGGCCTCTCTCTTCTCTCAGTATTCATACTAAAGAAGAAGGTTAAATATATAGAGTGGGCTCCTAAGAACAAAATTGCATTGGCGACTGAGAACTACTCCATATATTTAACCACCTTCTTTCGCAATAATACTGAGAGAAGAGAGAGGCCAAAAATAGGGCCCCGATTTAGCATCTATTGCTTACAGCGCCATTTATCGCTGCTATTTTAAACTAAAATCGAGAATCGCAATAAATAAATTCCTGACATATTACATCAACCTCTTGAAAGAATTTTTTTTAATGGCTGTCACCATTTGCAAGTTATTGAATTTTATAATCAGTCAGTCAATTTTAGGACACCAGGTATATTCCCATATGATCTAAATTCCTTTAAAGTTTCGTATACGTGGGTCTAACAATTTTTAAAACTTTCACTTACTTTTGACATTTCATAGGCACTCGACTCCTTAAGAAAAAGTTTCGAAATAGGAAATGTGGTCAATACATGTATTATGCAAGACAAAATACACGAGGGAACTTTTTCTCCAGATATTTATCTGGTCTTTCTATATCTGGTTATCCAGATATAGAAATGAAACAATTTTTTGAAGATTTCACCCGCGTAAGAGTATCGACAGCATGACAGTAAAAAAGAACTTAAAAGATAATATTTATTTGTAATTTTAGATAATCTTTTTCCGTGATTTATAAATGCATTTCTTAAGAAAAATATAGTTTTGTACGCCTAAATGTACTTAAGATACTTTTAAATTAACTTAAAAAATCCATTTTTTACTATTATTGTTATTATTATTATTATTATTATTTTATTTTTATTATTAATCTTTATTTTAAAATTTAGTACATTTGCAATCATTCGAGCAAAACAGCAGTCAAATTTTGCGTTACAAAACTTAAGGTAAAAAGAACTTCAACTATCGCCATGTATAAGAAATATTAAATTATAAAGGGGATTATATTCAAAACTTTTTTAAAATGCTTTCGGAAAACTATTTCTCAAAAAATCGCTAGCCGTTTTTTCATGTAAATTTAATACCTTCTAAAATAAATAAATGTGCGTAATATGACCTAAAATGGTTACCTTTCAGTTAATATTTTCAAAATATGTTTATTTTTTTTTTAAGTTTTCAAATGTATGACTTTTACAGATATTTATTATTATAATTATTATTTATACAGCACAAATTTAGTTTCAGTAAAAGGCAATTAATTAGACACTGTTCTTTTTCTATTTTTCTTACCTAATACAGCTAAATTGCCTAAGTGTTATCACACACTCAGTGGGTGAATTTTTGGAAAACTATAGTACTCTTTTCTTCTAGCTTACAATTAGTAAAAATTAAACACAACATTTAGAAGAATTATAAAGCAAAATTCAAACAAATAGAGTTATTCCTTTAAATGAATTTATATACAGGGTGATTCAAAACTTATTGTTCAAATTTCATGAGGAGCTAGGGAATACGTCAGGAAACCGATTTTACATAGGAAAGTATGTTCGCAAATATACGCATGCGTATTTAGAGGGCGCTGTGTGTATCCAATCTTCCATTGCGTCCCAATCAGTGTTTTGATTTTCCTAAAGCTAGTATTATTTCTTCTCCTATTTCCACTTCTCATTTGGACTTCCACGAAGCCTTTGTTGTGCGTGATTACTTGAACCGAACATTCGGAGCTCGATGGATCGGCAGGGGGGGGGGGGTCGATCCCTTGGCCACCCAGTTCACCGGATTTATTGCCCATAGATTTCTTTTTGTAAGGGGTCATGAAAGACCATGCGTACGAGACCCCCGTCGACAGTGAAATGGACCTTGTTGCACGAATAGTGGCCGCCACAAGCATTGTCTGTGATATGCTAGGCGTTTTTGAAAATGTTCAGCGGTCAATGCAACGGCGCAGTGAATCCTGTGCTCGTGTAAATGGTCAAAATTTTGAGCACCTACTGTGGGACTGTACTTCACCTTCTTGGAATAAAAGTCACATTCGTTACACTTAAGACTGTTCTAAAATCCAAAATGGCAACTTTATGCCATAAGTTTTAATTTATCTTTGTTCGGAAATGTATGAAACTAGCAAATATTGTTGTTCAGAAACTATGTATTCGAGCTGTTTTTTTTTTCAGTTTTTTTGCAAGCGCAAGAGAGCTTTCAGAAAATAGTGTCAAAGTGGCCGTTTTGAACCGAATTTCCGCGCGAAAGAAGAATAACCTCTCAAGAAAGTGTGAAAAACGTGTTTGTCACGTGATCAAAATTGCTTCTAACTCAATAGATAATTTATTTATCAAAAAAGAAAAACACAGTTCGATTCCAAATAGCTTACATGGTCAGGCTTTCCAATTTTATATCTTTCCGTTAAAAAATATGTCAAAACGTTTTGCGCTTGTTGAGCAGAGCATTTGAGAACAGCCTTAACTGTACTGTTTCCTTGCGTTCACTTTCCTTGTCCATTATGTTTATGTAGAAGACGTTTGTGGATATACTTTCCCATGTGAAATCGGTTTCCTGACGTATTCCCAACTCCCCACGAAATTTGAACGATAAGTTTTGAATCACCCTGTATAAACAAACTCACTGTCTAAACAAGTAGGAATAATAATTTTAAGACAGCAAACTTTAAAACTTTCTATAACTTTTGGCATTTCAAATGTACCTGGCTCTTTAATCAAAAGTTTTTCAAAAGGAAATACAGTTAATACATGAATTATGCAGGACAGAATGGATAAATAATACAAAATAGAAGAGAAAATTTTGTCGCCAGATTGTTATCTATTTGGACAGGCGAAAGAAATTTTTTAAGGTTTTTAACCGGGAACGGATACTGACAGAAGAAAGATCATAAGTGATAACATTTTTAATGCGCCTTACTATATAATTTTTCCTAAATTTACTTTTCATTAAAATACATATAAATGCACTAATAAGAGTATAAAAATTACTTCCAGGTGCATAAATATAATATAAAGATATTTAAAATACAAATTAAAAATATTTTAAAATACATCAGAAAAACTTAGAACGTTTTCAGCCATTACAAGGTCGTCATCAGTAAGATTTAAATGTTGTTATCATTTTCTTTGTGCTTATTCGAGAATTGTCCAGAAGAAAACATTCTAATTTACAGACGTGTGAAAATTATTAGAATAATTGTGAAATTTACATTAAAAACCTGTTGTATTAAAGAAATATTTAAAAAATATTGATACATTTAATATTTAGTGTGCATCCTCTTGTTTTTTATTAAAGAAATGATGGCATACTTGTCTTGGCATACTTTATATGAGTTTTTGGCAATTAATTTGTATTTCGTTGTCATGATGCCAAATTTGGATGAGTCTTTCTACCAGACCAGTCTTGTTTGTGATGTTGCATTTCTTTAATTTTTTCTTTACAATGGCCCAAAGGTTATCTATGGGGTTCATATCTGAACTATTTCCAAGCCATGGAAGTGTTTTCTTGATTTAAATTAAAGAAATGCAACATCACAAACAAGAATGTTCTGATAGAAAAACTCATCCAAATTTGGCATCATGACAACGAAATACAAATTAATTGCCAAAAAACCCATACAAAGTATGTCAAGACGCATCGAATCTTTAATAAAAAACAAGGGGATGCACACTAAATATTAAATGTATCAATATTTTTTTAATTTTTTGTTTCTTTAATATAACAAGATTTTAATATAAATTTCACAATTATTCTAATAATTTTCACACGTCTGTACGTACGTCAATTAATTTTGTACGTCAGATGAGATGCCAGATAAAGTTATTCAAATTTTCAACAAAACGAGCTTTCATCTGTTATGCAGCAAATATCTCCATACTACATCGATATCATATGATAGTGCATCGTTACAAACTGTATCTTTATTACCAATTATTTCATTTGATTCTCTTAATATGGCTTCCTGGTAATTATTTGTACGAAAGATAATTTTTGATTTATTAATCATCATTTGATTTATAAATTCTGATAAACTGTAAAAATTATTCTATTCTATTGATCTAAAATTAAATGCTTTCGAGTATGAAATTTTTATTAATTCATAATTTGGGCACAAAAAGTTAAATTATACTCGTGAATTAAGCTTTATTTTCGTTTTAATAGGTTATGTAATCGTCTAAACTTTTAAATTTTCAATAAAACAGGTAAGTGAATATTTTCAATCTAAGTCTAAATTTATCATCAGATACGAAAATTTCGCAAGTTAGTTACGCATGCTTCGAACTTGAATTTTAATACCACAATTTCCGAATAGTAAACTTCTATAATCTCATAATTCTGTCCTTAAATAACGCCAATATTAATATTCGGAAAAATTGGTGGTGTATTTTCCTTCATATTTCCTAAAATTATGATTTTATGATTTTTTTATATGAACACATAATTACAATTCAAAACCACAAATATTTTTCGTAGATTTATAATCTGTATAATCTATATATATATTATATATACATATATATAGGGCAAGCGTGTGTGGGTAAAGACACACTTTTTTCCATGACCACCTACTGCCACCCACACGCCCTTGTAGTGGTAGATAGCCCTTCGTCTCCTGCTGTTAGTTACGCAGTTTGGTCGCGGTGGGTGGAAGTGGGGAATTACAGGGGCGCTCAAAAGAATTCCATTACATTGCGGTCTGTGGGGGGGAAATGTTTGAGATAGTTCTTAATAATGTTACAGCCTTTCGAAATTAATAAAATCGGAATGCTTTTATGACGTGCATTTAAATATACATTCTGTAGCATAATTCGGATACAAAGGATATTTATTATTCCTTTACAGGGCCACACAAAAGAATTTCATTCCATTATGGTATAGGAGGAAACATTGTTTGCGACGTGTTTTAATTATGTTAAAATATTTCACATATAATTAATTATAGTACGAACGCACCTCATTTGCACGTTTGGTATACAATTTCCAATTTGCTGAATTTTAGCAACTTTTACTGCGATTTTCACTCGGATTTTTAGAGTTTTTTCCAGTTCCACGGCGATTTTTTGACATTCGGAAATGGAATTTGATTTCAAACTTTTAGCCTAGTGTAGTAAATTTTTTCCATTTACGAATTTTGAATTTTAGCAATTTTTAATGCGATTTTTAGCACAGTTTTCGGGTTATTTTTTATGTTTTTCGTCGATATTTTATCATTCATGAAAGCTTTCCAATTACAAAGTTTTTTACCCCATTAGAGTAAATTTTGGCTCCTACCGATAGTTTAATATTTAGCAATTTTTAATGTGACTTTCAATGCGATAGTTAGCAGTGTTATGAATAACGTGGCGATTTTTTGACTTTGTTAAAAGGAATTCGGTTTGCTATTTTTAGATTTTAAGAGATTTTCAATGCATTTTTCAATGCGATTTTTTTTTAGTTTTTCGAGTCTCATGGCAATTTTTCCCTTTCGGAAAAGAAACTTTGTTTCAAACATTTAGCCTAATATAGTAAATTTTGCCGTTTTTGAGATTTTTGGCGTTCTGTGTCCATTTTTTGTTTTCATGAAGGACTTCCGATTACAAGGTTTCCCCCCTTAATGTTAAATTTTTACAGCAGCAACTTTCAAACTTTTAAGTGATTTTTAATGCAATTTTCAATGTGATTTTTAGCCATTCTTCGAGTTCCGTAACAATTTTTTGACACTCTGAAATTGATTTCGATTTCAAACCTTTTGCCTAATATGGTAAATTATTCTAATGAGATGTTTTAACCTTTAATAGTAAATTTTTATACCCTAGCGATTTTTTAATATTTTGCGATTTTTAATGCGATTTTAGCTTTCACAATGATTTTTTGACTTTTTTAAAAAGAATTATGTTTGAAACTTCTACCTTAATAGCAATTTGGTTTCAAACATTTATCCTATTATGGTAAATGTCCTGCTCGGTTATTTTCGAAATGCAGCGATTTTTAATGCAATTTTTTAGTTATTATTTTCATTCATTTTAGAGTTCGCGGTGATTTTTTGATATACGGAAAAGGAATTCAGTTTCAAACTTATAACGTAATATAACAAATTTTCTCCTTTGCAATTTTTGCTATTTAACCACTTTTTATCGTGATTTTTTAAAGTTTTCCGCTTTTCGCGGCTTGACATTCGTCAAAGGAATTAGATTTGCAACATTTATCCAAATATAGTAAATTTTGACTTTCGTGATTTTTGAAATTTTTGCGATTTTTAATGCAGTTATTTTTTGATCCACTTGTAAATTTTTGGTATTCGATTTTTGAGCTAACATAGTAAATTCTACCCTCTTTTTAATAAAGTTTATTTGAACTTCGTACAGAAATTTTCAAATTTTTTGTGAATTTTTTATGTGGTCCTTTGACATTCGTCAAAGGAATTAGATTTGCAACATTTATCCAAATATAGTAAATTTTGACTTTCGTGATTTTTGAAATTTTTGCGATTTTTAATGCAGTTATTTTTCGATCAATTGTAAATTTCTTATACTAAATTTTTGAGCTAATATAGTAAATTCTACCCTCTTTTCAATAAAGTTTATTTGAACTTCGGTCAGAAATTTTCAAATTTTTTATGTGATTTTTAGTATGTTTTTGCGATTTGATAAGATTTTTACACATTAGTAAAATGAATCCAGTTTCAATCTTCTAACCCAGCCCATACTCAACTTTTTTTTCTCGCGGGCCGCAAATATAAGTTTCCAGCCTTAGGCCGTCCGTAACACACTTATAAAAGAGCTAAAAAGCAGTAATTAAAATTAGTAGTATAAAAATACAATATACAAGTTAATATTATCACTAGGATTGAAAGTTTCTCGCGAAAGAAATATTACCAAAAGAATTCACACCTCTCTTTCCAAAAATTATACTTTGTAGTCGATTTCTATTGCAAATGCTGTAGAAATATGCCGCGAAATTTGCTAGTTGACAATAGTGTTGCAAAATGTTTTCGATACCAATTTTTTTCCGTGACAAAAGTTCAACCCTAAAAAGCAGTAGTATTAGCTATATATATATAATAAGTATGAAACGTAATATTACAACATTGTAAGAATTACCAAGTGTCTAATAAATCCATCTTTTTACTCAATGAAAAAAATAATAATTGTAGAAATATATAGTGCAAACATAAGAACCAAAAGATCTTCTTAAAATACCATCAAAAACTTTTAAATGCGCTAGGCCTTAAAATGTTTGATGATGGTGTTTTAAGAATATCTTTTAGTTCTTATTGATTCACACCAGGTTTGACTTATTTTCTTTTATAGTGCAAACATAATTTGGAATGATGTTTGATTATTGTTAAAGATTAAGAAATGTTATACCGTATTCCCCCGCATTAGCCGGCATGCCGCAAAATTCGAGGGGGACCAGATTTTTGAATATTAGTCCTTGGTCTTTCCTGGCGTGCTGGAAAAAGCGAGGATCTTCAAAATTGGAAAGGAATCAGGTTCATTAGCTGTATTCAGTAGCAGCGATTGGTGCTGGGGATAAGGGGTGCAATATAGAGTTTGTCCCCACTTTTCTAATTATTTAGTTTACTTTTTTTAAAAATATTCAAGATAATAATAACGTGTTTCATATGTTTCATATACCATTTCACACAAAGCTCTCTGGCTAGCACCCATCCGATATTTACAATGTAGAAACGGATTATCTCATAAATTATTACATGAACAGAAATATTCTTGATATACACTCATGTCCAAAATTAAGGTCACAAACATAAAATCTGTGAAAACTGATGAACTATTCACTGTGTTGCCACGAAATTTGATACAGATGTATATTACAATGGGAGAAAGAATATAGCAACATAACAATATAGAAAAGATTTTATTTGTGAATTAAGGAACAGGGTATATCAAAAAGTGCTAAATCATGAATCAGAGATAAAGCCTTTATCTCGGGAAAAGACTGCCTAATATGGAGTGCGACCACTGTGCCCTGCTATACAAGCCTCACAAGGAGCTCTCATAGTGTTTATGAGGGTGTCAATAAATGTTTGTGGCAACAAAGCTCATTCAAAAAGCACTGCTTTGAACTCCTGGCGGGCCTGGGAGGGAGGTTACACTGTGCAATGGCTCTTCCTAGACCATCCCAAACATGTTCAATATGATTGCGGTCCGGAGACATCGAGGGCCAATTCATTCGGCGAATATGCTCTTCTTCAAGAAAATCATCAACAATGTGAGCTCTGTGTGGCTTCGCATTATCATCCATAAACATGAAGTCCGGGGCTACAGCTCCCCGGAACAACCTAACATAGGCTTCAAGGACCTCATCCCTATAGCAATGTGCGTTGACAGTACCCGCATCGAAGACGTGCAGTGGTGTAAGACTGCCCAACATTATGCCGTCCCAGACAAGGATTCCTTTGCTACCAAATCTGTCGAATTCTTTTACGTAGGATGGATGATAGTGAGCTCTATGTTCTCTCCAGTTGAAGATTCGACGAAAATTACTTTGCGTGGTGAATCTCGACTCATCACTGAAAAGAAAACGCCCCCATACTTGTTGTGCTAAAGACGGATGTCTTCTTCTCCACAACAACCGGCTCTCCTGTTCAGTGCAGTGAAAGGGACACACACGACTGGACGCCAGGCGTTAGGATTAAGGTCCTTGAAGCCTATGTTGGGTTGTTCCGGGTGCTGTAAGCCCGAACTTCATGTTTATGGACGATAATGCGAAGCCACACAGAGCTCACATTGTTGATGATTTTCTTGAAGAAGAGGATATTCGCCGTATGAATTGGCCCTCAATCCTATGGAACATGTTTGGGATGGTCAAGGAAGAGCCATTGCACAGCGCAACCCTCTTCCCAGGACCCACCAGTAGTTAAAAGCCGCGCTTTGGGAAGAATGGGATTTGTTGCCACAAACCTTTATTGACACCCTCATAAACAGTATGAAAGCTCATTTTGAGGCTAGTATAGCAATGCACGGTAGTCACACTCCATATTAGACAGACTTTTCTTGAGATAAAGGCTTTATATCTTATTCATGATTTAACACTTTTTGATATACCCTGTTTCTTAATTCACAATTAAAATCTTTTTCATATTGTTATGTTGCTGATTTCTTTCTCCCATTGTAATATTCCTCTGTGCCAAATTTCGTGGAAACACAGTGAATAGTTCATCAGTTTTCACAGATTTTATGTTTGTGACCTTAATTTTGGACACGAGTGCATATAAAATAAGAAAAAATATAATAATTATCTAAATATATAAAGAGAGAAATATGTGCTTACATTAAATGAAAAATGTAATTTTATATGATAATTTTAAAAACTGAAATTTAACTGAAATACAGGGTTTTGAAATAAGAAAGATCAGTGGACTAAGAACGGAAAACGCTCAAAGTATCAAAAAATCGAAAATCTTTTTTTTATGAAACAAATGTCTTAAATGTCAAGCTTAACAAACACGAAAACGCTTGAAGTGCTAACCCTAGCAGTAATAGTTCAAACAAGTCGAAAATTGTTCATCAAATGTGGCAAATGAGGTGCTTTCGCCTTCTTTTTTTCGTTCTCTTGAAAAATTTCCTCTTTTGGACTTTTAGCGTTTTTCATTCTTAGTCCTAAATTAGAAATACAAAATTTTCTGTATATTTAATCATTCGTTATCACCATACTTGCTTTCTTCCTCTGTTAGACCAGAAGTCTCGACTTTGGCATCAGAATCAGGAATAGCATTCTTTTGAATAAGTTCTTTCAAACGATTGTGTAAAAAGTGTATGTTTCTTTTCTTAGTTAAACCACATTAATTTAACTACACCCCGTTTAATTAAGTTCTCGGAAACTTTTTCCATACTGTTTTTACCCAGAGAGCTATAGTAAGATACGAAGCAGACGTTTACCATACTTCGTTCTCGATTTCTTAGCCAATCACTCCAACGCCTAATTTATGCTTTAAAAGTTTTATTCCAATGCACATCCACGGGCTTTAACAATAATGTCAAACCTCCAGGAATTATTACAAGCTCTGTTTTATAATGTTGTTATTTTACAGTTATTTTTAGATGGGGTTTTGCACTGTCCAATACTTAGACGGATTTTGGTTTAAAGAAAAAATTAGGCCAATTACCCCAAACTGTTTGCTTATATACCGGGTGTCCTAAAAAGGACTGACTGATTTTAAAATTCAATAACTTGCAAACGGTGACAGATATTTAAAAATTTCTTGCAGGAGGTTTATGCATAAGGTCAAAAGTTTTATTACAGTGATTTTCGATTTTAGTTCGAATTACAAACAATAGATGGCGCTTTAAGCAATAGTCGCTAAATACAGGCTCGATTTTTGGTCCTTTCTGGATGGAGGGAGATAGGAGGAAAAAGGAGATGGAAATGTATTATCCGGGCCTCGAAGTACCAAAAATCGAGCCTGAATTTAGCGTCTATTGATCGCAGCGCCATGTATTGTTTCTAATTCGAACTAAAATTGAAAATCACTGTAAAAAAACTTTTGACCTTATGCATAACCCTCCTGCAAGAATTTTTTAAATATCTGTCACCGTTTACAAGTTATTGAATTTTAAAATCAGTCAGTCCTTTTTAGGACACCTGGTATCTGTACGTTGGAACAAAAAGGGCCAATGTCCAAAATTGAGAAATTTGAGTTAAATGCACGAATGAATTCAGGATGTGATATAAAGTAATTGTTAAAAGGGCCAAAGCCCTGCCAATATTAAATCATTGAAAACAAAATACTTTGTCGAGGCCAATGTTGCTTACTGTTAATGTAACGAGTCAAACTTAAATTGGGTTTCCTGCCATTTGAGAAAAATGGACATTGGCCCTTTTTGTTCCTAGGTACAGATATATTCATCAAGTTATAATACATAGAACCTTTCATGGACACAGTGACTACAACACCCTTTGGGAAATCTGACTTTGGAATAAAAATTAAAATTGGTTTCAGTTTTCTTCCATCGGCCATTGCGCTCAATGTAATTGTGTATCGTAGTTTTCCTTACCAGTCGTTCTGCCTAATATAGATTCCATACCTTTAAAGTCATAAGTTTTCTACTGCGGCAGATCAAACCACATATCAGATATATAGTCATCGTCATATATATAGACAGAAACAGAGAGAAGAATAAGTATTGACGTTTGTTCCTTAAAATGAAAAATGTTTTTAGAAAAAACAAAATAAATCAGCCGCCCGTCCTCCAGTAGTGGAACCTCATATTTTCCGGCATGCCGGTAAATACGAGTTTTTCCGGCATGCTGGTGTGCCTCGATTTTTTCCGGCATGCCGGCTAATGCGGGGGAATACGGTACATCACTGTAGGACAAATAGGACTACATGAAAAAGAGCTTTTGACTAAGGAAACGGACTTTAACATAACTTTAAGTTAATTATAAATAACAGGACATATTTTATCTTCCCATGAAAATATATAAAATAACGCTGAAGATCTTAAATACTTCTTTTATATGCATCTCAATTAATTGAATAAATATGGATTAATGATTATGTGTCTCGGGCCACACATAAAACGTCGCCGGGCCACAGGTTGAGTATGGCTGTACCCAATATAATAATTTTTTCCTCTTTTTTTTATACTATTTTTTTGGAGTTTATTCGAAATTTAAAGCGATTTTTAATTTTTTAGCCATTTTTTATTATGATTTTCAGAATTTTTTCGCAATTTGTGCTGTTTTTTGACGGACCCGGGCAACGCCGGGTAGGTTAGCTAGTTTTATGATATAAAATATGAATTCTAATTAATATGAAAAAATACGATTTATAACCTAAAAAATTTCATAAATGCTTCTTATATCGGTTAAAACTTTTTTCCCACGTAGTTTTTCTTTTTTAGAATATAAAAATGTCGAAAGCCGAAATATTTTTTTACTTAGTGACAAAACATTCTTCCTTTTCTTTTCGTTGACACTCTTATGACATCTTTTCTTTTTTTTTTTTTTTTTTTTTTAGCATATGGAAAAAAAACGAAAAGTGTGGTTCTCTTTCAACGGGCGGCCATTATGACGTCATTGCTCGCCTGTGTGACCTCGCGTGTGAATGAAATATGAAATTCGAAAAACCAGTTCTGAAGGAAATGCCTTTCTGTTGTCTTTTCCGGCGTGTAGGTGGGCGGGGGGAAACGAACTGTTTTATTTCAGGCGTAGAATGCTGTAACGTTTATCTCTCTGTCTCTGTTTTTTTTCCCCCTTGCGTTTACTTTTTTCTATATTCGCATTTAAAAATCGTATAGTCGCATATATGTTGTTATTGCACACATAAAGACGGCAATATATTTGCTTACAAAATAAATAAATAAATAAATAAAAAATATCGGTATTACTCAATACATCCGGATTTAAAAATTGCATAAATGATCACATAAAGATGGCACTATATTTCTATACTTGAAATATTTTGAATTGAATAGAAACACATAGAAAATTGAATAGAAAATATGATACATATATGAAGAAGTATCAATAAGTTCTAGCTCTCACATTAGAAAAAATTGAGTGAAATTTATGAAATTGGTACATTTTATGAGTCCTTTTCTATATAGTCAGTGTGCACGGTAACACATTTGTGCAACCGGTATTTCAAAGAGATGGGGGGGGGGGGGTGTATTCCAGGAGACGCGATAGTAGACCCAAATGAGGGCATTTTCCTAACTTTTACCGACCACACACATGTGACATACTGTTGGAAAGTCCTGTGACCACTTATTCATGGCATGCCCTTCCCGAGCCCCTCCCACAAATTTGACCTCTGGGAGCATGTGTGATGTCCGCAAAATTTAGAAAAATCCCCCCCTGAGGGAAAATTTGGGGGGAAGGGGCTGGGAGGTGCATCGCATGAATAAGTGGTCACAGGACTTTCTAATAATATGTCACATGTGAGGATCGGCAAATGTTAGAAAATTGACCCCCTTTGTGTCTACTACCGCGCCTACTGGAATACATTCTCTGCCTCTCTTTGAAATACCATTTGCAGAATTGTGTTACTGTGCACCGTGACTATATAGAAAAGAACTCATGCAATGTAGCAATTTCATAAATTTCACGCAATTATTTCTATGTGAGGGCAAAAACTTATTGATACACCCTCGTGTATATATATATATATATATATATATATATAGGTTTGTGACATCCATTTTTATTGTCAATTCATTCACAATAATGCGGTTTTTAATGGGGGTCGGTAATGTTTAATTAATGGTTATATATATATATATATAATACATATATATAGACCCCTTGCATTGACGTCACGTTGCTATTAGCAACGACTGATAACTATAGCTTCGGGAGCACACACGTGGAGCACAGAACTCCCCGTTTGCCGTTGAAAGCACGTATTATCTTTCTCTTTAATTTAGAGCTTCCTTATTTTTATTATTATAGTGCAAATAAGACTAAAAAATCAAATGGAGAGTACCATATTCCAGAGCATATTTTAAGGAATTTTCACTGGGCGACAAACGGTTTGTCCCAAATAAATGTTCATAAATCAACCCCTACCCATGATAACAGCAAACCAAATAATAAGAATATCGACTGGCTGACAAACTTTTATATCCTATTAGTTATCGCTATTATACTTTTCCCGTTGCTGGCTAGTAAACTAGAAAATCGTCATTGAAACATGTAAACCGCCTTATTTATAGTTAGTTAAAATTAAACAGGTTATATTCTCGTTTCATACAAATTTTTAATTGTTACGTTAGTAATGGACCAAACATAACATCTAACCTACCAAATTCGTATGCCTAATTAAAACTTTATGTAAGAAAATTGTCATTTAAATTCACGTTAAAATATTGCTTACCTTTTATTAGTTTGCATACTTTGCTTTTGTTCATAATCATAATACATCTGACTAATTAGGTAATTGGAGCCTAGAATAAATTCTGAAATTCAAAAATAAATTTGACTTGAATCGCTAAATAGTTCGTGAAATAGTACCTTAACTATAGTTTTAGACCCAAAGATGAACTAATCAAGAAAACATACTTTCCTCTTGATGGATGAAAATCATTAAATTTAAAAATAATATAAAATTACTATGTTAAATTTTATAACATGTTTCCAAAATGTAAAATGAATAATAATTGTAGTGGTTAAACATATTTTGACTTTTACAAGTTACTATATTTTGCAAAGGCTGGAATTAAACGAGGAATCAGATTTTACTCTTTATGGTTTAAAAAATTAAACTGCATCAATAAAATATTTCCAAAAGGCTACAATAACAGTTACAATGGTTTAGAATTTTTATACATAGGACTCTCGAGAGTTGTATAATATAGACGCATGCCGTGCGCGGAAAATTTTCCGCAAAATTCGGAACTTTGCGGACATTTTTAGAAAGGAAAACGTAATTTTTGTTCTTGTAACTTTTTTTTAATATCGAAAACTTAAAAATATTTCTCTATTTTATGTACGGTTTATTCATTGTTTGGCAGGGGTGATTCTGTTCCAAAAAATTAAGTCATTCGGTTCCGAAAATTTAAAAAAATCGGTCATTAGTCCGAAAATTCAGGCATAAAAAAAATCACTGAAAAATATTGCGAATTTCAACTAATAGTCGTTGAAAGAAAAACCAATTTCGTCAAAACATCGCAAAAAAAAAGCTAATTTCGTCAAAGGACCGTGGAAAAAACGCGAATTTCGTCAAAGGATCGTAAAAAAGATAATTTCGTTAAAGAATAGTAAAAAAGATAATTTCGTTAAAGAATAGTATAATTTTATGTATGATTTATTTATTGTTTGCCAGGGATGATTCTGTTTCGAAAATTTAAGTCATTCGATTCCGAAAATTAAAAAAAAAATCGGCCATCAGTCCAAAAATTCAGACATAAAAAAATATCACTGAAAAATATTGCGAATTTCAACAAATGGTCGACAAAAGGAGAACAATTTCGTCAATCGTTCGCAGAAAAAAATCACCAATTTCGTCAAAACATCGCGAAAAATACGCGAATTTCGTCAAAAGACCGCGGACAAAACGGTAATTTCTTCAAAGAATCGTAAAAAAAAAAAAAAAAATATTATCGTCAAAGAATCGCAGAAAAAACGCAAATTTTGTGAAAGGAGTGCAGGAAAAAAACAAATTTCGTAAAAGCGTAGCGGAAAAAGGCCAAATTTCGTAAAAGGATCGCGAAAAAAACGCAAATTTCTTCAAAGTACCGCGGAAAAAACTAATCTCTCAAAGGATCGCGAAAAAGAACTCGAATTTCGTCAAAGGGCCGCGGAAAAAGTGCGAATTCGTCAAAAGATCGCAAAAACGCAAATTTCGCCAAAGGAGCGCAGGAAGAAAAAACGTATTTTGAAAAGCATAGCGTGAAAAAGTGCGAATTTCGTCAAAATATCGCGAAAAAACGCGAATTTCGTCAAAACGTCGCGGAAAAAGCAAGCACGAATTTCGTTAAAGGATTGCGGGAAAAAAACGGATTTCGTTAAAGAATCGTAGAAAAAACACAAATTTCGTCAAAGGATCGCGGGAAAAACTCATCGGTCTCTTTAATGATAATACCTACGAATGGACCTCTCCCATAGAAATGTGATTCAGTTGTTTCAGAAGGAATGTCACATTATTTCTGTGAACAGAGTGACTGGCATTTTGTGCGAAGAGGTCATAATATTAAGGATTGGGCTGTTTCTAAAAGCACTGACAAAATAATTGATAAGAATTCACACTTCTTACCATGGATTTTTAGGTTTATTATTTTTTAACCAAAATAATTATTCTTTAATTAATGTTAATTAATTTTAAATTTAAATGGTAATTATTTTAACTACTGTTTTTAATTCCTATCGTCAAATTAATAAAACACGTTATTTTATTAAACATTAAATTAATTTGCAGAAACTTTTTGACCCAATATTTATGTGCACAGAAAGCTTTTGGTTTTATACAAGTCTGGGACTGTCTTATGAAAATATTAGAATTAAGCAGGTAGAGAAAACGATTTTGTTCATCTTTTAAAATTTTTAAACTTTATTAATTATTTATAATGTTTGCAAAATTCTACAATAATAATTATGTTCGTTATTTTACAAGTAACTGTCTTTAGCAAAGCATTTTTTGACAAACTCATGTTTCTCATAGGTTTCTTTATCTGGAAGTGTTCTACTTTTTACTTTGCTCTCTAGGAACCTTGCAATAACAGGTCTTGGATCATAAAAAGTTGTTCCAATTCCATTGAAAGCAATGAACATCCTTGAGTTTAAGGCTTCTCTTTATACTAGTTCTGACTGCTTTTTTGGATTTAAGCATTATCATAGCTGCCAACTTGTACGGATTTTTGCTACCACTAAAATTTAATAGAAAATTTTGCCTAATTCAATCGCCGAATTGCCGTGAATTTTGATAATTAAATAAGGCAGAAATTTCTGTCAAATTTTTGTGGTAGGAAAAATCCGTACAAGTTGGCAGCTATGCATTATATAAATGGACACAACTCCATGTGCCAACAACTTTATTTGGCAACAAAGAGGTGTCAACTTTGAGGTGTCAAAGAAACATGACAGCACCAATTTGTTTAAAACAGAGTGAGTTTGAGACGCCTTAAAGTAGAACTAGTCTTGCTGTCGATGAGAAGGACGCAGATTTTCAGCTGCGCACAAAGCCATCACATCATCATTTAAATAGGCGACTTCGTCTTCACCTAAAATGTTCTCAACATCAAGGTGGGCTGCACTAGCAACCTCTGTTGGTCTTCGTGCATTTAACAAAGCATCTATCCTGTAGGAGATGCTCGCTTTATCCTCTTACAATCTTTAAGAAACAAATTCTTTACAACTCAATGTAGTTTCTTTTCTCACTGCAGACCAGCATCTATTGGTAGAAACTAACGAGTTGTTTTTACATCTGCGAAGATGTTCTTGAATTTACTAATGACTTTCAGATTCCTAAGTGCCTTCATTTATTTACATCAACTGTTCTTCGTAACACTCAGGACTTACCCATCTTTGATAAGCGTCCAAGAATTTGTACAAAATTTTCTTTGACAAATTCTATATCAATTCTTTATCAGGCAGTGGTAATGAAAGACCTTTCACTGTCTGTCTCAAGTTTTTCAAAGTGTATCGGAACATCCAGCATCAGGCAAGTCAGATGTTGTTCACTCATTTTTAATCTATTTATAATCGAATGTACCCACGAGCAGAAGTTTGTTCAGTTTTCGATGCGTATGATTGATGTAATGTTATCACAATGTTTTTGCATGAGAGAAAAATTGTGCCGTACTGCTTTTGAAAAGTTTTTTAAGTGTTTCGCGAACTGGACTTCAAAATATGCAGAGAAACAAAGGGCACTTTGATTTTCTGTTCCAGCTATTTCTTCAAGCACTTTAATGCGTAGAGCAGAAACTCGACAAAATGTTGCTTGATGATTCCAACTCCGACACAGTTAAGACAGACCTGAGCAAAGCATCAAACGCAAAGTTAGTCTTTACCCAAGTACCATTTCATAAGAACACAGAGACAGATGTTTTTGCCTGTATTTTCCTTTACCCACTTATTTTTTGCGGTATTCTCAGTGCACAAGCTGTCAAATGCAACCTTGACAAAATACACGAGGTGTTCTGCTCCTAGCTTACTAAATTTACATTGTCCTAGTCAGTTACGTTGTTCTATGTCCTCTTCTTTTGAAAAAAATCGTGCTCTAACAAATTTGTTATCAACTCCATATTTCTCAACAGAACCACCTACTTGGATAGCAAAACACACAGCATTTTGTAACTGTGATACGGTGTTTTCTTTAACTGCTATGACATCTATTGCCATTCTTATCATCTCCTGAGTCAAAGAGTCAGCTTATGTTATTCACGTGTTTAAAAAAAAAAGGTTGCCGGCACCATACCCTGTCACTGGGCGACAATATCGTGGTACTAGGCGACACTAGTGTCGCCTACTTTATATGTTATTTTATGCTCTGCCATATTCGCCTTATATTTGGGCGCCATACGAAGCGATTTCAGACATGTGACGTCATGTGCAACCCTTCTATACGTAATAAATATTGCAATTTCTTACAAAATTTTACCTAAGCAACTTACAAATTCGACTTACGTAAAATTCAAGTTACCGAAAACTTTACGGATCGCTTTACTTACATAAGTCGAGGGATGCCTGTAGTTTTCTATGCGAATTTTCACTTTCGAAAAAAAAAGTATAAAGAAAATCGAAAAAGTAAAAAACGGCCTTTGTAGACATCGACCTCAGCTATCCAATGCAAAAGAAAAAATAATCATTTAAAGATATGGAAATGCAAGCGAGATATTTTAAAAAAATTCTCCCATGGGATTAACATTAGCGAGCGGGTATTTTATCGTGAATGAAGGCAAAAAAAAAAAAAAAAAAAATTCAGCTTTCAGATGAATTACAACTTCTTGTCTCGGAATGGGAGACATTTCCTTTCCTGCACTGCCGCGTCCGGAAACTTGGTTCAAAAACCAACTTTGACACCATTTTCTAAAAAAATCTTCTGCCTTTACCGAAAAACTGAAAAAAAAAAAAAAAAAAAAACCAATTTTTTGATTACACAATTTCTGAACAAGCGTACCTGCCAGTTTTATACATTTGCGAACAAATATGAATTTTAAATAAACGGTCAAGTGCGAGTATTACTCGCGCTCAGAGGGTACCGTACAATAAATATATGAATTAGTAACAGTATTATTAATCAAAAATCGTTGCTAAAGGAATAATAAGGCTTTGTAAAAAAACAAACAACATAGGATTGGGCATAGCTGTACGTACTAGAAAAGTATTAATGGGTATACCAATAATATCAAATATTGCTACTCTGTATAACTCTTATTTTAATCTTATCCTAATCTGTCTATGATGAACTTAATTCGGTACTGACAATAAAAGTAGAACATATTTAAATTTCATAAAACTAAATTCAGCGGAGTAATAATCTTTTCTTTTTACAATGTAGCTAAAACAAAACGCTCAAAGTTTAAACTTGGCATTGTGCTAAGCGCGCTTCGAAGGAAGATTGCAAAGTTGCAACGCCGCCTTGGCCAGTGCCACGTTTTTCCAGATTGGTTTTTATTTAACTTTTAAAGACACAGGAGGCTCTTTGAGAGATCCACTCAAGGCAAACTAGTCGCAAATCCTATAGTATTTACGTGATTAATTCTAATTAAATTAGTCTATTTTAAACAATTTGACGTTATTGCTTTTATACTACTACTGGGTATTACATTACACAAATATATCATTAAAAATTGTTATCTAGG
This sequence comes from Maratus speciosus, assembly GCA_963932465.1. Lineage (NCBI taxonomy): Eukaryota > Metazoa > Arthropoda > Arachnida > Araneae > Salticidae > Maratus > Maratus speciosus. The sequence continues at coordinate 207,044,402 of OZ010795.1, forward strand.
CTTTAAAAGCCGATGGTACAAAGAGCCGTGCCAATCATATTTTGTATGTCCAAACCCTCCGTTTCTTTAAGGGTTAATATTTCGGCTAATTACCGACGATTTTTTCCTCGAAAATCGTTATCAACAATGCTTTTATACTTCTGCTATGATAGGTACCTACAGCGCTCCTCGACACCTTTGCTGAATGGACGCAAATCGAAATTTGTGTGCAACGGAAAAATGCGTTTTTCTCAATTGTGACCTAGGGTAATCACTATAGTTTTCCTGCAAGGTTTAAATTAACATCTAGGGTCAGATGGGGTAATTATGACCAGGGGGTAATTATAACCGCCGTCATACTGGAGATAACTGTGATGGTAAAATTTTGTTTCAAGCTTACATATCAACCTCATAATGTATATTTCATCTTAGGTATTCTTTATGCATATATACATACACACACACACACACACACATATATATATATATATCAGTGGCGTGGCGTCCGGTCATCGCTGGATGCGGCGATGACCAAGCAATATTTTAAAACTCTTAATAAGCTTTTAAAACTCTACGATCCAGTTTTAGCAGAACATTTGGAGTTCATGTATAAGTGAAGGTAAGATTTAAAGTTTCTTTTTTGAACATTCAACCATTGAATTTTAGAGTTAATAATTTTTCACCACAAACTTAAATAATTGCGATGACCACCGAAAATTTTCACGCCACGCCACTGATATATATATATATTATTTACACCGTATTATTTTGTAAATAAAGCATCATTACGACAGTAATTTACTCGCATATAAACTATAAACGTATGAAAAACATAAAAACAAACTGAAAGAACACTTTTAAAATATCTTGGGGAATACGGGATTTATAAATCTAACATTGATGAATTGATTTACAACAATTTTGAATCTACATCAAACGGCTGTAAAAAAATGAAAAAATAAAAAAAAGCAATAATCAAAGAAGACTAATTTGACCTATTTTCCATGAATTTCTGATGGCAAGACAAAAGAATAGCACTCACAAAATAAAATAATCCTGATAAGCATAAACTGTATTTATTCTGAATTAAATGACTACTATGAATAACTAACAATAAAGATGAAGTTGTTTTGTTATAGATTTCATTGTATATACTAATAAAAATATAACTCTATCTAATATATAAACTATATTTACGGTTGTGGTTTATATCTATATATTTTATTTATAAAATAAATATCCAAAGTATACAACTGCGTATCAAACGCGCTTGTATATTCACAAATCTAATTTTCGAGATTTATTACTAAAAACTAAACTCTGTGGTTATACAATCCAAGAAGGACAGTGCCCATCTCTGTTTTCATGACCCTGGGACCCGAGGTGCTATGCAGCATGCGTCCCGGACAGGTGGTCAGCCTAACGCGGGACCCTCGGTGTTTAGTTCCCAAGTAAGCTTGGTACTCATTTTATCGACCTCGAAGGGATGAAAGGCTGAGAGAACCTTGCCCAGTCGGGAGTCGAACTTTCGACTTGCGGTGCGGCAGTCAGGTGCTCTGACCACTACACCACTGGGCTTCCGAGATTTATTACGTAACTGCGAATTTACGCAATATACGCGTAATACGTAAGTCGGGGGATGCCTGTATAGCAGAGTAGTGTGGAAAATTACAGAAACGCGGTGCGACCAAATTCTGTTTGGCTACCTTATTACGTTGTTTTTACCATTTCCACATGGGAACTCAGTGCACCTTTCTGATAGATGATCTCCGTATCCTTTATTTATGTGCATTAGTGAGGCATTTTTTTCACTCTTGGGAATAAATCTATACTGATAAAAGAAAGTTCCGTTCTGTCTGTGTACGATAGCTAGCAAAATCTACGGGACGTACGAGGCTGAAAGTTTTTGTGAGGCTAGTCCAAAGTGTCTCCTGATGTACCTGAGACTCAAAATTTTAAATTTCTAATAATTATTTGAGTTATTAATTAAAAATCACAACTCACTCTCATCAAAAAGTCATCTATTTGGTCCCCAGTCAAGGAAAGCGCTTGCGCAAGCGCACAAACCCATTTACGCATTCGAGGCTACCAAAGAACCGATTATCGATTTTACTTGTGTTTTTTTAACACTTTTATTTTAAGCTAAAACGACCAAACAGACAGATCGGTTACAGTTGAAACTGGAAGATATATTCCGAAAGATCGTATATTCTTACGTCTCAAATGTCGCAATCAATTCGAAAAAATAGCGCAGTCAACCCTTTGAAAAAAAAAAATTTCAGAGAGGGTCGTTTTTCCAAAAAACGCTTTCCCCTTTATTGCAACGCCTGTCCATGATACAATTTTAGAGGTACCAACAAACCAAAATAATTTTCTTAAAGGTTTTTCTTCGACGAAATCAGTAAAACCTGAGTGTTACTTCGCAGTTTTGCTCGCTTTTGGTGCAAATAGACTCCAAAAATCAAATTACACAGAAAATAAAATACCAAATTGTATGTATTTTCAATTCAATATTTTTTACGATATTTTCATTTAAAAATACAAATTTAGACAAAATGGAGTTAAAGATATAAAATGATATAAATCTGAGGTTCATTTAAAGGTCATTCATCACGGGCCCGGGCAACGTCGGGTGGGTCAGCTAGTTTATACATAAATAATGTCGTGATCATTTGTTATATGATCCCAATTCTTACTCATGAAATATCATTTTAAATATGTGCGGATACTGGGATAAACCATCTTTTTTCCCCTTTATTCACTTAAATTTAACGATACAAGTTTTTAGATGCTTATGGTTATTTTGTTGATGCAAAGGGAAACATTTTCTAATTGATCAATTTTTTTTAAACCCTTAAATGCCGGGTGTTACTTTTCGGCAACATACCCAATTTAGGCTCTAAAATACTATTAGAATAATATTGAAGCTATAATGCCTAATGTTGCCAATAAAATACATTCTGGAAATATTATTAAATCGATTTTCAACATGTAGATGGCAACACTTGTGCTGTTTAAGAATAAAGATAGATTTATTTTTTCAATTTTTGCTACTTGTTCTTTTTGTTTTGTTTGGAAGCCTGCCAAATACCCCATTTTGTTCTGCAGTGAGCAAGTAAAATTTATTTCTTATTATAGTTCCTAAAATTCTTGTTTGTTTAATATTATAGAATTTTATCAAGAAAAATTATTTTTTCAATTAAAGACCAGTATTGCCGATTAGTAACAAACTGTTTTTTAGCCGTAAACCATACTTAAAACAAAATATGATTTTTTAAAGTATTTTTCCCATGATTTATTTAAAAAATGAAAGCCGAAAAACATTATTACAATGATTTTTGAAAAGTCAGGCATTTAAGAGTTAAAGCGGTTGTATAAAAATTTAAAATGTACAACTTTCTAAAAATAAATCGGAGATCTATTTCAGTAACACAATCCTATTTCATACCTTATTTTGAGCATTTTTGCAGTTTACATCGCCTAATTATCTCCAATAAGCAAAAAAATAATGCTAGTTTCAAATTTTTGGAGACACTCTGTACGTTGTTTATTTTGATAATAATTTTATTGAATTAAGATTATTAGTTCTTCATGAACTACTTATTCATAGTTTATGAAATTCTTTAACCCTTTATGTGCTGAATTACGATTTCATGAAAATTTTATCTTCTAAAGCACTTTTCGTAAATTTTTGAAACTACATTAGAAGATTTACATAATTATTTAATACATTTTAGAAGGATTTTAGAAGGCTTGGTGGATTTAGTAGGATGGGTTAATTAAATTTGAATTTATAGGGATTTTGAACAATATTTATAACCCCACTCAAATCTTTTATTTTAAATATTTTTCTCAGTATTTTGTAGAATTATAGGAAATGTACAAATATAATGTACTTACAATAGAAATATAGAGATATTTCCGAATTGAAAAATTCCCTCCCCCCACACCCAACGCCAAGAAAGCTGAAAAGATGCAAAGGCAAAAGAAATCATCCTTTTAAAAATATTTTTGTTTTGTGTAACCAAGAATGCTTTTGGAACAAGATAAAGTAATGCTCATTCTCAATTTATAACTCATTCTAAACTGTATTACTACTAATCGGTGTATTAAATGAATTTTATAACAAGTTATTTTAATGGTACTTATAAGTGCCGTCAGTAGATAAAGGGTTAAAGACTGTTTAAAATTCTACTCGGTAGAAACAAGATAAACATTTCTTAATATAACCACGAATGAAAATATACAACAACCTGTACCGAGCTAACAGGGATTCTGTATCTTTAGCAACTTTAGAAGCCAATATATTTTGGAAATAAGGAGAATTTATAAAAATAAAGTTTCTTTTGCTGCCACTAATTTTCGAAAACGTTTTCGAGTAATTTTGTAGTGATTAATCCGTTTTCGCAACCCGGAACGTATAGGTTTTTCGAATGCTATCCATTCACAAGTAAACATTTTCATCTTCAACAAACTCGTTTTACAGGCAAACTTGATAAATCAACAGCACTAACATTAACGTTTAAATTAATATTAATTTGTTACTATTGCATGCATAAATTCCATTACCCAGCTGAAAGGGATTAATTGACTAAGGACAGCATCTTAAAAACCGATATTCTAGATCGATAAAACTCATTTAACGTTACAAAAACTATAAGGAAACGTTTCCGAAAATCAGTATGATGTAGAATCATATATTGATAATTTAATATACTCAAAAACAAGTTTGTTGATAAATTACATTCCGTTAGTTTAGTTGAGCTCTCATAAATCTTAAAATCTTTTTATTCATTTAGTGTCTAATGTAACTTGATTTTTATCTCATCTAAAAAGCTCTCTTTTCTCTTCTCTCTATTCTAAAAAAAAGTAACTACCGCAGTCACCGCCACCGCCGCCGGTTTTGAGTTTTTTGTGACCGGAGGTCTTTCTCCGTTAATAATAAAAAAAATATTGCATACAAAAATATGAAAATCGGCGGTATTATATAGAAAAATTTAAAAAAGTTTTATAGGAATATATTTATATTATAATACATATATTATAATACATTTTATATATTGTTATAATATAACATAAATAAATTAATTTATAGATCTTTAAAATACTTTTATCAACTGAATAATGTACTCAAGTCCACCGCATTCAAAATAAAGGCAATTTTTTTTAACCCAAACCTCACATGAATTATTTTAAAGAGCCATCTTGTCTTTTTCATGTACTAAAATATTAATTTATAGTTTTGAAATTAATGTTAAAATTTAAAAGTTTTATAGGAGCAAAAACTATACATCGGAATTTAATCATTTTTAGATCATTTTATAAGTTATAATTTGCCGGTGTGCAGATTGTATTTAGTTTTTAAATTTTACTCATCTTTTGAGCTATTTCTATTTTAAATTCAAATTTTCGGAATTTCGAGAGATATTTTTTACTTATTTTAGAAAAGTGTACTAATTTAACCTGTTGCCAACTTTATAAATAGCGCAAACAATAATGTTTGCTTCAAATAAAAAATTTATTTACACGCGACTATTATAAACAGAAAAAAAACTTTCAAATTAAAATTAAATAATTACGTATAAAAAGCAGGAACTTATTGAAAATGACTTCATCTATAATTACACGTGAATTTTAACAGAGAAAGGATATTGTAAAATAATAAATTCATTAACATGCGTTAGAAGTCTTAAATAGGAGAAATTACATCACATTTACGTCACATTACACTTATTACGTAAAATGAACAAAAAATAATATTGCAAAACAGTTTAAATTTAAAAACTGCACGAGACATTTATTTGATATTTCGAGAGGATCTTTTCAACTATTTTTGTTGGGACAGCGCAAATAATATTTCATTTCTAACAAAAGTATTTTCACGTGAATATTAAAAGGAGAAAGAAAAGTTTGGTGCAAATTACGTGAGATTAAAAACAATACATTTAAAATGTATTTTATTTATTTATTTATTTATTTATTTATTTATTGACCAACAAATATACGACATCTGTGCTTGACATGAGAGCCCGCTTAAAATGTCTTATTTAAAAGAACTTTCTTTTCGCTTTGTTAAAAAATACCGGGAAACAAAGACTCTGTTTACTTAATTCATTTTATATGAGCTTATTTTGAAATGTTTAACTGATTTAATGTAATCAAAGAGGAAAATAGCCATTGTAACTTTTAACAGCAGCTGATTTTTCCTTAAAATTCCCCAATCAAAGAGAAATCAATAGAAACCCGTTTATAGAGAAATCGCCACTGTTTTTTAAATTATAATTCAATTCTTTCAAAATCTTTTTAAAGCCGATCAAATTAGCGTGCTTTTAGAAACTGCGGTGTCTGAACGGGGATTGGCGAGCGTAGCTCGTAGGGGGCCGAGCCCCCTAGTTAAATAAAAGTAAATATTAAATCAAATTTTCAAATATATATATATATATATATATATATATATATATATATATATATATATATATATATCGATACAGTTCTGCGCCTGATAAGGACGTTGGGTGACATGTTCACTAAATTTTATGTTGCTGCAGCAGTTTCTCATAATACATTGTCATCTGTGTATGACAAATTTGAATGGTATACCAGTTTAATTATTATAAAAAGATATCCTGATTTTGGTGTATATTTAAGGTGGTCACCGAAGTCAGCGTTGTAAGTATTGTTTATATATGTAAGTTTTCTTTGAGTTACTTTACATATGCATGGATGTCAAGCCATGGTAAGCTTACATGTTGTTGTTTTTTTGTCAAAGGGGAGGAATTATGATATAGAATCATATATTGATAATTTAATATACTCAAAAACAAGTTTGTTCCTAAATTACATTCCGTTAGTTTAGTTGTGCTCTCACAAATCTTAAAATCTATTCATTTACTGTCTAATATAACTTGATTTTTATCTCATCTAAAAAGCCTTTTTTAAAATAAAGTAAACACATATATCTTGCTAGAATTGACGGTTATTGATAATGCATATGTAATCATAATAATATTTGTTTCCTGTGTAAAATAAATCTTTATGTACTTTCCTTCGTAATTTCACTGTGCCTTGAATTTCGCTAATCTTTGTATAATTTTTTAAGATAGAAATTAAACATCCTGCCAGTAGATATAAACAAAATAATAATGTGTTGACGTATGGCAGATAAAACATAAAATTATAACTGACGCAAGTTTAAAATAATTTGAAAGATTTAAATGACCCGTAAATTAGATTTTCATATCTGCCTGCATGTAGATATTGGTCATTAACTATCCTGGCCGTTATACTTCTATAAGCAATAATAGGTTTGCCTTTTTATTTAACTTTTTATTGGTAGCCAAACGTGGTTTCTGTACTTGACGTGTATCTCGTTCAAATTTTAATATCCCTCCCAGTCTAACGAATATTTTGTGATTGGCGTATTGGCTCAGGATAGATGCATTCTTGGCGTTATTAAAGTTATTAACGAGTGGATAAATCGCAACTGTCCGAAAGTCCAAAAGTTCACTTTTCTCATCTTCTCTTCGCTGATGGCGCCTTCTATTGAACATAGCATGAAATAAATGTAATGTGTTTAACAAAAAACTCATTTAAAAATAATCTATGGAGAAGTTTAGTTATTTATTTTCCCCTGTAATTTTGAGAGGGCGTGGCCACTTTTCTGATTATATGGTGATATATATGTCGTAGGCTAATTGACAAATCCGGCTCTTTGCAAACAGCCTAGGCTCTTTGCAAAGAGCCGGGCTAATTGGAGAATCCATCTCCCTTTTTCTAGTTAGCCTGATATTGTTCAGGCTTATTGCAAAGAGCTTAGAAAGCGTTAGGCTAATTGAAAAATGACCACTTATTATACGATCAGGGTGATATTTTTAGCTCACAGGCTATCAAAGCCAGAGAGCTTATGTTCCCGCCGATTCTGTATGTACGTGTGTACATACGTATGTACGTAACGCGATAACTCTTGATAGAAATATCCGATTTGCTTGAATTTTTTTTCTAGGTTCATTCTGATGAGGTGCTTCCCTCATTAGTTTTAGGGGTTTATTGGTTAAGGATAAAGGGGGAAAAGGTGTGCTAGTCCCCCCCCCCTTAATTTATATAAATGGGTTTTTCATGCTGAAATATTCGATTTGCTCCAAATTTGGTATACCGGTTTATTGTGTTAAGGAGCTTCCCTGATAAGATTTGGAAGCTCATTATTTAAGTATAAAGGGGGGAAAGGGGGGCTAGACCCCCCCTTAATTTAGATAAATGGGTTTTTCATGCTGAGTTATTCGATTTGCTCCAAATTTCGTATACCGGTTTATTATGTTAAGGAGCTGCCTTGATTAGATTTGAAGATTTATTGGTTAAGTATAAAGGAAGGACAGGGGCTAGTGTCCCCTTAATTTAGATAAATGAATTTTTCATACAGAATTTTTTGATTTGCTTCAAATTTGATATACCAGTTTATTTCGATATGGCTTCCTTCATTTGATTTGGAGGTTCATTGGTTAAGTATAAAAGGGGGGGGGGATTGCCCCTCCCCTTAATTTAGATAAATGGGTTTTCATGCAGAATTATCTAATTTAGTTTAATTTTTTTTCAACCGGATCCGAACTTGAAGGTCCCATTTGAAGTCAACCCGAAAACCGACCACAACCAGGTTTCGGATTGAGTTCAATTAGAACTTTCAAGTTCGGGTCGGGTTGCCGGTGGACGGAGATTATTTTGTCTGGCTTGCATCGGGTTATAGTTCTTTGGAATATTTTTCGGGACGGATTTCAGGTTGACTTCGAATGGAATTTTTAGGTTCTGGTAGCGTTGCGTGTCTACGGAAACTAATTTGTCTTGTTCGGATCCGGTCATGGATGTTTGAATATTTTTGTTGGTTATCAGATTTGGTTCGGGATTTCGGGTTTTTTCAAATGGAACTCTCAGGTTCGGATAGGGTTGCATGTAGACTTAAATTATTTTGTCTTGCTCGGATCGGAGTACGGTCTGTTGTAATTTATTTTTCGGGTTTGTGTAGGGTTATGCGTTAATAAACCTAATAAAAAGAAAATTGCCCAGTTAACCCTCCGACTGTCTTGGAAAAGAGCAAAATTGTAATGTTGTTTTCTCTGAATTTTGTTTTAAACGCTAAAGAAAAATGATTCTTTGAACATTTTATAAAAAAAACTTAATAACGAATATGAATGCAATCCTTGAAAGTATTAATCATTGTTCAATGTATTAAAAATACCTTAAATCAATAGAATTATATTACATTAAATATTGCTTGTATTGCAGTGAAACCTGGAGCTTAGTGAACGTATTAACATGGGCTTGTCAGTGAGGGGGTTTTAAACTGATGGCATTGAGCTCACAGGCTATTCACACTAATTGTATATTAAACTCCTATTTCAAAGAATAATGTCCCTCGAAAAATAAATGAAGGGATTAGTCCCCGTTGCCCCCCATTCTACTTAACCAAAGAACCTCCAAATCTAATCAGGGAAGCTAATTAACATAATAAACTGGTATACCAAATTTGAAGCAAATCAGATAATTCTGCATGAAAAGACCATTTCACTAAATTAAGGGGGAGTATTAGCTCCCCCATTTCTCACTTTATGCTGAACCAATGAACTTTCAAATATAATCAGAAAAGCTCCTTATTAGAATGAAGCCAAAAAAAAATTAAACTAAATTAGATAATTCTGCATGAAAACCCATTTATCTAAATTAAGGGGAGGTGCAATTGCCCCCTTTCCCCTCTTTTATACTTAACCAATGAACCTCCAAATCAAATGAAGGAAGCCATATCGTAATAAACTGGTATATCAAATTTGAAGAAAATCGAATAATTCTGTATGAAAAACCCATGTATCTAAATTAAGGGGACACTAGCCCCTGTCCCTCCTTTATGCTTAACCAATAAATCTCCAAATCTAATCAAAGCAGCTCCTTAACATAATAAACCGGTATAAGAAATTTGGAGCAAATCGAATAACTCTGCAAGAAAAACCCATTTATCTAAATTAAGGGGGGGAGGGGGTCTAGCACCATTCCTCAATTTATACTTAACTAATGAACCTCCAAATCTAACCAGGGAAGCTCCTTAACATAATAAACCTGTATACCAAATTTGGAGCAAATCGAATAATTTTGCATTAAAAACGCATTTATCTAAATTAAAGGAGGGGGGAGGCTAGCCCCCCTTTCCTCCCTTTATACTTAACTAATGAACCTCCAAATCTAATCAAGTCATCTCCTTAATATAATAAACCAGTATGCCAAATTTGAGCTAATCGAATAATTTTGCATTAAAAACGCATTTACCTAAATTAAGGGGGGAGTCTAGCCACCCCCCGTTTCCTCCCTTTGTACTTAACCAATGAACCTCCAAATCTAATCAGGGAAGCTCCTTAACATAATAAACCTGTATACCAAATTTGGAGCAAATCGAATAATTTTGCATTAAAAACGCATTTACCTAAATTAAGGGGGGGGGTGGCTAGCCTTCCCCCTTTCCTCCCTATATACTTAACCTTCAGACTACCAAAAAAAAGTATATGCAAGAACTACCATTCGGGTCCATTGGACCCATATGTAAAATATATAGGATTTCAAAATATACAAAACACCCATTTATCTACAATGAATATATTTGTTATTAATGCACCTTATACAATATATAAAAGTGATATATATAGTAATAGAGTAAGAAAGTAACACATACAGTAAGAAAGTAATATATATAGTATATTATAATGACTACAAAACGTTTTTCATCATAATAAAATTATTCTGTACATGAAGTACAAATAACGACGGAATGTTCTCCGCAAACATTTTTCGTACACTTCTTGCATAATGTTCGTGTTTTTCGATCTTTTTTAGAGGGACAAATATGACATCTTGATTTTTTTCGTGGCGGTTCAAAACTATTTGCGTAAAGTTGTTCTGAAGTAGATGTTGAGACGGCGATACCTCCTTCACCTACTAATTCTTCTGCAAGTTGAATAATGAAATTCCGCCTTTTTTTCATTTTCGGATCACATTCAGCATTCAGTGACAACCATATTATGTATGCATTCATCGCACTTATATCGATCATATTATAAAATACAATCAAAGGCCACCGACGTGTCATGCGTTTCACACTATATGCTCTTACCATTTTGTCCATCGTATCTACTCCGCCTTTGGTTTTATTATAATCTAGGATTATTTGTGGCTTTTTTTCTAAGCTGTTGTCAATATCATAAGTGTTATGCATTGTGCTTAGCAAAGTAACAATTCTACCTTTTCTGGGACAGTAAGAGATGATGGTCGCCTTCTCTTGAAACCCAAATAAAGTAGAATATACAGAACGATGTTTTGGATTTGTGAACACAGCGGGTAATTCAGGTTTATTTTTTCGAATTGTTCCAATAAGAGATAATTTTTTTGAAGTAAGATGTGTTGCTGATGCATATGACGTAAAAAAGTTATCACATGTAATATTACGACCAGAATTTTCAATTTCCTTCGTCAATCTTTTAACTACATTTTCTCCCTGATGAGATTCTCTTACTTCATTTTTGCCTGTATATAGTTCCAGTTTCCAAGCATACGATGTTACGCTGTCACAAATAACCCAGAACTTCAATCCATACTTTCCAGGTTTAGATGGCATATACTGACGGAAAGGACATTTTCCACGAAAAGAAACTAATTGCTCATCGACAGTCATAGACCAATTAGGAATATAAGGGTCTTGTAAATAGCTATTCCACAATTCAAAGCATTCTCTTATTGGCTCTAATTTATCAGTTGATCTTCTTTTACGCCTCTCAGCAGCATCATCAAATCTTATGACACGTAATATACTTGTGAATCTATTGCGACTCATAATGTCCCGAAATATTTGTCTTCCATTTTTTATGCTCCAAAGTTCGCTTACTGTTTCATTTTTCGATTTATATACTCCAATAAGTAATAAAAGTCCGATGAATTTTTTAAGTTCTATAATATCTATAGGTTTCCACTCTTTATCGAATACTCTATTGCCTTCCGCGTTTGTCCATTTTACTATAATTTCCAAAAGTCTTTTTCGGAAATAGATAAGAAATGAGGATGATATGGAATCCACTTCACGATTTGCAAATCTTGAAGGTCCAGATTTTTCACGTAAAATATTGATTTCAGTACGTCTTCCTTGTGGTCTGGCAACTTCATTCTTATACCAGATCTGTGAATTATTTTTGGAAACAAAAGTAGAATTTGAAGTACTTGTGGTTGCTACATTTACTTCATTGGAATCATTATCAGATTCTGAGTAGGAATCAGAAATTTCATTATGTATTTCAACATAATCTACTTCACCTTCATCAGACGACAGATTTTCATCATCGGTGTCGAATTCTATATCGTCCGGATTTTCCATAATTTTTTGAATTTCCTCTTGAGTCAATACTTTTTTTCTGTTCATCTTCAATTCAGTTTTTAACAAAAAATAAGTTAGGAAATAAGAAAATAATGAATATTTGTAAAATAACAAAGCACGTACAAACTACACTTATTACTTGTCTTCAAATATCAAGTCCTATTTTCAATGAAAAGACTCAAAAACATCAATAGACACCATTCGCTCACTAACTGTGTCTGTTGATAAATGACTCTCTGAACCAGAAGTAACCTTTTATATATAGAGCACGAAGTTTACTAGATCAGTCTAGAATGTTCTCAAAACTTCATTATAAAGTCGCCAAATTTGGCGAGATTGGCGCTAAAGATCCACCGCCAAATGGGCGATAAACAGCCAATTATGGTAAACCTGTTCCTCCTCATGATTTATGGCAACCCTAGAAAAAGAAAGCAACAGTATATTACGTTTGTTTTAATGTTGGGTCCAATGGACCCGCGTGGTAAACAATGAAACAAATTAAAAATAGGTAAAAAATTTCGAACAAAATTTTAATCGCAATTGCATATACATAGAGAAGACAATTGCAGGAAAAGTCATGTAATCGCGAAACTTTGAATGCTATTTTTCATGAGAAAAATTTACATTAAATATTGCTGTCGGGTCCAATGGACCCGTCTGGTAGACGGAAGGTTAACTAATGAACCTCAAATCTAATCAAGCCCTCTCCTTAACATAATTAACCAGTATACCAAATTTGAGCTAATCGAATAATTCTACATGAAAAACGCATTTATCTAAATTAAGGGAAGAGGCAATTGCCCCCCTTTCCCCCCTTTATACATAATAATGATCTTCCAAATGTAATCAGGGAAGTTGCTTAACATAATTAACCGGTATACCAAATTTATAGCAAATCGCATATTTCTGCATGAAAAACCCATTTATTTAAATTACGGAAGGGGGGATAGCCCCCCTTTCCTCCCTTTATATGTAACTAATGAACCTCCATATCTAATCAAGGCATCTTCTTAACTTAATAAACCGGTATACCAAATTTGGAGCAAATCGAATAATTCATCATGAAAACCCCCTTTCCCCCCCTTTATACTTAAATAATGAGCTTCCGAATCTAATCAGGGTCAATCTAATCAACCTAATCAATCCTTAACACAAAAAAACAGTATACCAAATTTGGAGCAAATCGAATATTTCTGCAGAAAAAACCCATTTATGTAAATTAAGGGTGGGGGCTAGCCCCCCTTTTCACCTTTATCCTTAACCAATGAACTCCAAAAACTAATCAGGGAAGCACCTTATCAGAATGAACCTAGAAAAAAAAATTGAAGCAAATCGGATTTTTCTATCAAGAGTTATCGCGTTACGTACATACGTACGTACGTAACTACGTACACACGTACATACAGAATCGGCGGGCACATAAGCTCTCAGGCTTTGATAGCCTATGAGATAAAAACATCACCCTGATCGGATAATAAGTGGTCATTTTTCAATTAGCCTAATGCTTTCTAGGCTCTTTGCAATAAGCCTGAAAAATATCAGGCTAATTGGATAAAGGGAGATGGATTCTCCAATTAGCCCGGCTCTTTGCAAAGAGCCTAGGCTGTTTGCAAAGAGCCGGATTTCTCAATTAGCCTACGACATATACAAATTAATTAAAAAATATACGCATAAAAATTTGTGATTACGAACTGAACTTATGATATTAGATTATATTTTGTCTTATTATTACTCAGAAAGAAAGATATACTTTAACCAATCTGTTAGTCATTATGGGTTATTAAAATATATTTACCAACTTTTACCGATAAGAAAAATATTCTTAAATATTTAAAAAACAGTTATGATGATATATATATTTTTAAATAATTATTTTAATTTTTATAAAATTTAATTAATTTGTTGTATTTCATTTGTTGAAAAACATGTATTTTTCGATTTTATTTTATTTTTACTCACAATGTGTTATTATGATATTTTTAAAATTATTATTAAGGTCTTATTAAACAGTCAAACTTTTGATATGGATTTATATTTAATCAGTGCAAATCTGTTTGCCCATTGCTACACCCCCCCCCTTTTTTTTTCGTTCAAAAATATATGCAAAGTTGGGAACAGATGTCATAAGTTCCCCCGGCCGCCATCTTGGAATTTTTCTTGGCGTGAAAACCCCTTTTCCGTCAAGTAGTAAATGTCGCCAAGCACCGGTTTATACGCATGTTTGGCTTAACGAAAATAAAATGTAAATAATAAACAAAATTCGTTAAAATGGCAATCAGTAATCGTTGTATGTGCGCTTCGCGCACATTAACCGAAAAAAAAGTCACTTCATTCAGCAGTTCTCGCTTTCTAGCAATCTCAAAATGTAAAAAACTCTTAAAGCAGCAAAATACACATAAAAAACAAAATTCGCTAAAATGGCAACCAGTAATCGTTGTATGTGCGCTTCGCGCACATTAACCGAAAAAAAAGTCACTTCATTCAGCAGTTCTCGCTTTCTAGCAATCTCAAAATGTAAAAAACTCTTAAAGCAGCAAAATACACATAAAAAACAAAATTCGCTAAAATGGCAACCAGTAATCGTTGTATGTGCGCTTCGCGCACATTAACCGAAAAAAAATCACTGCATTCAGCACTTCTCGAGGTGTAGCATTCTCAAAATTAAGCAGTTCTCGCTTTCTAGCAATCTCAAAATGTACAAAACTCTTAAAGCAGTAAAATATACATAAAATTATCAACATACCTTAACAAACATCTGCTTTCTTGAAAGCTCCAGCTCGAAATATCATCATCGACATTTTCCAAAATAGACTTATGAATACGTATTCACACACTATAAGCAAATCTTCTTTTCTTGTCAAAATTTCCTCATATTTCCTAATTACTTTTGCAACAGCGTTTAAACGGACTACAGAAACCATAGTCAATCAAATACATTCAATAAATTTCACATAAAAATAAACAACACGATATCAAAATACATTCACAATATTCCAAGCTAAAATGAGCTTCTCAGGGGTTGCCAGAACGACACGTCACGCGGGATTCAACATATCGAGGTTGCCATATCCATAAACACCGTCAACACGCCAACACGCCAACAAAAAATCGCCAAACAAATCAAAACAACGGCTGAGGGAATATAAAGCATCTAAGCCCAAAGTTGTAATGATATTGTAAAAATATTGCTATTGCTTCAAAATTAAAGTTAAACTTTATTTTTAGATAAATAGTGTTGTATCTCAAATATTAGTTAAAGCTTTACCATTATTATAGTATTTTAGTAGGAATGTCTTTAACTTATTCTTTAAATATTGGTAAGGTTTTAATATATGCGTATGGATTTCTTCCAATGAATGGTCATTATAATATTAGAGAATCATGTTGTGTGTGTGTGGGGGGGGGGGGGGGGGGGGGGGATGGAGATGAGATTTCCATTTGCTTTTCTTCTGAGAAAAGTAAGGTTGTTGAGTGAACTATGGACAGAGTACAGAGTAGTTACATAAATATTTTTAAATAAGTTTAAACAGAAATCGTTTTATATCCAGTTAAAGAGCAAATGTATTACATAAACAAGAGATAAATGGAAGGATGAGCAGTTCTATAATTTAATTTATAAGCAATTGCAAAATGTCAGTTAATGGTTTTATGTAAATCTTGAATGCGATCATAGAAAGATGTTTTACTAAAAAATAACTTCCCACAACCTTTTAAATGGAATTTTTTTTAATTTTTCCTGTTTTTCAATAGTGAGAAATATTAAGTTTATAATATGTCGTTTTGCTGAAGAAATTTTAAATTCAAATCGCAAATTTGAAAGATATTTTTGACACAGACATAATTTTTTTAATATGCTCTGTCTGTATTTGGTCAGGGACGTAATCATTGAAGAAGTTTAAGAGGCTACATCACTTACACAAAAACGTCCGCTCGCTAATGTTAATGCAATGGATATCTCGTTTACATTTCAATATATATATATATATATATATATATATAACCATTAATTAAACATTACAGACCATCATCAAAAACCCCAATATTGTGAAATGACACTAAAAATAGATACCACAAACCTATAATATAGAACTGTGTGTATAAAATAAAGTGCCTTATGTTGGAGTTTAAGTGGTCTATCAAGCCAAAAGCACCCCATTCTCGATAGCAGGAATTCGCTGTCTCATATTTAAACAATTAGAAAAAATCTCTTGTGGCTATGCTGCTTTTGAAATGGAAATAGGTAAAATGCTCTTACCTGGGATTCATCAATATCGCGATGACGTATAACTTCATCGGTGTGGCGTGGTCAGGGATTTATCCAAAAGCTTCTTGAAGAAATTATTTTTATTTTATTTTGTGAAGCATTATTTATCCTTTGAAATATCCTTTGAGAGCTTAATATGAATCCGCTAAATCCATGGGAAGATATAATGTAATATGAATTAGTATTGTGTGTTTTTACGATAAAGAAAGATTCAACTTTTAGCTTTAAATACTTATAATTAAACATATTACTGGAGTATAAGAAACTCCGTGTTAACAGAGAGGCTACATGATTAAGAGTGATAATACATAAAGCTGCTAAAACACATATTCGCAGCGTAGAAAAAATATATAATAATTAAAGGTGTCTGGCAAAAGTCAAAATGTTCAGATGTTCCTTTTAGTTACATATGAGTGGTGAAATCTTAGTTATTAGCACATATGCTTTAGAGAGTTACTCAAGTGGGCTGTAATAGCACTCATTATCAAATGCGGAAGTAAAGAAACAGTTCGTAAATTGGCTTGTTAAAATGATCTGTGTATGGTAACAAGTTCTTTCTTTTCTTTTTTTTTATCACTTTTAGGAGTTGCCGAAGAACATCTGGGGAATTAAATTTAACACCCCTCCTTAATCTCCTCAGATGGATAAGGTAACAAGTTCATAGTCTTGATGTCACACAAAAGTTGAGGTTTGGGTGTGGGCTTCGTCAAGCAGTCAGCAATCATGTATTGCGTGGGACAATATTTTAATTCGATAATTTTATCTTCCTTTAATTGTCTTATGGCGTGAAAGCGGATATCAATGTGTTTTGTCCGCTTCGAAAATTTTTCATTTTCTATCATCTTTATACTGCTTTGGTTGTCATGGTAAAGTAAAATAGGTTTTACTTGATACAAGTTAAGATCTTCTAGCAGTTTTAATAGCCATAAAATTTCTTGTCCTGCGGTTGCTGCAGCAACATATTCCGCTTCAGCGGAAGAATATGCAATGCTTGACTGTAATTTTGTAGTCCATTGAATGGGATTATCACCCAGAAAAAAAATATTGCCGGTGGTTGATTTTCTATTTTTAGTGTCCCCAGCCCAATCAGCATCAGCATACGCGATGAGTATTGGTGGTTTATTTTTGCTTATTGTTGGGCATAGGTTTTTTGTGCAATTGAGGTAAATAATAATTCTTTTTGCCGCTTTCCAATCCTTCTCGCGTGGCGTTGCACTTCTCCTACTAAGTATATTTACTGGTGCCATAATGTCGGGTCGAGTGACTGTGGCAATATACAAGAGCGAACCGATCGCTTGCCTAAACTTTGTATTGTTCGGAAGTAAATTGTCGCTATCTTCTAATTTATAGAAACCTACTTCCATCGGTGTACCAATAGGTCTTGCATCTGTTAAATTTAACTTTCTAACCAAATCTTCTATTTTTGACTTTTGGTTTAATTTGTAACCATCATTCGTTTTGATTATGTTGGTTCCTAGGTACTGACTTATTTCGCCTAAGTCTTTTACTCCGTACTCATTTTGCAATTGTTTTATTACATCTTTAATTATTTCACTTTTACTCGCGATTAAAATATCGTCAACGTAGACGATGATATAAGTGAAATTTTCCTTTTCTTTTCTAGTAAACAAACATGAGTCAGCAGTGCTTTGCACAAAATTCATGTTTTTTAATGATTCTGAGATCTTTTTGTGCCAGGCTCTAGCTGCCTGCTTTAAGCCGTAGATTGTTTTATTCAGTTTACACACTTTGTTTTCACAATTTTTTTCTATAAAACCCTCTGGTTGTTTCATGAAAATTTCTTCTTCTATTTCGCCGTGAAGAAATGCAGTGTCGATGTCAATGTGTTGAACAGAAAGATTTTTGTACGCCGCTGAGGCTAAAAATGTGCGGATTGTTGTGTGTGAAACTACGGGTGCGAAGGTTTCATCATAATCTTCGCCGTACTTCTGATTATATCCTTTCGCTACTAAACGGGCCTTGTATTTTTGTACATTTCCTAAATTATCTAACTTTCTCTTAAAAATCCACTTACAACCAATAATTTTCTTATTTGGTGGGGGATCTACTAAGTCCCAAGTTTTATTTTTCTTTAATGAGTGGATTTCTTGTTGAGCGGCTTTGAGCCAATTTTCTTTTTCTACTGGGTTGTTCATGTTTGCTATGTCATAAAAATCGGATGGTTCGAATGTGTCATTTGTTTTTACGTGACATACGTATCTGTCGGGTGGTACTCCTCTATTTGACCTCTGAGACCTTCTCGGTTCTACGTCGGGTTGTTTGGACGCGGTTGGTTCTTCGTCCGAATTACTTAACTCTGTTTGAATGTAGTTGTTGTCATTGTCTGAGTTTTTTACCTCTTCGCTTTCTTTTAAGTTGTTTTCACTATTTTCTATAAATTTAACTGTTCTCGCTATTATTATTTTGTTTTCTTTTGTGAATATACGGTAACCTTTTGATTTGTTGTCATACCCCACAAGTATTCCTTCCTGCGCTCTATCATCTAATTTGTTTCGTTGATGTTTCTGTATATAGGCATAAGCTTTACAGCCGAATGTACGCAGGTAGTGTAAGGTGGGTTATCGGTTGAACCAAATTTCGAACGGTGTTTTGTTTGTTATTTTGGTTGGTAGCCTATTCTGCAGGTGATTGGCGGTATTTATGGCTTCTCCCCAGAATTTTTGAGGTAAGCCTGCTTCGGAGAGTAGACTCCTAGTCATATCTAATAATGACCTATTCTTTCTTTCCGCTACGCCGTTTTGGCTCGGACAAAATGGTACCGTAAACTGGTGTTGGATACCTCTTGCCCTTAGGTATTCTTCCGTTTGTTTACCTAAATATTCCCCTCCATTATCGGATCTAATAGCTTTAGGGAATCTGCCGAATTGTGTTTTCACCATGGCTACATAATCTTTTAACTTTTCGTGAACTTCATTTTTATGCGAAAGTAAGTAAATTACTGTGAACCTTGAATAGTCGTCTATAAAAGTGACGAACATTGTTTTTCCCCCGATAGTAGGTGTACCGATAGATGTGCACACGTCCGTGTGTATCAGATCAAGCACTTTGCCTGTTTTGGGACAGTTTGTTGATTTCGGATATGGGGCATCACTTATTTTTGTTTGGATACATATTTCACACAATGCATTATGATTACAGTTATTTATTTTTAAACCGTCTGCTAAGTTTTTATTTATTAATTCTTTTATCGCATTATAGCTACGATGGCCAAGCCGTTTGTGCCAAACTTCTATGCAATTTTTATTTTTACATTCATGTGCAATGTTTACTTTATTAGTTTCAGCGCTTTCTAATAATTCGACTTGATATAAATTATTTTTCATTCTTGCTTCAAGATAAATATTCCCGTTTCGGGATAACGTGCATTTTTCTTTATCGAAAATTAATTTATAGCCATTCTGTGTTGCTTTGCTTACCGATATGAGGTTCGATTCTAATTCTGGTACATATAATACTTCTTTTAATGTGATTGTGTTTATCCCTCCATCGGATGTTTTTGTTTTAAATGTCGTTTCACCTGTACCGTGTGAATTCAGCGTTTTTCCATTGGCAATGATGACTGTCGTCTTTTCAGTGTCGTTAAACTTAGTGAATGCATCTTTACTGTTTAGAATGTGTGTCGATGAACCTGAGTCGATTATCCAGGTTTGTTTTCCTGGTTTCTGGACTAAAAAAGCTGCGTCGCTGCCTTTTCCTGAATTGCCCTGTGTTTTGTTAATCCGAATTGGTTCTGTTTCACGGTTTTTGTTTTCTCTATAATAGTTTGCGTCTTCATAACATAACGATGATGTGTAATACTTGGATTTGTGCGGCTGTTGTTTTTGTGACGGTGAGTAAGTGTTTCTGTTCTTAAGATGCCAGCACTCTCTGTATGTATGGTTTTTTAATTTACAGTATGTACACTGTTTGTCCTTTTTATTATAGTGTTCAGCCGGAAACCTTTTATGCGTTTTAAACGCTTTTGAGGAATTCTCGCTCTGATCTGTGTTTTCTAAACGTCTTGTATATTCATCAGTGAGTTTTCCTTTTATAAACTCTGAATTAAGTTCATTTTCTGGACGGTCCTCGAGGGCTATAATTAAGGTGTTGTAGCTAGGTGGTAATGAACAAAGTAACAGAGCTGAAATGTGCGAGTCATTAATAGTTTCGCCTATGGCTGAAAGTTTATCAACAAGTTCTAAAATATGTGTAATGTGTTTTATTAGATTGCCGTTTTCTGGGAGTTTTGCTCCGTATAATTTTCTCAGCAAATATAACTTGCTTGAGAGATTAGCCCTTTCATGAATTGTTTTTAAAGCTTGCCAGGTTTCTCTGGCAGTGTTTAAGTGCTTTACATGCACGATCTGTGAGTCTTCAATACTCAAGTTGATAATTGCACGTGCTTTACGGTCCCTCTTCGTCCAGTCCGTGTTAATTGGATCTGGGGGATTTTCTGTTATTACATCAAACAATTCTTCTTTTATTAAAATCATTTCTGCGCGAAATTTCCAATTTGCGTAGTTTGTCGAATTTAATTTTTCGACTATTTGAGTTTCTTTTATCCCTGCCATGTTTATTTTTATTTGTTTATGCGACCAACCTATTTCCTTTTTATTTATTTATTTACTGTAAAATGTAAAATGAACGATTTCTTTTTTATTATTATTATTACTCACAACCAACAAATTGTTCATTCACTAATTATTTAAATGTTCATTACATAAAACATAAATATATAAATGTTTCTTTTTCATTCACCTTTATATTTCTGGTACAATAACATTCATAATTTTATTCAATGCAGCATCTTTTTATTTTTTTATTCAGAACATGAATATTTTTAATATTTATAATCTAAGCCACTATACAAAATTTTTCTTCTTTTTCGCTAAACATGAGCACTTTATCTGTCTCATTAATCTTTTTGTTGGAGTTTAAGTGGCCTATCAAGCCAAAAGCACCCCATTCTCGATAGCAGGAATTCGCTGACTCATATTTAAACAATTAGAAAAAATCTCTTGTGGCTATGCTGCTTTTGAAATGGAAATAGGTAAAATGCTCTTACCTGGGATTCATCAATATCGCGATGACGTATAACTTCATCGGTGTGGCGTGGTCAGGGATTTATCCAAAAGCTTCTTGAAGAAATTATTTTTATTTTATTTTGTGAAGCATTATTTATCCTTTGAAATATCCTTTGAGAGCTTAATATGAATCCGCTAAATCCATGGGAAGATATAATGTAATATGAATTAGTATTGTGTGTTTTTACGATAAAGAAAGATTCAACTTTTAGCTTTAAATACTTATAATTAAACATATTACTGGAGTATAAGAAACTCCGTGTTAACAGAGAGGCTACATGATTAAGAGTGATAATACATAAAGCTGCTAAAACACATATTCGCAGCGTAGAAAAAATATATAATAATTAAAGGTGTCTGGCAAAAGTCAAAATGTTCAGATGTTCCTTTTAGTTACATATGAGTGGTGAAATCTTAGTTATTAGCACATATGCTTTAGAGAGTTACTCAAGTGGGCTGTAATAGCACTCATTATCAAATGCGGAAGTAAAGAAACAGTTCGTAAATTGGCTTGTTAAAATGATCTGTGTATGGTAACAAGTTCTTTCTTTTCTTTTTTTTTTATCACTTTTAGGAGTTGCCGAAGAACATCTGGGGAATTAAATTTAACACCTTATGCATAATTACAAGAATTAATATGGAAGAAAAAAAGAAGAATATGGATACCGAAAAAAAATTTAAAAACTTATATATTGAATTACGTTTTCAAGAGTACAGAATTCAATGATATAAGCAAATCGGTTGTTTTCTGTGAGAAAAAAGGTAAAAGCTGAAGAAAAAAAAATTCCTGTACCCAAACAACCAATATGATTAAAAGAATAGTTTCAAGATGAAAACAGAACATTATCAAATGGCATGAAATGGAAAAAACAATACAACCCTTTAAATATTTAATTTATAGCATAAAAAATTTAAATATTGCACCACATATCGAATAAAAACCCAGTTGATTTTCAAAATATCCTCCTGCACATGGTATCCGAGCATGATCAGATTAAGGTGAATAAAACAGTTAAGTTAACACAGAAATTAAAACTATGGATTCAGTTAATTCATTTTGAAATACCGTGATAAAATCCATTAATATAATATAAATAGAAAATAATTACATTATTTAAAATACCTCAAAAAAAAACACTTTTAAATTGTTTAATTTCAATTTTACAATATTGCCAATATTCAGCGTTTAATACCACCTGGCGTAAAAAATTAAAATTATTACTTTAATAGAAGCTTTAAAAGACAAAATTTTTTAGTGCGGCCATCTATATCTATATATATATTTATATATATTTGCATTGGATAACTGAGGTCGATCTCTACAAACCCCGTTTTTAAACATTTTCGATTTTGTTTACGGGTTTTTTTTTTACTAGGATACTTTCGCTTTCGAAACCGTTTCCGAAAATGTAAGTATCCTCTCTTAGAGCTGCCATTGGCGACTATTTTTATGTTTTATTTGCACCACTATTTTTAAGAAATACATTTTGTATTATATTTCTCATGCACATGTTGTCAAAGTGTATGAGAATGATTTTTGTTTCGAGAAAGTGGTGCGAGATAGAATTAAAAAATAGTCGCCAGTGGTAGCCCTGCTCTTTAAAAAACTTGCAAAAAAAAATCGAAAACAGAAATGAATAAAAAACTGTCTCTGTACAACCTTAGTTATCCAATGAAAAATAAATCTTTTAAAAATATTGAAATGCAAACAAGATATCTTTAAACAATTCCTCCCATATGATTAACATTATCGAGCGGGTGTTTTTCGCTTGAGTGAAGTATCTTTCAGTCCTCCCCTTTTAAAATTAAGAGAATTTTTTTAATCGGAAATTCACTTTAAAAGACTCCTTAAAATAGATTATATATCATTATAATATTTATATTATAATACATATATTATAATACATTTTATATATTGTTATAATATAACATAAATAAATTAATTTATAGATCTTTAAAATACTTTTATCAACTGAATAATGTACTCAAGTCCACCGCATTCAAAATAAAGGCAATTTTTTTTTTAACCCAAACATCACATGAATTATTTTAAAGAGCCATCTTGTGTTTTTCATGTACTAAAATATTAATTTATAGTTTTGAAATTAATGTTAAAATTCATTTTATATTACTAATATTAATAATTAAAGTAAGCGATTAATCATTCTCGTAAATATTTAATACATTTTAATAATCACGATTGTTTAATTGGTTTCTTTGTTTTTTCAATATCAGTATTTGCGCCTTTCCCATGATTTTTTCCTCGCCGTGCATGACAATTATTTCACAATTTAAGATAGCTGTAATAAATGGTTTGCGAACTGAAACTCCTTGCAGACTATGACAGGGTTCCTACGGGTACCGTTATTTTCAAGGCCAAGTATCAGAATTTTTTTTATCGAAAAATAAATATAGTTTAAACGAGCGAAATTTCGCCTTATTTGAGGATATTTTTTCTATAAGAAAATACTGGTACCGAAGAATTTCTTAGTTTGGAAATTCAAGGACCCTAATCATTTTTCTTTTCTACTTAATCTAAACATTCATTCAAAACAAATCTAGCGTCAACGGTGGTTCAGTGTAACTTATTTCTACGAATAATCAACATTCTTTAAGGCACAAAACAAACATTTAATTACAAAACGGAACATAAAAATATATGAAATTACATTCGACACATCACATCTAAAGAATTCTAACATGAACAAAAGATTAATTCGTTTCACTTCAAAAGTAGACAGTTCTAATAGAGCATGCGCTGGCTAATTAGCTGTTAGAAAATTAGCCGGAACATACCGCCCGGCGTTGGACGGTTGTCCAACATCATCATAAAATGGCAAAGGTACTACTTTGGTGATATTTCGACGTAACATACCTGTAGAGGTCTTGAGATCAATTACACGGACATGTCCATCGCCACCTTTATAAGTTTTCAGAATCCTAGCTAGTTTCCAGTCCTAGCTTCCTAGCTTCCTAGTTTCCTAGTTTTCTAGCAACTTATCATTTCCTTCCTTCAATAACACAAGCTGTCCAACTTTAAGATTTGGCGAGGACTTTTTCCATTTACTGCGAACTTGCAGCTCATTTAAGTATTCTCGGCTCCAGCGGTGCCAAAATTGCATTTTTAATCTTTGAACTAGTGTCCACCTAGAAGAAAAAGGTAAAGAGTCTAAAGTGGCATTATTTTCAGGAACATTCAAAAGAAGACCTCCAATGAGGAAATGACCAGGGGTTAGTGGTTGTAGATCATTAACATCTGCAGACAAGGGGGTCAACGGACGTGAATTCATAACTGCTTCAATTTGCGTCACAAGTGTTGACAGCTCTTCAAAATTTAAGGTAGATGATTTAGTTATCTTCAAGAGAGTTCGCTTCATGGTTTTTATGTTTGATTCCCATAATCTGCCGAAATGTGGGGATGCAGGATGTATGAAATTCCATTGAATTCGTTCTTCAGCATTAACTCGCTGAATTTCTTCCGAAGCACAGATTTGATAGAAGGATTTCAAAAGAGCACAAGTACCCTTAAATTTTGTGGCATTATCACTCCATATGACACAGGGTTTATATCTTCGAGCAATCAATCTTCTCAAACAGGCTAAAAATGCTTCTCTGGTCAAGTCCGAAACAACTTCTAAATGAACGGCTTTGGTAGAAAAACAAATGAATATAGCAATATATGATTTCAGGGTTATCTTTGAACGTTTTAAATTAGGTTTTGTTATAATAAGACCTGTTAGATCAACGCCTGTTTTCTCAAACGGTCTAGATGGTACAATTCTATCACGTGGCAAGTCACCCATCTATTGTTGAAGAGTTTGGTGTTTTGTTCGAAGACAAGTCACACACCTATTTATAATTTTCTTTACTTGACTTTGACCAGATGGTATCCAATAAAATTGTCTTAATAAAGATAGACTTCTCTGAGTACCTGAATGTAGGAATTTTTTATGGTAATAATAAATTAAAAGTTCAGTAAAATAGTGAGACTTTGGTAAAAGTATTTGGTGTTTCTGAGATTCTCATAAATTAGAAAATTTCAGTCTTCCACCGACCCTTAACAGTTCATCTGCTTCTAGAAATACATTTAAGTTTAAAATCTTACTGTTATTTGGGAATGGACGTTTTTCCTTTAAACATCGAATTTCAGTTTGGAATGCGGAATTTTGAACAATCTTTATCAGCTTCTTGGTCGCATTCTGTAACTCAGAAGTATCTAAATAATCATATTTTCTAATTCCTGATTTCAATTGACAGTTTTTCAGAAATCTTAAACACCATGAAGCAATTCTTATTAACTTCATAAAAAAAGAATATCGATTAATCAAATCAATGTTTGACTGATTTTCATTTACAATAGTTGATTTTACAACAGTGTTTTTCTTTAGTTCTAACTGATCTTTAACTTCAGAAATATCTAATTTATCGAATGTGTTATCCAAATTTGGCCAAAGAGATCTGTCTTGCTTTAACCACTGGGGGCCTTCCCACCAAAGATGGTTATTTTTCAACTCTGAAACTTTCAAACCCCTAGTAACTATATCGGCAGGATTATCTTTTCCAGGACAGTGGAACCAATTTAATGGATCAGTAAGATTTCTGATTGCCTTTATCCGGTTTCTGACAAACATTTTAAATCTTTCTAGCTCACCTCTAATCCAAAAGAAAGTAATAGTAGAGTCGGTCCAAAAGTAGCAAGTTGCAGGAAAAGCTAATTCTTTAGCAATTTTATTACAAAGTCTAGCAGACAAAAGGGCTCCTAAAAGTTCCAGGCGAGGTATAGAGACAGTTTTTAAAGGGGCGACACGACTTTTTGCTGCCACAAAACTAGTATCAATGTTCTTATTCTTTAACACTGCTCTAAGGTACACTACCGTACCATATGCCTTCTTTGAAGCATCTGAAAAACTATGTAACTCAAAATAATCAACTTCATCAAGGGCAATATCAGCCAAATAATATCTGGGAATGCTAATACAATTTAGTTTTTTTATTTCTTCAAACCATTCATTCCATAAATTGTCTAGATGTTGGGTAGGTTTTCATCCCAAGCAAGTCCTAAACACCAAATTTCTTGAATTAAACATTTAATTCTAATAGTATAAGGACTTATAAATCCACTTGGGTCAAAAATTCGGCAAACAGTTTGCAATAAATAACGTTTAGTACTAAGTTTATTCGTAAGGAAATTTTCTAGGTTTTGAGTCGCTAAAGTAAACATGTCACTATTTGGGTCCCAAGCAACCCCTAAAATCTTGGAAGGTATCAAATTCTGATTAGTGAGATTTAAGTTATCAGAAATTTCATCAATATGTAAACCATATTCTTTCCATTTCTCACGCAATTCATGCGAGTTGGTTTTCCATTTTCTAAAAATCATACTAGCTCCTTGAAATATTTCATAGGCTTCCTTACTAATTTTAAATGCATAATCAAGATTCGGTTGACTTGTTATAAAATCATCAACATAGAACGATGAATTTAAAATTTCAAAAGATTCAGGAAATGTTTCTACATACCTTTGTAGGTGATGCTTGATGGTAGCAGCCAGAAGAAAGGGACTCGATTTCACACCGAAAAGCACTCTCTTTAGTCTGAATATTTTAAATTCCTTACCTGGATCATCAATCCATGGTTCATCGTCCCAAAAAAATCTGGTGAAGTCCCTATCTGGTTCACCAATCTCGATCTGCAAAAAAGCTGCTTTAATGTCCGCAGTAGTTGCTATGGGGAAGTTTCTGAATTTGATTAAAAGGCTGAACAATTCGGGAATGAGATTTAATCCCGTATGTAAACAATCATTTAGTGACAGTTCACCCTTAGCATGGGACACTCAAAAACAATGCGAACTTTAGTGGTGGACTTATCTTCACGAATCACTGCTCTATGTGGTAAGTAAAATGAGTTTACATCAGATGTATTGTCAACAGGTTCGATAATATTGTCTGGTAAATAACTATCTAAAATAGTCTTATATTCTGAGAATAACAAAGGGTCATTTCTAAAGCTCGTTCTCAATTTCAAAAATCTTCTGTATGCGACTTCGCGATTGTTATTAAGAGACATTTTCAAATTTGCCTTCCATGGAAATTTTACTTTATACCGGTTATCCTTAAAAACAATATTAGACTGAAAATCAGCCATAATGTCATCGTCCACATTACTAACATCTTGAGTTTCGGATTCAATTCCTAGACTTTCCAATTGCCAAAAATTTCTGATTTGATCGGATATATCCTTTTCTTCAACAATAATTTTCATACTGAACAATTCATTGGCTGACCCCGTATAACCCTGTAAGCACCAGCCAAAAAGGGTTTCAGTAGCTACGAGATTATTTTTTATTCTGTCTTCTTTTTATTCTATTATTAGTCTTTTGATTCTGCCAGTTACAATACTATAATAATTATCAGTGCCGATTAAAACTGCAATTTGTTTACTAGTACTTTCATAACTATCAGCAAGTTGTAAACCTTTTAATTTATTATACGTTTTACTAATGTATTTATCAGGAGCGGGTAAGCAAGCAGCGGAAATTTGATCTGTTTCCAGAGCTTCAACTTCAATGTGTAAAGAGGGATGTTCTCTATTTACAAGTTTTACCTTTACTACATTATAAGTATTCTCTCTTGCCCTTTCGGCTCCAAAAGCATAAACAGATAAGGTTTCTTTTCTAATAACCGGGAATTGTAATTTTTGTGAAATGTCACGAATTATAAATGTTCTTATGCTACCATTGTCTAATAAGACACGAACTGGTTCATTATTATCATTTTTAGGATCTTTTATTATAACAGAACAAGTCTGCAAAAATATGTTGCAATGCGTGTTTTCATTCTGTACATTACTAGTGGAATTGTTACCACAATGGGAAATAGATACTGCACTTTTATCAACGTTTATTTTGGAATCATTTTCAAATTGAAAACATATAGCCCTATTATGTTTCTTACCGCAAATATCGCACATTTTGGTATTTTCACAGTCTTTAATTCTGTGCTTGCACTGTAAACATAAAAAGCATCTTCCCTGCTTTTTTAGTATTTCTTCCTTCTGATATAGTGTTAAAGACTTACACATTTCACTATTATGATCATTTCACTATTACGAATTCTTATTTCCTGAAGCCATTAATTCAGTAGCTGGAACACTATTTTGTTTATATCCTTTACTATTAAATTGATATCGCGGCTTACATTTCAATTGCTTATCTGTGAATTTTGGTCTATATTCAAATTTATTATCATTAGAAAATGATTTCTTACCATCTAAGTCATAGATAATTTGATACCTGTAATATGGGGGTATTAACTTCAGTAAAATTGGGCAAAGTAACCCACTGTATGTATCAGGTTTTACACCTAACGACTCTAAGTTTCGAATTTGCACTAGACATTTGTCGTATAAATTTCTTAATTCACCAGTGTCAGAAGAACTTTTCAAACCTTTCATATTTAATAAGTTGTTTAAGTGAGCATGTACGAGCATGTCATGTCTACCATACCTTTGCTTCAAAAGCGATATAGCCGCCGCGTAATTATTTTCAGTTAATCCAAAACCATTAATCGTGTTTGCAGCCGCTCCTGCAACCAAACTTTTCAAATACGTAAATTTTTCGATTTCTGTTAGATTTGGGTTTTTATCTATCGCTAACTCAAACTGGTTCCAAAATTCTAAAAATTTTTCTTGTTCCCCAAAAAATCGGTTTATTTGTAGCTTTGGCAATTTTACTCTTTTTAGTTCAGTAGCAGCATGACATGTTCGCACTGAATCAATGTTATTACTATGTGTAATATCTGCATTAGAAGATAAACTTTTAATTTTAAAGTTTAATTTATTTCTGCAAGTTATTATTTTTTGGTCATATTCATCAATATTCAATATTTCATTTTCGACATTTTTCGCATTTATTAGGCTTAAAATGTTGTTATCATGATCCTTAATAGTCTTACATTTAACGTTTAACTTATCGACTAATTCTTCTAAATTTTCTAACGAATATTCATTACTAGCTAAATACTGCTCAATTTCTTCAAATAGTTTATTTAATAGCGTTCGATGCGTATCACGCATCTTTCGTTCTTTATTTTCGTTCATTTTCAAAAAATAAAATATAATAACAAAAATCAGCACTCACCAGTTCCAAATCGAAACAAAACAAAAACATTACGCGGTTATCTTTTCACATCTAGACTTCCCGGCCGATGCACCACAAATAATCAATTTTCTTTTCTACTTAATCTAAACATTCATTCAAAACAAATCTAGCGTCAACGGTGGTTCAGTGTAACTTATTTCAACGAATAATCAACATTCTTTAAGGCACAAAACAAACATTTAATTACAAAACGGAACATAAAAATACATGAAGTTACATTCGACACATCACATCTAAAGAATTCTAACATCAACAAAAAGATTAATTCGTTTCACTTCAAAAGTAGACAGTTCTAATAGAGCATGCGCTGGCTAATTAGCTGTTAGAAAATTAGCCGGAACAGACCCGTACGAACCCTGTATGACTACAACATCCCACTGACATTCAGAAACCACACTCTAAAAACTAGGGATGCACCGAATAGTGATTTTGGCCGAATACCAAATATTCGGCCAACAGGCGATCCGAATACCGTATATTCGGCAAGCCGAACAGTAACTGCTAGGTCGAATACCGAATATTCGGCCAGCCGAATAGTAACTATTCGGCCGAATACCGAATATTCAGCTTGTCGAATAATTTTATATTTTAAAGTTTAAAGGCATTAATATGTTAAATTTTAAAACAGTTTTACATAATATTTAAAAGAGAAACTTTCATTTTGATAATCAAGAGCTTTTTTCAAGTAAACTTTATGCTGAAAAAAAATCTGCTTTGAGTTATTTTAGAAGAGGATAGTTATAAAACTTTTTTTAATTAATAAAATTTTAAATTTCGTAGTTTTTTCTGTGAATTAAAACAAATGAATAAAATTTTCTTAAATCATAAAACAAACATTTTAAAATCAAAAAGAAATTATGAAAAAAATGGGAAGAAAAATTATACAGGACCATATATTATTTGTTTCACAGGAAGACACTAAAGTAAAAGTGAATAAATAATACAATTTATTCAAATTTTATGTGGTGGCAACTCAGCAAGAATAACTGTTCTACTTACTCCTTTTGATTAAGGAAGGAAGTTTTTAAATGCATCCTAGATCGGTGTTTGGAGTGGGCGATCATTTTCAGAGATTCTAAACGTTGTTATTAAAATCTTAGCAAGAAACAGATTACTTACTGGGCAATGTTCAGGAACTTGCATTTATACATAATTCCCATGATAATCCTCGTGATTTGTTAATTTTCTTAAATAATACTTAACAAACAGCAACTAAATAATGTAAAAACATTCCCTTTTATTTAAATATATGATTCTGTTTCTGATTATTCTGAATATCTTTATAAGTTGACTGTTAAACGTAGAAAGGGTATAAGGTTTTTAAAAATGGGCTAAAAATTTTTTTAAGTATTCGGTTGCACTGGATATTTCGATATTCGGCCAAACTGAATATTCGGCAGACCGAATAGTTTGCTATTCGGCCAAGCCGAATATTCGGTATACCGATTAGTTTGATATTCGGCCAAACCGAATATTCGGTAACATGGCCGAATACCGAATAGATACCGAATATTCGGTGCATCCCTACTAAAAACAAACAAGCAAAAGTAAACAAATCCGAAGTTCGCGCGCATACGTGGAAGACATTTTGAGAAAAATGAACTAATGGACTTTCGGAGGGCTGCGATTTATCGGCTGGTTATTAAATTACGTAGATTGATGACGAAATTTCACCTCTTATCATTCTACTAGTAACAGTTAAAGAGTGTTGCATAATATGGCGGGCCACCATTTATTATTCCATTGATTGTCCTCTTCTTTTGGAAAATAAAATAATTTTCCATGGAGAGTTTACTAAATTATTTCCTGGTGAACTTTCACAGGAAACGGATCGTACCTGACTAAGGTTTTCTTTGGATAATACAGCGTTTTGTACAGTCGTGGGGGAAAAAAGGTATACTAACTCAGCAAAAAATAATTGTTAGAAGAAAGTTACTAGTACCACATGATTGGTAATAATGTCTACTTTTAAATGATGTATAATAAAATTTGCTTAGGGGGACCATCTACATATTAAAACGAACCATAACTTTTTTTTTTTTTTTTTTTTTCAATAGCAGTACACAATTCTGACAGCATAAATGAACTCTACACCCTTCAACTAGCGTAAAAACAAATTTTTATGCAATTCGTATGATAAGCTTCCGAGAAATTAATTATTTTAAAACGAGCGTATTTTAGGCGCTGTATCCAAATGGAAGTTCGGTACTCGATTGTTGACCGAGAGAGCCATCAAGGCATCTTAAGCGCCACTCAAGCAGTCATTGAAGACTGCCAGATTACAGGATAGCATAAGAAATTTTAAAATATCTAGTTAGTTCTATCATAGACGGCCCCTTAAACCATCATTTTGCCGTTTTTTAAGCCTAATTTGAAAACTACTTGGAAGAAAAATGTGAAATTTTGGAGTTCCATAAATCAGGACTTAATAAACCTAAATCCATCAAAAAAATTGTAGGTTGCAATTCATAATTTTTTTTTAATATTAATTTCATAATTCATAGTTCATATCATAAAATTATAAAAATTGCAAATTCAACGTATTTATGTTTGGTTGTTTTAGTATTATTGCTACACAAAAAATTAGCACATTAGGAGTATAATTTCAGGAGATATTAATTAAAATATGAAAATGCAATTTAACATTAGAAGCACTAAATTTTGAATGATCATAATTCAAAAACTTATCATTCAAATGACTTGAAATTTGGTGTCTAGGCATGGTTTGAACCGAAGATTTGAAATGTCTTGTTAAAATTGGGTATTGCTATTGAAAATTTTTTTCATCGTTATTTAATCGTTTTAATATGTAGGTGACCCCCTAAGCAAATTTTATATACATATTTTAAAAGTAGACTTTATTTCCAATCGTTCGGTACCAGCAGTAACTTTCTTCTACGATAATTTATTGAGGAGTTAGTAGTATAGGGGGTGTTTACTTTTTTTTCCACGACTGCACTTACCGAAACTATGTTTACGATCACTGCTCATCTTTTTATCAAGATAAATCGTGTTTAAAAAAATTCAATGCAACATATACCTATTTCATAATAACCGGTCCTCAACTCCATCATATACATGAAGTAGTGATAATCAACCATTAATGCTTTTTAACCATTTGGAAAAATGGTTATTGTCCTCGTCAGGGTAGGAAATCAAAAGCAAATCTGAAGGTTTTTATTGGTTTGATCATCATTTTATTCGTTTTCTGATTGGTCTATACAGTAATCTGTATTTCCCTTTACTTTCAACAGAGATGGGCAACAGAGCATTGCCACTATGACAAAAAAGTAATAAAAACTACAAAAAAAAAATAATAATAACTCAGAAACAAATTGAGATACAGCTTTCAAACGAATTGCATTTAAAAGTACATTTTTTTCTCTATACGACGATATAAAAAGTAATATTGTGGGATGCTTAGAAGTTTGAGAAATAAATTTCATTTAAAATTGGCCGTCAGATTTCTTGGAAATCTGACGATGGAAAAGCCTTTTCCCGAACAGCCAATGAAATGCTTGGATAATACGTAAGTTTCAGGTGGATAATACGTACGAGTCGCAGGCGATTTCTGTTGCTTGCAATTTTTACGTGTAATAACGCTATTAATGTTTAATTCATGGCGTACGTAATGTATGATCAACTCGTGCTATTTTTTGTCTTAAATTTTAGTCTTTGAAAAAATCATTTTCCAAATGGTCGTTGTAATTTGTTAAATTGCATTTTTACTTTCTTCTATCTTTACAAGAAGAAAGTATTGGATTCATGAAAATTTTCGAATTCAGGTTTTCGACGGATTTACACGTTTTAGGGGTCAGAGAACCCGAAAAACATATTTTTACAAAATGTCTGCCTGTGAGTCTGTCTGTCTGTGTGTGACACAAATTTTGGGGGCGCTCTAACTCAAGAACTAATGCACGGAATTTAATAAAAATTTATATTCTAGTAGTCCCTGATATAAATTTGTGCTGATTAGTTTTTGGTGTAAATCGCTCAACAGGTGGCGCTGCTATGCTGCTTTTTTCCCAATTACTGCAATAGCTGTATCACAAGAACTAATGCACGGATTTTCATAAAACTTCAGGTTCCGTTAGTCCTTAACATGAATGGATGCTGTTTACGTTTTGGTGTAAATCGTCCAACAGGTGGCGCTGCTGTGCTGCATTTTGCAGAATTTACACGATTTCTGCAATAGCTCTATCCCAAGAACTAATGGACACATTTTCATCAAACTTCAGATTCAGTTACTCTTTGATATAAAATGATGCTGACTACGTGTTGATATAAATCGCCCAATAGGTGGCGCTGCTGTGCTGCATTTTGCACTATTTCCTCAATAGATCTATTTCAAGAGCTAATGCACGAATTTTCATCAAACTTCAGATTTAAGTATAACTTGATTAATATTGCTGCTAATTATGTGTTGGTGTAAATCACTCAACAGGTGCCGCTGCTATGCTGCATTTGTCATGATTTGCGCAATAACTCTATCTCAAGTACTAATGCACGAATTTTCCTCAAACTTCATATTCAGTTAGACGTTGACATAAGTTGATGATAATTAGGTTCGGGTGTAAATAACCCAATAGGTGGCATGCAATGCTGCATTTTGCTGGATTTACACGATTTCAGCGACAGTCGTACCTCGAGAACTAATGCACGGAATTTCATCTTTTTAGAATTCTCATGATGAGTACAGATTGCCATTTAATTTGGCATTGTGATAGTGAATTTTGAAGTATTGACATGTATGAGATAGAAGAAAGTTTTGTGATGGCCACAACATACTAGTTTTTTTTTTATCTATCACTTTAAGAAAATGCTAATAGTATCTTTATATTATGATCATATACATACACACATAAACGGTGTTTCGAGCTTTTCAGAATATTTCAAGAAATCAGAGGTCTTATTACATTTATATTAAAATATATCACTTATTCTAGATAAAATATATCACTTATTGCAGATAAGATAAAATAAAATGATTGATGATAATAATAAAATGTAGGGCATTTCTTTGACAGAAAATATAAAATTCTATGACTGTAAGTAAGAAAAATATTGCATGGTGACATTTTATTACGAATGTTTATTCAAAGTAGAGTTTGAGCATAAATATCAGATAGAATAAAATGACAGCTTTGTTTTTATTTTATATCTTACCGTGATATTTAATTTATTTTCCTTTAATGAAAAATAGAAAATTAAGTTTTCTTATCAAAGGAAATAAAATATACTGAGACAATAGTTCAATATTCTTGAAGATATTTTAATATTAAAGTATAAACTAGAAAACAGGAAGTCTGCTTTTTCAGAATTTAGTGTCGCCCCCAATGAAAATATGTATATATATAAACATAAAAAAAATATATAATTAAATATAGCTAGTACAAAACATATTTCAGTTTTAAGATTTAAAATACAGGCTTTTATTTTATATAAAACGACGTCATTTCATCCGCTGAAAAATTCCACATTTACGATCCAGTCTTAAACAACATCTATAGAAAAGTATGCATATGACGGCACTATCGCGGAATAATACACCAACCTATTAAAAAGCGATGCCATAAACTCGACAGAAGAAAATAAAAATAAAATAAAATAAAATAATAAATCGGCTATCTAATGATTCATATGCCTATTGTTTTTTTAGCTGTTATGAAGAAATGGCAACTAAAAGATATAGTAATCTACTATTTTCCAACTGTTTTCCCTTAACTTTCTACAGAAATGGAGTGCTTCAGTTGCCACCATTACAGAAAGGGCATTAAAAGCTACAAAAAATTAATATCTCAAAAATAAATGGAGATGTATTTTTCAAACGAATTGCAGTTAAAAATACTTTTCCTCCCTATACGAGGGTGTAAAAATTGAAAATATGCGATGTTTAGAAGTTTAAAAAATTGCAGTAGAAATAATCAGTATTTAACAGTACAGTAATACATCTGCTTCGTTTTACGGCTGTTTTATGTAGCGTAACATTATTTTTGGGGACGACATTGTAATTGTTGCCTGAAAGAAAGGAACAGATGCTGTATTTGTCCGTGGCCGCCATCTTGAATTTTTTCTTGGCGTTAAAACCCCTTTTCCGCCAAGTACTAAATGTCGTCATCGTCAAGCAGCGATTTATGCGCATCGGTATGCGCATCGATATACACTGGATTGCCAGAACACGTCACTCGTCGGGGTTGCCTTATCGATAAACACCAACAAAAAATCGCCAAGAAATCCAAGATGGCGGCCGCGGGAATATTAAGCATCTAAGGCGAAAGAAATAGCATTATCGTATGCTGATAAATTCGTTACTCGAGAATGGATTAAAATTAACTCCTGGAGGAATTAAAAAAAATAATTCAATATTTCGTATACATATTGCATTATGGCGACATTGGATTATTTTTCTAGTTGAAATGAAGTAACTGGCTGTCACGATATCAGTAGTGGATCACGTCCGGCAGTAATAAAGTAGTATAAGTTGTCAGAACAGGTAAATTCGATCCTGTTGTACTAGTATAACGAAGACTGGAATCCTGTCGTGTTAAAGACTACGACATTGACGTTATATGATGATTTGGAAATTGTATCAGTCGACGAGTGAAGGCCATGGAATACCTTTTCCGCGAAAGTTTCCACAGAAGTAATTGAGACAAAACGTAAAGTCAGCTCATCCTTTTATTTAAACATCTTTCGGCGGCGCAGTTTCCACCAAGAATATTAGCCATCGCTTCATAGTAGTAAATTAGGGATGAACAAAGCTGTAGATAATCGAATACGTGGACAGTGACCAGAGGGTGGTAGGAAAAATGGAAATACGACTAAAATCTTCTGAAACACAGCGAGCATCGGCTTTTTATGCGTCAAATGTAGGAATGCAAACATGACATAGATCGCGCTCTCGACCAATTAATAATTAAGAATACCACGTCATGGAAAGAGTGCGGACAGAGCGAGTGGATGAATTTGAAGGTAAAAAGGATAACCCCGGAATATGCGCGGGAAAGTAAAATTCGGAAGGGAAAATAAAATGGTTGCTAAAAGAACATTCTAAAAGAAAAAAGAGCGGAAATGGAACATTTAATTTAAGAATACTAAAAGCGTAATATTTAAGTAATTTAGACAAGTGAGACATTAAATTAAAGGGAATTTAACAGAATTAACGATAGAGATTATTTAAGAATAAGGATTTAGTGAATATAAAGTAGTAATTTAGAATAAGATAAGGAAATCGCGGAATTAGATCTAATAATGTAACATACCTATGTAAAGTTCTCAAACCAACATGTAAAAGTAAATGAAAAGTCTCCCAGATTTTACTCTTCTTTTTGTTTCGCAATAAACACATAAAATATGTGTTTGCATTTTAAAATTTTAAAGACGGTTTAAAAAAAATATTTTATTTGCTCAGTAATGCGAAACTTTTATACACTCAAGAACTCATTTTTAAACGTAAAACTTAAAAATAGCAGGCATAACCGTTGAAGTGTTTTAGAAACGAACAGAATTTTCATTTTTTAATAAATTTATTACATCTTGAGTTAGAAGCGATTGCTGCCTTAAGACGAAATTTCTTAGTTTCTGCATCTGTAATTTGGTCTTCATTTTCTAAAAGATCCTTTGCCTTAAGAGGAAAAATTATTTTATTTCACAGTTTCTGAATAAAAACACCTGTAAGTTTTATATATTTACAAATAAGTTCAGAAATGGGTCATAAAGCAGCCAGTTGAATTTGAGAAGAGTCAAGCTAGTTTGAGCTACCTTACTCATTGATACAGACCAGTGCCATACATTAATTTAAATTTGTGTTATTTTTAAAATTACCAGCAAATACAACTAACAATTAACAGCAAATTAATAAACATATAATTTATTCCATCCTTATATTTTTCTTATATTTAATGAGTTATTGATTTTTAAAATGTGGGTTTCGTTTTTGGGAAACCTTGTGTAAACAAACACGTATTATTTGTTTTTTCAATACCTCTATTCAAGTATGATTATTAGTTCTTTACGTATAGTGTAGCGTTTGTGAATTTTTTGAAAAACTGCTTAAAATTCTGAGCGTGTCTCAAAAAATTTTAATGTAATAGATTTCTTCGCAAGGAATTTGCAGTGGAAATCACATTTAGAAAATATAAATAGTATATCGTTATACACTGGCGTAAAAATGAATTCAAGAATTTGTCAGTGAGCAACCAGTTGAATTTGAGAAGAGTCTTAACTAAGTTTGAGCCATCTTATTGGTGTATTACAGAGCAGTGCCATATAGTAATTCAAATATGTACTATTTTTGAAACATATAAATATAAAATTTAACAGCAATCTAATGAACATGTAATTTATTTCATCCTTAGATTTTTTATATTTAATGAGTTATCGATTTTAAAATTTGGGTGTCGTTTTTGAGAAATCTTATATAAACAAACACGTATTATTTGTTTTCTCAATTCTTGTATTCGAATATGATTACTAGTTCTTTATGTATAGTGCTTTTTCAACGTTTATGAAATTTTTGAAAAACTGTTTAAATTGCGAGCGTATCTTAATTTTTTTTAAAATAACAGAATTCTACGCAAAAAATTTGTAGTGGAAATCACATTAAGGAAATAGAAATAGTATATCGTTATACACTGTCGTAAAAGTGAATTCAAGAATATGTCAGAAAGTAGCCAGTTGAATGTGAGATGAGTCTTAAGTTAGTTTAAGCCATCTTATTGCTCTATACAGCAATGCATTAATTTAAATTTGTACGATTTTTGAAATTACTAAACATAAACTTTTAAGAGCAAACTAATAAACATATAATTTATTCCATCTTTATATTTTTTATATTTAATTATTGATTTTAAAATTTGGTGTCGTGTTTGACCAACTTTGTGTTAACAAACACGTGTTATTTGTTTTATCAATACTTTTATCGAAGTATGATTACTAGTGCTTAGTTTGTGAAATTTGTGAAAAACTGCTTAAAATTCCGAGCGTGTTTTAAAACATTTTTTAAATAATAGAATTCTACGCAAAAAATTTGTAGCGGAAATCACATCAAGAAAATAAAAAAAGTATCGTTATAGACTGGCGTAAAAATGAATTCAGAAATGTGTCAGAAAGTAACCAGTTTGAATTTGAGAAGAGTCTTAAGTTGGTTTGAACAATCTTATTAATTGATATAGAGCAGTGCGATGCATTAATTCAAATTTCTTCTATTTTTGAAATTACTAAATATAAAATTTAACAGCAAACTAATAAATATGTAATTCATTTCATCTTTAGATTTTTTATATTTAATGAGTTATTCGGAAACCTTGTTTAAACAAACACGTATTATTTGTTTTCCCAATACTTCCACTGAATGAAGATTACTAAATATTTTTGTATAGTGCTCATGCAGCGTTTATATAATTTGTGAAAAATCTGCTTAAAATTCTGAGCTTGTCTTAATTTTTTTTTTTTAAATAATAGAATTCTACACAAAGAATTTGTAGTGGAAATCACATTAAGAAAATAGAAATAGTATCCTTATACACTGGCACAAGAATGAATTCAGTAATGTGTCAGAAAGTAAACAGTTGAATTTGAGAGGAGTCTTAAGTTAGTTTGAGCCATCTTATTGTTTGATACAGCATTGATTGATTGTGCATTGTGCATTGATTCAAATATGTACTATTTTTGAAATTACACCCATGTTTGTGAAAATTGCAACAACACGAAAGAATGACGAGATTGAGCTGCAAATTTCAGAGAATGCAAAGTATAGTGCGTTATGCAAATGGTTCCAATTTCAGAGTCACCACGTAGGCGTAGGCTGAGCAGCGCCCTCTGGACTGCTGCTGAAACCGTATAAATATAGGGCTGTTGCGGAACGTTGAAATTTGTCTTTGGTTATCTGCTAGTGGTAAACGTTAGGTGAGACATAGCTATTCCTCTTCGACGAAAGAGGTCGACACTTCAACAACTGACAGAATTTGAACGGGTGGGGTGGGGGGGGGAATCATCGGCCTTCGTAAAGATGGATTTTCCTATCGTGCAATAGCAGCTCGTCTGCAGAGTAACAGCCGCGGTGTGAGCCGAGTTTGGAAGCAGCGGGCCGACGAGAATCAGGCAACTTCGAAATGTGGAAGTGGACCCCGAACGGTGACGTCAACGCGCGATGACAGATAGATGGTTCGCATAGCCCTAACGAATCGTAGTGATTAATCTAGACAATTGGCAGCACATTAGTCAACTGCTACAGGTGTATCAGTGTATGCTTCATCAATTCGTCGACGTCTGCTGCAATGTGGACTGCTTGCAAGAACTCCTTTATACAGGATCCCCCTTACTAAAAACCAACAACGCCTGAGGCGGCAATGGGCTCACGAACATAGAGACTGCCGTGCAGATTATCAACAAGAGGTTTTTTCTGACAAATCCCGCTTTAATTTGTGTTACCATGATGGCCGCATTCGTGTTAGATGCTAAGCCGGTGAATGCCACCTTCCGGAGTGCATTATAGAATCTCATAGAAGATGAACACCCGGAGTTGTGGTTTGAGGTGCGATTGCATATAAGGTGTGATTGCATATCATGAAAGATCCCAGCTGCCACGAATTTTGGATATTCTGAACAGCAACAGGTGCATCAGTGAAGTGCTGGAGCCAGAAGTCGTTCCTTTCCTCCAAGACATTCCTGGAGCTATTTTACAACAGGATAATGCATGCCCACATGTTGCAAGGAATGTTCAAGACTTCTTGTCAGCAGAAAACATACAGCTTCTTCTGTGGTCTGCATGTTCGCCGGATATGTCGCCTGTTGAAAATGCGTGGGATTTCGTTGATCGGCTCTCGCTCATGATCCTCGTCCTACAGCCTCTTCAGATGAACTTTGGGTACGCATAAAAACAATAAGGAATGATCTTCCTCAGGTAGACATTCAAAATCTGTTCGAGTCCATGCCACGTCGTATAGCAGCACTTATTGCAGCGCGTGGTAGCTAAACCAAATACTGATTTCTGACATTTTAATATTGTTTCTTTGTTTTGAAAATGTAATCATTTGTTTGTACCAATACCAGTCGTTTGTATACTAAATTTCATTTAATATTGTTGTTTCCTTCATAGTGTTGGTATTTTCATGAAC
Source organism: Maratus speciosus (assembly GCA_963932465.1). Lineage (NCBI taxonomy): Eukaryota > Metazoa > Arthropoda > Arachnida > Araneae > Salticidae > Maratus > Maratus speciosus. Next base: position 207,085,398 of record OZ010795.1, read on the forward strand.
ATGAGTGTACTAAATATAAAATTTAACAACAAACTAAAAACAAATGTAATTTATTTCATCCTTAGGTTTTTTTATATATATCATGAGCTTTTCATTTTTTTAAATTTGGGTCTCGTTTTTGGGAAACCTTGTATAAAAAAACACGTATTTGTTTTCCCAATACTTCTATTCAAGTATGATTACTCATTTTTATGTATTGTGCTTATGCAGCGTTTATAAAATTTTTGAAAAACTAATAATATCATAAGACGAAACGCAATTTTTCACCATCATTCAACATAAAATATATAATGTGAACATTAAAAATTCCACAATCTTACTTAAAAGGCGACTAATGTAATGAAAAAGATGTTACAAGTTTAAAATATACATTTTATTTAAAAACTTCTTAGTACTTTCAAACCTTCCAGGTTCATCATCAGAGAATATCTTGATAACTAAATGTTGTTTATTTATACAAATACGTCACTCTGTTTTGAAAATGAGAGGGCCAATAAGTTACTAATAAGTTACCAATAAGTTAAATACAATTACTAGAGTTGAAAGTAGAAGTAGCAGTAGCAGTTTCATGGATTGAATTTAATTAGAGGAAATATATATTATTATTATTAATTGCAGCTCCATTTACTTTATGACATCACTTTGTTTCTTATACGTCACTTTCCATCGGTAGAAGAAAATATTTAACTTCTGTACTTTAAATTTTATTACGTAATTTTGCTCAGGTTTTCAGGATTTATTTTCAGGATATTGAACCACAAACTGGGGATATTGTACGATAGGGCGTCGTTACAAACTTGATTGCTTTTATACGGGATTTCTATTGATTCTCTTATAGTGGATGAATAATAATTGGATGTTGGGAATATGATTTTTGCCTGATCAAAATCTATTGCGATATTTTGATTGAAACTTAAACGAGAGAGAGCTGTGGATTGACGACAAAATTTCGTGTCTGCTTTATGTTCTTTAATTCTTTCTTTGAGTTTTCTTTTGGTCATTCCGATGTACTCCATTAATCTATTGCTGTCAGTTCTAAAAGGAATGGTAATTCATCACCAGATAATTCATCTCATCTTTCGGTGTTGGATCTATTTTCGTACAAATTAACTCTTTTAAATTTTATGGTGGACAGGCTATTAAATTTATGTTGTGTTTCAGTAGAGCATATCTTAATTTTTCGTTCAGACCAGGGAAATAGTTAAACTTTTTGTATATCATTTCTTTATGGTTTTCTTTTTTGATATTGTCATGAAAACTGAATTCATAGATAAGTTTATTGATGGGGATTGTTGAAAAGCCGTTTTCCTTAGCGATATCTCTAATGGTATTAAGCTCTTTTTCTAAATATTTTTCTGAACATACTTTAAAAGCTCGTCTAATATACAATTTGTAAGCTGCAATTTTATATAAAAATGGTGATGAAGTATTATATGGGATCATATTATTTGATCTGAATGATTTTCTATATGCATTTCTGTCAATGCTGAGGTTTTCGTTGTTTTTAATTAAATTAACGTCGAGAAAAGGTAAACTTCCATCTTTCTCAATTTCAAGAATGAATTGTATATTATCATCAAATTCATTCATTTTATCTAGAAAAAGGCGCAATTCATTCAAACTATGTTACCAAATAATAAAAATATCGTCTACGAACCTGTACCATACTCTTGGCTTTAAATCAAGGTCAGCTAAAATTCTCATTTCTAATGGTCGTAATTTAATTTCGGAAAAAAGCCCAGAAATAGAGAACCCATTGGAGCTCCTTCTAATTGTTTATAATATCTTCCGTTAAACATGAAAACATTGTTATTTGTAATGAGGTTTAAACCGGATTTTATTGTGTTTTTTATCTGTACATGTGATATACGACCTTTTTCAAGAGAATTTTCTATGAATGATTTGATTTCTTGCACATTAATTGAGGGATACAATGATAATATATCTAAACTTGCAAGAATACTTTTCCCGGTAATTGTTAGATCTTTTATTTTATCAATAAAGTTGTTAGTAGAGTTTAAAATATATTCAGAATGTGGTAAAATGGTTTTAAAAAAACTTACATAAGCTTTTTCAAGAAAGTATGTAGAGCTGTTGCATTTGGTTACAATAGGTCGCAGGAATAAGTTATCTTTATGATCTTTCAGTCTACCGATTAGTCTTAGTGTTATTGCAGTATAATTAATTTTAATAAGGTCTTTCATATATGGTGGCCATGCTCCATTCTTTATAAGATTTTGAGTTTTCGTATTAATTGAGTTGTTTGGATCTTTATTGAGTTCATTACATTTCATGTCATTTACACACTCTTCTATTTTCTTTATATAGGCATCTTTATTCAAAACAGATATCTTATTTGATTTATCTGTTTGCGTAATAACTACATTAGGATCTGTTTTAAATTTTTTAATTACTGTGTAATCTTTTTTTTTTTTTTATATATAAACGCTTTTACATTGGTATGCAGGATTCCTCTGATTTCATCTCTTTTGCCCTACTACTGAACTACTACTTTTCTACTGAAACACAACATAAATTTAATAGACTGTCCACCAAGAAAATTAAAAGAGTTAATTTGTACAAAAATAGATCCAACACCGAAAGATGAATTAGCTGGTGTATATACCATTCCTTTTAGAACTGACAGCAATAGATAATGGAGTACATCGGAATGACCAAAACAAAACTCAAAGAAAAAATAAAAGAACATAAAGCAGACATGAAATTTTGTCGTCAATCCACAGCTCTCTCTCGTTTAAGTTTCAATCAAAATATCGCAATAGATTTTGATCAGGCAAAAATCATATTCCCAACATCCAATTATTATTCATCCACTATAAGAGAATAAATAGAAATCCTGTATAAAAGCAATCAAGTTTGTAACGACGCCCTATCGTACAATATCCCCAGTTTGTGGTTCAATATCCTGAAAATAAATCCTGAAAACCTGAGCAAAATTATGTAATAAAATTTAAAGTACAGAAGTTAAATATTTTCTTCTACCAATGGAAAGTGACGTATGAGAAACAAAGTGATGTCATAAAATAAATGGAGCTGCAATTAATAATAATAATATATATTTCCTCTAATTAAATTCAATCCATGAAACTGCTACTGCTACTTCTACTATCAACTCTAGTAATTATTGGCCTCCTCATTTTCAAAACAGAGTGACGTATTTGTATAAATAAACAACATTTAGTTATCAAGATATTCTCTGATGATGAACCTGGAAGGTTTGAAAGTACTAATAAGTTTTTAAATAAAATCTATATTTTAAACTTGTAACATCTTTTTCATTACATTAGTCGCCTTTTAAGTATGATTGTGGAATTCTTAATATTCACATTATATATTTTATTTTGAAAAACTGCTTAAAATTCTGTGTGTGTCTTAAATTATTTTAAAATAGTAGAATGCTACGCAACGAATTTGTAGTGGTAACCACATTAAGAAAATAGAAATTGTATCATTATACACTGGCGTAAAAATGAATTCAGGAATGCGTAAGAAAGTAACTAGTTGAATTTGAGAAAATTCTTAAGTTAGTTTGAACCATCTGATTGGTTGATACAGAACAGTGTATAAAGTAATAAGTCAGAGTTTTTATTTTGCAATTTATTTTATTGACAAGCAGAGTCGTAGATGGTAGGTGGCCGGATACATAGAATGATAAATAGGGTGGGGTGGCCCCGTTAGTTTAACACCTCTTTTTAGGCAGAAGTCTCATACAAATGTCACGACAAACAGTTGTGTTTCTACAAGCCAAATGTACAGTATCCCCGCTATGGCGAGTCCAAAAAATGCCAAATTAAACAAAGATAAAAAAAATCCGTACAGTAAACTCTGTCTAAGGCGGAATCGATCGGGACTGAGAAAATTTTCCGTGGTAGACAATATTCCGGCTTATGCAACCCCCCCCCCCCCAAAAAAAAAAAAAATAAATAAATAAATACATAAATAAATATCCCTCGAAGATGATGACCTTTCATTGATTTTCCTGACTCGAAAATCGGTTGAAAACTGAAATTCGGAAAGATCTTTTGTCTTTATAGATAAATGAGAAACGCTATTCAATTTCTTAGTACTGCTGTAATACATGCGAATTGGATGTTTACACACACACACACACACAAAATAAATAAATAAATAAACTTCGAGAATGAGACAGAACGCTGTAACTTTGAATTTGAGTACAACCTTAAAGTATAATATATTGTACTTTCTGAAATATGTATTTTGATGAATGCTCATTCTACCAGAAATATTAACTTTAACTTTTAAATTTTGCAATTTTGTATATGAAAAAATGGCATAAGTATAAATTCCTTAAAATTTAAATAGTTTCTGTTCTTTTCGATTAACTTTTTCAAAGTGTTACGGAATTTAACTAACATGCTCGACATTGAGTATTTGACTTATCAGTTTTAAAGTTTAATAAACAAAATATTTTTTAATTATCATTTTTTCCGGCTTGTGCAAAATTTTGGTTTCGGTGGGACCATAAAAACCTTTCCGTTTCCGCGTTAGACAGATTCCGCCTTATGCAGCATGAAATAATGTAATTTTCTATGGGTTCGCCGGGACTTGAAAAATTTTCCGCGGTAGACAGATTTCCGGCTTATACAGAGTCCGCCTTAGACAGAATTTACTGTATATGAAAAGTCAATGAGAAAATTTAAACTCACATGGCATAGAAATCGGGGCGCCATTTCGCCAAATTAATCCGCAGTTTAATAGCACAACCCTATCAAGGATGTCTCCTGGCAGACGGCATAAGGAAGGCGATGTTTATATTATCCAGGAAAATGCATATTTTTTTTGCGCCTCTCGTTATAATTTAAGTATTGAAATACATCACCGCATATAATCATAAAAACATAAATAATCGTTACCTTAAATTCTGGGCAGGACATCTGCGAGAACTAAACTGCGAATAAACAAAAAAAAAAGAAGTATAGAATTATAGCATGAAAATGATTTGTAATGCGTACCGAACTTTATTTTGTTTCCTATATTTTATTTAATCCTGTGGTTGCATCTGACAGATAGAAAATTAGCAGGTGCATTAAATTTGTTAAGTGAAAGGAGAAAGAATTTAGATTGAAATGGCTTTTTCTGTAAAAGATAAAATATTATGTTTGGGAAACGAATGAAAAAAAATAGAATATTTAAACCTAAATATATAACTACGTTATACAGTGCCATGCATTAATTCAAATTTGAAATTACTAAATATAAAATTTAGCAGCGATCTAATAAACATGCAATTTATTTCACTCTTAGATTTTTAAATTTCATGAGTTAATGATTTTAAAATTTGGGTATCATTTTTCAGAAACTTTGTATAAACAAACACGTATTATTTGCTTTCCAAATACTTTTATTCAAGTATGATTACTTGATTTTTCTGTTTAGTGCTTATGCAGCGTTTATGAAATTTTTGAAAAACTGCTTAAAATTCAGAGCGTGTCTTAATTTTTTTTAAATAATAGAACTCTGCTCAAAGTATTTATAGAGGAAATCACATTAAGAAAATAGAAATAGCATTGTTATACTCTGTCGTAAAAACAACTTAAAAGAAGAAGTATAAAAAGTCACGTAGCTTGAACACTTTGAATTTAATGAATATCCAATGTGTTCCTGCATTAAAAAAAAATCTTTCTGTTTTAGTGCCAAAAACACAAAAATTTCATAAAAGTGATTTTTGTTTCATAATGCTTGTACATTTTGTGTGCGTTCCAGCTCTGTGTAAAAGTGTCATCTCGTCAATTGTTTGTGAAATATGAAACCATAAAAACGGAAGCTGTTATGCTCCGTTAAATTTGTACAAAATACAATATTTTAAAACTTAAAACATATATTTTTTTTATAATAGCATAACTAATTTAACTGATAATTTATATACAAATGTGTATTGATTAAATTAATAATATGTAACCTTTATTATTAAACGAGTATAAGATTACATGTTATAGTCCAGTGAATTTACAAGTTTCTTCACATACCTTTTATTAAATAAAAATGAAGAATTTTCAGTCTCCTCCAATAAACAGGCTAGCTCTGGATATTAGCTGAAACCATGGATATATGGATACCAGCAAATTCTTTGGATTCTATAAGCTGCCTTAAAGGTAAGCCAACTTTCGTCTCTTGTATTTTTTGTTGAACTATTAATATAAATATAACTCAGGACCTCGTCAACTCACACCTATAGTGTTTAAGAACATATTATAGGTCTTTGTGGAACAAATGCCATATCCAAACGCTATGCTTGATTTGTAAACTTTTTACGATTAGAAGCATGGTTAGAAGCATGGCACCTCAGGGTTTTAAGAGATGGTCGCCATATAACTTCTATTTTGAAATCACTCGGTATAATGCATTCATGCAATTGTATACTCTGTTTTCATTACTCAGTTGTATTCACTGTTACTTTATTATCTTCTTTAAAAGACCAGATAATTATAAAACTTATACAAAAAATTATAAGTTGCCAGTAAAAAATTCAAATGTAAGTAAAAAAAAAAAAAAATATGTTTTTTTAATACACACTAGCAAGAAAAGTTAAAGGAACAGCAACTGTAAAAAATCGTGTAACTTAAATTATTTTTCAGCTGAAAACATGGAACTTACACAAATTCTTTACCATGCCATGCTTGAGATATTTTAAAAATGCAAAACGTTTTATTTCTTCAAAAAATAAACTTAAATAAGAACATAGGAAATGTAAAATAAAGTGGGATAGGGGAATGTTATATTTTGCAACTTTTTAGTGGTATGTAGAAAATTTTTATAAAGTGCGTTAACACCCCCTGACAGAAAAGCAAGCTTTACAGTTTGACAAAACGTACTATCCTCCCCACATTCTCCTACTTAAACGCCATTTCTCAGAATTGTTCAAATTCTTTCTCAACGACATGTTTCACCTTTTGACCGCGAAAGTTTTATCAAATTTGCACATTTCTGAGCATTGAAGGTACATATCATTCGACTAAGTGAAAACGTTGATCTTGAGCTACCAATCTACAATGTCGCTTCACTTCTCCGCGCACAATTCATCAGGGAACAATTCATACCGCACAATTTATCACGCATAATTCATGACGGCGTCAATTCATCATATCGAAATTTTTTTTTAAAGGCAATGATCGTAAAAGTTATGATAATGTATTAAAATTATTTAAACTCTTTGAAACAAAACTACGATGCAACGACATTCAATCATGCAAAAATTAGTTCAATCACAAACAGACTTTTGTGCTTACATTCTGTCTGTACTTTTTTACTTTACTCTTAATTTATTAAAGGTTAGTGCGGCACTTTTGCCACCCACCCTTTAGAACGGCCATGCCAACTGCTAGTTTTTTGTAACTTTTCTAACATTACTCCTTGTCCTTTCTTTCATGATCGGAATACTTTTATCATAAACCTTATGCCATTTTTACGGTGATCGAAAACAATATCTATTCTATCTCTATAAGAAAAGTCTTTCCCAAATTCATTAAACATTCATATTCTCAATTGGGAACGTCTCAGAAATCATATATAAAAAAAATTTCTCTAAATTTGAACTATTGATAATTTTAGACTAAAGCAGTAGAAAGCAAAGAAATATATAAAAATAATTAAAAATATACCTACATCTAAAATTGGTCTTTAAAAATGTTAATTATCATAATTGTAGATATCTGAAAAAAAATACATAAATTATCAATAAATTAAACAAAAACATAATTTGAAGAACAAATTAAAAATAAAAAATAAATTATTTCCTAACTTGTTTAAGCCGAGAAGGGACAGATGTTAAGATATTTCATTCAATTAGTTCTTCATTTAATGTTAAATTTTTGTAACAAATTAGTTAAGCCAATTGAAGATTAAAAAATAAAAATTAAATTCATACAATATGACACTTAAAGCACCCTAAAAAATTAGATTCCGTTCAAATAAAATCGAAATAAATCTTAGACTTCTTCCATTTTTAATTAAAAATATTTGTATTGCAGATTTTGTATTATGTTTATGACAATTGTACATAAAATGATAAGATGCATGCAAAATACAAAACTTAAAAAAAAGGTCTAAGCTTTATTTCGATTTTATTTGAATGGAATCTAATTTTTTAGGGTGTTTTAAGTATCATATTGTATGAATTTTATTTTTATTTTTTAATCTTCAATTGGCTTAACTAATTTGTTACAAAAATTTAATATTAAATGTAGAAATAATTGAATGAAATATCTTAATATTTGTCCTTTCTCGGGCTTAAACAATGTAGGAAATAAATTTTGTTTTTTAAAATTTGTTCTTCAAATTATGTTTTTGTTTAATATGTCAAGTTTTTTAATAACTACTGCATTCAGACGAACTCATTTCAAAATTAATAGAGGGTATCATCATCAGGCTGTGATGTATACGGTATTGCATCACAATATGCGATACAGTTTACCAATGTGTAATTCAAAATATTTCGCCACTGTAGTAATGCAGGTTGCTGTAGTTTGGACAAAAACTTCCAATCTCAACGTAAAAAATCTATAATTAAAACATAAAAAATTAATTTAACTTAAATTTCGATACCCTATTTCCCACTCAGAAACGCTATGAATGCAAAAATAAATTGTGTTGAATCCTTACTGCTAATATTTAACAGTATTATAGCTGTGATACAGTAAAAAATAAAAAATAAAAGTTTTACTTAAATTTTGTTACCTTATTCTCTCCCAAGGGGTGATGTAAACACACCAGAAAATTATTACCTAAATTTACTTGAGGTATAAATAGTTCTCATCTCGAAAAAAAAAATACATTTTAAATTTAAGTTATGTAATTCCTCACTAAGTTCGCTACCTGCGTAAAAATAGCTATCCATTTGAAACTTTTTACTAAAACATAAACTTGACCAAAGCAAAAACTTATTCTGAAAGTATCCTTTTTATTTCCACTATAACGCCATATTCACCTTTTTAATTTTTGAAAAAAAAAAAAAAAACTGGAAATCTTTCAACTAAAAAGAAATAAATTATTATTACGGCTTTTGAAATTTTTGCAACAATGATGAAAAAAAAAGCTTACATTTTCTACGAAAAAAGTCCGTTGTTCTCAATGAAAAAAGCGAAATCTGGAATTATTAAGAAAAATATTTGAATAATGTAAAAAAAAAAAAAATTGGCCCATGTTTCTCTCTGGGTTATAATTCACCCATATGCAAAGGCATTTTGCCATTCGTTTTGACCCTGACGTCAGGCAAACGTTTTTACACTTTAAATTTATAATACCATTAGAATTAGTAAAGAATAAAAAATGAGTGGCATCAGGGACAAAAACGTAGGAAGAAAAAGTGAAAAAGTTATGATCTTCATATGCTTTTCTATGTTAAATTAACATTGAGAAGTGACACTGGAAATAAATAAACATTGCTCTGCCGCGCAATACTTAAATAATGATTATTTTTATTATCATTGCCGTTAAAAACATTTTCGCCACGAGGAATTGACATTGGGATGAACTGACGCCGCCACAAAATGACGTTGCGGTGAATTGACTTCACCGATGAAATTGTGCGCGTCGAATTGACGCAGAACCGCAATCGTTTACTTTTCATTGAGCTTCATTTAACAGAATTAATATAAAGTAGTGCCTTTTTATAGTTGTTAGTTACTTTACTTTTTTTCCACTAGTTTATTATGAATTCGGAAAAAAAGAAAGCTTTTCGAACATTTCATTATCTTGTATCAAAAGTAATTTCCTTTTCAAAATCAAATGTTTGTTGCAATATTTCAACATAAAATAAACATATCACGAATCGAAATATAAATCATGAAATTCTATGGGTTCTTTCCATCGTTTTGCAAGTTGAACTATACCCTTTTGTTAGCAGTCTTTGGATTGGAAGCAAAAAAGTGTTTAGACACCATATCGTCAACATTAGAGAAGCGCTTCCTCGAACAAATGGTGCCATAGAACGGAACGTACGATAGTCCGAAAGAACAAGGTCCAAACTATGTGGGAGATTAGGTAAAAGTTCGATTCCTCCAAGTTCCTCCACTTTATTGCGAGACGTGTGCGGTCTTTCATTGTCTTGTTGGAGAAGAGATCTCTCACTGTCGACCAATGCAGGCAATTTGCTTTTCAAAGAAGCTCACATCCTGTCCAGCTTTTCATAGTAAATTTTACAGTTGACTGATCGACCATATGGATCGATTTCAAAATGAATGACTTGCTTAAAATTCCGCCAGACGATGATGATGAACCTCTTTTCAAACCGACCTTGTTTTATAACAGGTTGGGCTGATTTGCCCACATCCAACCACTGTTTTCGATTATCTGGATTTCATAGATATATCCACACTCATCACATGTCATTCTCATTTTTCATGTGATTTCTCATCACATATCACTATGCCTTTGAAAAACTGCAAATCCCGTGGGTTTTCCAGAAGAGTTTTGCACATTTACATTTTTTTTTTATTTGCTTGCTGTGTAGTCTCTTCATGCGGAACTTCTTGTTATACACTACAAACCCTGACACAAACTTTAAAGAAAACTTTTCTTAGTAATTTTAGCTAGAAACTCTTTTGACTTTCTTATTTCATAATACCGTATATGTATTTTACAGCACACGCTTTTTCCTCCTTTATCTGCGTTTTCAATGTAGATGCGTCCGCTGCTCTGTGCTCTATCTTCTGTACTTACTCGTAATGTTGCTAATATGTCGGGTCGTTCTCTCGCACGCTTATAATGTTTAATTTTCGTATTTACAATTTACATTTAAACTAAGAAAAAAATTAAAATGTAATCCAAGTTTTAACAAAACTGGAGTCTTTCCTTCAAAAGGAATGTTTTCACACAACATTCAAGAGAATAATATATTTAATTATAAACTTTTCTCTTTAAACATAGCTAGGTGGTGCCGTGTATCAACGGTCTGATGGAATCACGAATTAATGGATAAAATGAGCTACGTTATTGACGGTGGATCCAATGATGAAAACAGGTAAGCGATTTTTCATACCTCCATTTACTTTTGAACGTGAAGATACAGAGATATAAAAGAGGCCTTCCCTAAGAAAGCGCATATTTATATCACTTCTCTATAGTTCTTGTACTTTTTCTGTAGTATTGGGTGCTCTATCTGTTGTTTCTTTTTTATTATGAAAGAAAACGCATTTTTTATGAGTGAAAATCGAAATTCTTTATTGAACAAGGAAGGCGGGTCTATGCCATTTATGTATGGAATACAATATCGCACATCTAGCCACCGCGGCTCTGCTTATATTCCATCATCCGAACATCAAAATGTTTTATGACTTTTCCCAGAATGAGCGGTTCCATGGCCAAAATTTTAGCCAGGATGTTACGTTAGAGGTGTTGGATTGTGCGGGGGGCATTGGCGTACACTTTGATTTTTAGAAACCCTCAAAGAAAATAATCTTTTGGTGTTAAAACGTACGATCTTAGCGATCAATTCACATCAGAATTTCTTGAAATTACGCGATCTGGAAATTTCTCGTTCAATAAGTTGATAGCTTGGCGAGCAGTGTGTGCCGTTGCACCGTCTTATCATACAAATGGCATACGCTTAACAGTTCATACATGCATGACACATGACAGCTGACACAAATAACCTGTGAAATATTCATAGTTCAAAAAAGAACCAACAGATAGACCACCCTATATATGTAAAGCTCAGCATGTAGTGTCCTTGAATGGTTTTAGCTTGTCTGAAAAATTCTGAGTGTTTGTGATTGGATTTATCTCCACTTCTTGCTTCAAATCTTCCAGATTAACAAGTGATGGTTTCCCACTTCTGGGTTTCATTTCAAGAGACAAGTCACCTCTCTTAAAACGTTCGAACAAGCTTTGGGTTGTATGATCACGGATCGTATCGGCCTCTTCAACTTTTCCAATTTTACAATCTCTTCCGGCAGCTTTATGATCCATTTGAAAATAATGTCTTAAGATGGATAATATTTCAATATTTGTATCAACCCTTATATAACTTAGAAAAAGATTTTAAAAAAAAAGGTATTAGTATAATATAACATGGAGGAACGTGTTCTATTTAATATAAGATTTTGCATTGGTCATTAATTATATGATAACCTTGTAACCTTATATATATAGGCATTCAAAAAATGAAAATACTTTTGATACACCCTAACAGAAATCATAAGAAATTAGTTTAATAATAAATATATTAAAACATATTACTTATTGTAGATAAGAAAAAAATAAAGTGATTAAGGATGATAGTAAATCATGGGGCGATTTCTTGACAGGTATGGAATAAAATTTCATGTTTAATAAGTAAGGAAATGTTGAATGATGACATCTGATTTCGAATGTTTGATTCAAGCTAGAGCAAGAACACGAATATCACAAATCATAATATGCTAGTTTTTTTTTGTTGTTGTTGTTGTTTATGCGTTAAGCCGACATTCGATTTTATTTTTCATACGTGCAAGATACGATCAACTTATCTTAAGGAGACAAGGGACCTTTAAAACCTTAAAAATAATTTTTTTATTTTTTGTAAATTTCACTTTAAATATTATTCAAGGGTACATTATATGCATTATAGCAAGCATTTATCACAAAAAAAAAAAAAAAAAAAAAAAAAAAATGAAAAAAAAAATTATTTTTGTGAAAAAAGTGGAATTTTACGTGTCTTCGAAATGCGCCTTGCGTATTCCATATCAATGAAAATCCCCAATATTTTTTATAAAAGTTTGGTTTATAAATATAAATAAAACTAATTTATAAATATAAAAAGCATCGAATTTTATATATTTGAATATTTCTCTATTCTAAAAAAAAGTAACTACCGCTGTCACCGCCGCCGCCGGTTTTGAATTTTTTGTGACCGGAGGTCTTTCTTCGTTAATATTAAAAAAACTGTTGCATACAAAAATATGAAAATCGGTAGTATTATAGAAAAATGTTTGATAAACACGCTGATGCAGACAGTTTTCAAATCGAAGAATTATTTAAAGAGATATTTAATGCCAAAGTTGGACAAAATCGTTCCATTAAAAAAGTTTTATAGGAGCAAAAACTGTACATAGGAATTTAATCATTTTTAGATCATTTTATGCGTCAGAATTTCCCGGTGTGCAGATTGCAGTTAGTTTTTTAATTTGAATAATTTTTCGAGGTTTTATTTCTATATTAAATTCAAATTTTCAGCATTTCGAGAGATATTTTTTACAAATTTTAGAAAACTAGGGGGCTCGGCCCCCTACGAGCTACGCTCGCCAACCCCCGTTCAGACACTGCAGTCTCTAAAAGCACGCTAATTTGATCGGCTTTAAAAAGATTTTGGAAGATTGAATTATAATTAAAAAAACAAATGCGATCTCCCTATAAACGGGTTTCTATTCATTTCTCTTTGATTGGGGAATTTTACGGAAAAATCAGCTGCTGTTAAAAGATACAATGGCATTTCAAAATCATCTAATATAAAATGAATTAAGTAAACAGAGTCTTTGTCTCCCGGTATTTTTTAACAAAGCGAAAAGAAAGTCCTTTTAAATAAGACATTTTAAATATATCGTTTTTAATCTGACGTAATTTTCACCAAACTTTTCTTTCCCTTTTTAATATTCACGTGAAAATGCTTTTATTAGAAATGAAATATTATTTGCGCTGTCCATAAAAAAAAAAAAAAAAAAAAAAAAAAAAAAAAAAAAATAGTTGAAAAATTCATCTCAAAATATCAAGTAAATGTCTCGCGCTATTTTTAAATTTATACTGTTTTGCAATATTATTTTGTGTTCATTTTATGTAATAACTGTAATGTGACGTAAATGTGATGTAATTTCTCCTATTTAAGACTTCTAACGCATGTTAATAAATTTATTATTTTACAATATCCTTTCTCTGTTAAAATTCATGTGTAATTATAGATGAAGTAATTTTCAATAGGTTCCTGCTTTTTATAAGTAATTATTTAAATCTAATTTGAAAGATTTTTTCTGTTTATAATAGTCACGTGTAAATAAATTTTTAATTTGAAGCAAACATTATTGTTTCCGTTGTTTATAAAGTTGGCAACAGGTTAAATTAGTACAATTTTCTTTAATAAGGAAAAAATATCTCTCGAAATGCTGAAAATTTTAATTTAAAATAGAAATGAAACCTCGAAAAATGAGGCAAATTAAAAAAATAAATTAATTCTGCACACCGGGAAATTATAACGTATAAAATGATCTAAAAATTATTAAATTCCGATGTATAGTTTTTGCTACTATAAAACTTTTTTAGTGGAACGATTTTGTCCAACTTTAGCATTAAATATCTCTTAAAATAATTCTTCGATTTGAAAACTGTCTGCATCAGCGTGTTTATCAAACATTTTTGTATAATACTGCCGATTTTCATATTTTTGTATGCATTACTTTTCTTAATATTAACGAAGAAAGACCTCCGGTCACAAAAAATTCAAAACCGGCGGCGGCGGCGGCGGTGACAGCGGTAGTTACTTTTTTTTAGAATAGAGAGATTGTATTAATTTAAACTGTTGCCAGCTGTATAAACAGCGCAAACAGTAATGTTTGCTTCAAATTAAAAATTTATTTTACACGTGACTATTATAAATAAAAAATATAAAAAGCAGGAACTCATTGAAAATTACGTCATAAAAACTATAGTTACACGTGAATTTTAAATGAGAAAGAATATTGTAAAATAATAAATTCAGTAACATGCGTTAGAAGTCCTAAATAGGAGAATTTACGTCATATTACACTTATTACGTAAAAGGAACAAAAAATAATATTGCAAAACAGTTTTAATTTAAAAATTGCGCGAGACATTTACTTGACATTTTAAGATGATCATAATATTTCATTTCTAACAAAAGTATTTTGACGTGAATATTAAAAAGAGAAAGAAAAGTTTGGTGAAAATTACGTCATATTATAATTGCCAGATTCAAATTATAATTCAATCTTCCGAAATCTTTTTAAAGGCGATCAAATTAGCGTGCTGTTAGAATCTGCGGTGTCTGAACGGGGGTTGACGAGCGTAGCTCGTAGGGGGCAGAGCCCCCTAGTAAAGGTAAAAAAAAAAAATCAAAATTTTTCAAATTTTTTTTTAATTTTTATATTTAAATATATAAAATTCGATGCACAGTTTTATTTATATATATAAACCAAACTTTTATAAAAAATATTGGGGATTTTCATTGATATGGAACGCGGAAGCCGCATTTCGAAAATTTCTAAGACGTAAAATTCCATTTTTTTCTCAAAAATAATTTATTATTTATTTATTTATTTTTTGTGATAAATAAATGCCATAATGCATATAATGAACCCTTGAGTAATATTTAAAGTGAAATTTAAAAAAAAAATTTTAAATTAAAAAATTTTGCAATTTAAAAGGCAGCGCAAATAAAAATATTTCCTTTCTAGCAACAAAAGTATTTTTAGGTGAATATTAAAAAGATGAGAAAGCTTTAATATAATAAACTAGGGGGCTCTGCCCCCTACGAGCTACGCTCGTCAACCCCCGTTCAGACACCGCAGACTCTAACAGCACGCTAATTTGATCGCCTTTAAAAAGATTTCGGAAGATTGAATTATAATTTGAATCTGACAATTATATTCTGACGTAATTTTCACCAAACTTTTCTTTCTCTTTTTAATATTCACGTCAAAATACTTTTGTTAGAAATGAAATATTATGATCATCTTAAAATGTCAAGTAAATGTCTCGCGCAATTTTTAAATTAAAACTGTTTTGCAATATTATTTTTTGTTCATTTTACGTAATAAGTGTAATATGACGTAAATTCTCCTATTTAGGACTTCTAACGCATGTTACTGAATTTATTATTTTACAATATTCTTTCTCATTTAAAATTCACGTGTAACTATAGTTTTATGACGTAATTTTCAATGAGTTCCTGCTTTTTATATTTTTTGTTTATAATAGTCACGTGTAAAATAAATTTTTAATTTGAAGCAAACATTACTGTTTTCGCTGATTTTACAGTTGGCAACAGTTTAAATTAATACAATTTTCTAAAATTTGTAAAAAATGTCTCTCGAAATGCTGAAAATTTGAATTTAAAATAGAAATAAAACCTCGAAAAATTATTCAAATTAAAAATCTAACTGCAATCTGCACACCGGGAAATTCTGACGCATAAAATGATCTAAAAATGATTAAATTCCTATGTACAGTTTTTGCTCCTATAAAACTTTTTTAATGGAACGATTTTGTCCAACTTTGGCATTAAATATCTCTTAAAATAATTCTTCGATTTGAAAACTGTCTGCATCAGCGTGTTTATCAAACATTTTTCTATAACACTACCGATTTTCATATTTTTGTATGCAACAGTTCTTTTAATATTAACGAAGAAAGACCTCTGGTCACAAAAAGTTCAAAACCGGCGGCGGCGGCGGCGGCGGTGACAGCGGTAGTTACTTTTTTTTAGAATAGAGAGATTCATTAATATGCGTTAAAAGCAGTAAATAGGAGAAATTACGTCATATTTAAAATGACCCAATAATAATATTGCAAAACAGTTAAATTTAAAAATAAATTTTCACGAGACATTCTTTTCATAATATGAAATGATCTTTCTAACTATTGTAATGAATTCAAGACAGCGCATATAATTTTTCCTTTCTAATTTTACAACGAAAGTATTTTCACGTGAATATTAAAAAGAGAAAGAAAACTTTCGTGAAAATTACATCAGATTTAAAACGATACATTTAAAATGTCTTATTTAAAACAATTTTCTTATAGCGTTGTTAAAAAAATATCAGGAGCCAAAGACTCTGATATCCCTTTCTATGAAGTCTTTTAAAAAGGTTTAACTGGATCTTACTTAATCAAACATGAAAACAACTAGTACATTTTTAATAGCGGCTGATCCGGCCTTAAAATTCCCCAATCAAAGCGAAATGAATGGGAACTCGTTTACAGGGAGATCGCAATTGTTTTTTTTTTTCTTTGTAGTTCCCTCTTTTGCTATCTTTTTAAAGCCGATCAAATTAGTTTGTTTTTAGAGTTTGCGGTCTCAATGGGGGTTGGCGACCGTAGCTCGTAGGGGACAGAGCCCCCATCTGAAAAATAAATAAATAAATAAATAAAGATTTTTATTTATCTCAGAATTTTTCCAATTATCTAATACGATGATTACTTTTTGGAAATAGTCCTACTAAAAAATTACTTTTGTTATTAAATGAGGTATTGATTATTATTTAGGAGATAATGGTACTGAAAAATAAGGACTACTGCACAACATGAGCAAGCATCTGAATAGTTTACTATTAAGGGGGTCCGGGTCAAAAAAAAAAAAAAAAAAAAAAAAAAATCGACAAATTTTCGAAAAACATTTTATTGCATTATTGACAGTCTCTGTTTTTTTCCCTCTTAAAATAACGGTTAAATTATGTCTTAGTTAAAACAGGAGATATTAATTGTTTGTTTTGATTTGATTTCAAAATTTAACTTTGAAGCAATGGTTGTGATAGAAATGACTTCTTGTAAAAATTCTTGCCTTCTGCCTGAAGGGTTTTGTTACTATTTCTTGTATTTAAATTGTTATAAGTCAAGAACCGTTAAAGATAAATAGTTCAAAGTTGGAACATGTCTTTTTCAATTATTTCATTTTAATTTTGATTCACAAAATTTGAAAAAAGTATTTACTTTTGAAAATGTGATTTTTTAAAAATAAGTAACATTATTATTATTTTTTTTACTTTAAATGTTTTTAATTTATTTTTAAATCAATATTTAAAAAAATTCTGAATCAAAATTAAAACTGATATATTTCTGTTTAATTAAATAAAAAAGTTTTAAAATTCGAGAAATAATATTTCGAGTTATAGTGATTTTAAATTACTCCACTTAAAAAAAAAAAAAAAAACTTAAAATTTAAATTTCTTAAAAAACATTTTTAGCCCAGTGGTTAGGGGTTTGAATTCGGAATTAATTAGGGGAAAGCTGGAAATTGTTTTAATCCCTTCTGTTTAGGTCTACAATGAATATGCTATGTTTTCCCCCTCGTACTAGGTGAGCGTTAGGAAATATGTATATAATTATAGTAAAAAACAAGTTTTTTTTTTTTGCATACCATAACAATATCTCAAAACAGCTAACTATGTCAAAAACATTGTCAATACAAATGTTGTAGAGCTTAAAATTCTGAGTAAAATGAGTACCTACACTCAATACTTATGTTGAATATTAAGGTCACAATTCTACTTTAAAGTTTTAGACCCATCATCAGGGGGATGACCTCAGAATTAATTAGAAGAAAACTGGAAATTGTTTTAATCCCTTCAGTTTAGGTCTAAAATGAACGTACTATGTTTTCTTCCTCGTACTTGGGTGAATGTTGGAAAATATCTACATATTTATTTTCGAAAAACACGTTTTTTTTAGTTTCCTTAACAATATCTCAAAACAGCTAACTCTATAAAAAACATTGTCAATACAAATGTTATAGAGCTTAAAATTCTGAATAAAATGAGTACCATCATTAATATTTTTGTTCAACATTAAGGTCGCAATTCTATTTCAAAATTTTTCAAATAAAGAGCTTGAAGCCAGGAGAGACCAAGTTAACTTAACAATATCTCAAATTGTGGCCTTAATATTGAACAAAAATATTAAGTATAGGTACTCATTTTACTCAAAATTTTAGGCTCTATAACCTTTGTACTAACAATGTTTTTGATAGAGTTAGTTATTTTGAGATATTGTTAAGTTAACTTGGTCTCTCCTGGCTTCAAGCTCTTGATTTGAAATTTTTTGAAATAGAATTGCGACCTTAATGTTGAACAAAAATATTAATGATGGTACTCATTTTATTCAGAATTTTAAGCTCTACAACATTTGTACTGACAATGTTTTTTATAGAGTTAGCTGCTTTGAGATATTGTTAAGGAAACTAAAAAAAAAAACGTGTTTTTCGAAAATAAATATGTACATATTTTCTAACATTCACCCAAGTACGAGGAAGAAAACATAGTACGTTCATTTTAGACCTAAACTGAAAGGATTAAAACAATTTCCAGTTTTCTTCTAATTAATTCTGAGGTCATCCCCTGATGATGGGTCTAAAACTTTGAAGTAGAATTGTGACCTTAATATTCAACATAAGTATTGAGTGTAGGTACTCATTTTACTCAGCATTTTAAGTTATACAACATTTGTATTGACAATGTTTTTGACAGAGTTAGCTGTTTTGAGATAATGTTATGGTATTCAAAAAAACGTGTTTTTTTACTATAATTCTATACATATTTCCTAACGCTTACCTAGTACGAGAGGGGGAAACATAGCATATTCATTCTAGACCTAAACAGAAGGGATTAAAATAATTTCCAGCTTTCCCTTAATTAATTCCGAATTCGGCCATTTTTTGCTCCCCTACCACTGGGCTATTTGAGAATTTTCGTGATATGATTTTGTTTAAAAATTTTATGGTTAATCATTTAAAAAAATTTCAAAATTCTAACTCAATAGATATATATTTTTTGAATGTGTTCCGGACCCCCTTAATGTTTACAGAAATTACTCTAAAAATATTTAGGAAATATTTTTTGCTACGTAAACATTATAACATATTAATAAAAATGAGTTTTATTGCATTATTATTAAACTGTATTATTTATTAATCTAAGATCAAATAAAATAAATGGTGATGATGATGATAAAATATGGGGCATTTATTTGACAAGTAACATGAAATTCTATGGCTGTAAGAAAAAAAAATATCAAATAGTGACATTTTATTTCGATTGTTTATTCTTACTGGAGTGAATGCACTGATATCATAAATCAAAAGATGGCAACTTTGTTTCTGTTTATATCTTGCCCTGTTATTCGATTTTATTTTACTCGCATGAAAGATGAAAACTCGTGTTTTCTTAAGGAAAGGCATAAATATATTCGAATAATATTTCACTATTCTTGTAGACGTTTAAATGTATCTTATTTTGATTTTTAACTTCTTCTTTCATGTACGACAGAAAATTATGACTTTTTTCAATTTAAATTTAAAAAAAAGCTTTAGGGTGTCAAATTCACAGTGAACTTGTACCAAACTCTGAAATTTTCAGTAAGGGCACCGAATTTTGACATCCCATTCGCGCTTTTAAAGCATTCGCGCTTTCCCTTAGGATACCAAATGGTAAGTCCTTGGGTGAAGTAGTTTGGGAAATGTGAAAGTTTAAAATTTGGAGCTCCTAAAATTAAATTCATTTCTAATCGTTGCAAAACTGATTTCTATGCGGGTAGTTTTTTAAGCCTAACTCAAGAACTTCTCAATGAAATAAGCTGTAATTCTGGATTCGCTATTTGACACTTTTAGAAATCGATTTCTGTTAAAAATTCATAACTTATAATTCATATTTATTTCGAAAATATATATTTATTAAAATTAATTTTCGAAAAAAAAGTGATTTTTTTTAATAACATTATATAACGATTTATAGAACAATATAGAACTATATAGATTTATATAGAACATTATATAATGATAATTATATAGCGATTTATGTTTACTTTTTAAAACAGAAATCGATATTTGAAAGATTCAAATATGCAAATCTAAAAATTACAGCTCATTCTGCCAATTAGTTTTTTAGTTATGTTTAAAATAGTCAGTCAAGTGCGAGTATTACTCGCGTTCAGAGGGTTCCGTACAATAAATATAGGAATTAGTAACTGTATTATTTAAAAAATCATTACTAAAATAATAATGAGACTTTGTAAAAAACTTTACAGCGTTAGGTTGGGTATAGCTGTATATACTAGAAAAGCATAAATGGATATACTGTAAACGATCAAAGATATATGAAGCCTAAATAATATAAAATTTTGTTATTGTATATAACTAACTATTTTTAGGTGCGATCGTAATTATATAAATACGTAGTGCATGTAGTCGTCGTTCAGTCCGTCTGTCCGTCCGCATACAGCAGAGCAAAAACCACCCAACCGAATGATCTGAAATTTTAAATATATAATTGTTGCAATATTTTGTCGACTCATTTCAAATTTTATGGAAATAGGATGTATAGTTTTAATTACAGGGACAGTCAAAAGTTTTCCGTTACATTACGGCCAATGGCAAAAAATTATTTCAAGTGCATTTTAATGATGTTACAGCCTTTCGAACAGAATGAAATTGATATGCACTTATCAAGCTCACTAAAATATACGAGGGCTTTTAGAAAAGTAAAAATACAATGTAGACGATAGAGGAAAAAAATATTTAATGAGCGCGTTGGCAACACAGATTGTAACATTTAACCTTTGACTTTTCCCTCGCAGTCCTTCGTTAATTCTATGGTGGTCCTGCTTCGTGTAGCAAATGCTTAGAATGGCTGCGTCCATTAAAAATCCCGCCGAAAGTGAAGTTCGATCTGCCATACGTTTTCTTTATGCAAAAGGGAAGCGTTCAGCTAAAATTCACAAAGAAATTGTTTCTGGCTATGGGAACATTATGAATCGACAAAATGTAACGAAATGGTGTTGTGCTTTCTCTAGTGGTTTGACCAATGTTCAAGAAGAACCCAGAACAGGTAGACCATCTGTGATCTCTGATGCCCTTCTTCAAAGAACGGAAGAAGCTATTCGAGAAAATAGGCGTCTCCTAATGAAAGAGTTGCATAAAATCACACCTGAAGTGTCTATGTCAACTCTTTATAAAGCTGTGACTGTGATTTTAGAGTACCGTAAATTGTATGCACGCTGGGTTACAAAAATGTTAATGGAAGAACACAAAAAGAAGGGGTTCGGCTACGCACTCGACTTCCTCACGCGCTATGCAAAAGCGGGTGATGAAATTTAAGTGGGAAGTTTTAAGCCATCCGCCATGCAGTCCGGACCTTAAACCCAGTGACTTCCGCTTATTCCTTTACCTGAAGATACATCTTGCAGGGCAAAACTTCCACGACAATGATGAGATAAAATTGAAGTTGAAATGTAGTTTCGACAACAGGCGGCAAACTTCTATGACAATGGGATATAGAAGATTGTGTCCAGACTAAAAAAATGCTTGGACAACGGCGACAATTATGTTGAAAAATAAGGTATATAGCTGTAAATAATTAGTAATAAACATTTTCTCATATAAGATTTTTTTTGAGTGCGTATTCGGCATTGTATCTTTACTTTTCGAAAAGCCCTCGTACATTTAATACAATACGCGGTGCAAAAAATATTTCTAAAACTAGCTATAGTACGAACGCACCTCATTTGCCACGTTTGACGTGTAATTTCCAACTTGTTTTAATCTTATGCAAGTTGCAAGACACACTAAATCTTTTGCAAGAAACTAATGAAGATAGAAAAATTTTACATATGGTGTAAAAAAATACTACATAATTCGAAATTTTCTTTAAAATATTAGGCCATATTTTGGTTCCTGCCACCCTTACCCCTATTTTTTGATAATTTAAACTTTGCAATAGACAATGATGAGCATAAATAATACATTAAGCATATGATATTATTGGAAAAAATATGTAATTATCATGTCATAATAAACTTAATTCGGAACAATAAAAGTAGTACATTTGGCATTTCATAAAACTAAACTGAGCATGGTAAAAATATTTCCTTTTCACAGTGTAGCTAAAACAAAACCCTTGTTCAAAGTTTAAACTTGGCATTGCGACACTGAAAGAGCCACTCAGTGCAAACTAGTCGCGAATCCCATAGTAATTATGTAATTAATACTAATTAAATTAGTCTATTTTTAACAGTTTGACGTTTATTGCTTGTATACTACTACTGGGCATTGCATTACACAAATATATAACTAAAAGTTGTTATATAGGCTTTAAAAGCTGACGGTACATAGAGTATGACGCCCCTGTCATTATGTATGTCCGAACCGTCCGTGTCTTTAAGGGTTAATATCTCGGCTAATTATCGACTATTTATTTTCAAAAATCGTTTTCAACAATGCTTTTATAATTCTACTACGATAGGTGCTTACAGTGCTCCTCAACATCTTTTCTGAATGTCCGGAAATCGAAATTTGTGTGTAACGAAAAAGTGGACTTTTCTCAAAAACTATGTGACCTAGGATAATCGGTATAATTTTCTTGCAAGATTTAAATTAACGTCTACTGCCTCGAGTTTTTTCATAATTTTAGTTTCATTAAATTCGGAAATAGAGGTTGGGGGGGGGGGGTATATTTTCTACTACATTTTCGGCGATATCTCTGAAAATATAATACCTAAAATTAAAAGAAATGTATTTTTGAGTTCAGCGTTCTAAAGCTTTCACACGATATACAAAGAAAACAAAAAAAAAAAATCCATGCAACTTAATTAGCCCCTCTACATTTTTCCTAAATATATTTGTGAATGTTTAATAATGTGTAAATATGCGGGTCAATAGTCTTTATTACTCCCCCAAAGTTAAACTTTCCACGTTTCATATCGTTTACGAGTAAAATGGCTGTGACAGATAGAAAAAAAGACACAGGAGTGATCTTATAATGGTTCCGTTTTTACTTTTTAAGTACAGAACCCTAAAAACACTAAATATCGGTTTTGTAAAGAATATTTTATTACAAATGAATCTAACAGTAGGAGTTCCAAATATTAAACCTTCATAACTGCTAAACTACCAGACCGAATGGCTACTCATTTGGTTAAAATCATTTTGAGTGCATTGGTAAATGAAAAGCTGCAATACACAATGGTTCTAAAATGCATTTCGTATTTGTTTTAATGATGTTTTTTAAAATCTTATTTCTAATATAATTATTTTTATTATAAGTTAATATTAACTACTTAAATATTTTTAATAGTTATTTTAATATTTTATTCTAAGTTTTAATTCTATATCATTTTATTTTAATTTCTTATTATAATTTTTTATCAAATACATACACCTTTTACCAAAAATACAGACATCGCGTTCACAATAAAACAAACAATAAAATTGATATATGTTTTGTACGATTATAAACACTATAAAAATATCATTTAGGATTGGAAATTTAAAAAAATATATATTTTTTATTTTAATAAATATCATAGTAAGGAGTTCTATAGTTATAGACTAAAATATTTTCTGGGCAAATTGTAAATTTAACACCATACTTTCAAATGATAACGTTTACTAGTATTTACTTTACGTTTTACATTACTTTTGAAATACGCGATTTATCATTGAAATTTGAAAAACTGGAAGTTTTTCATAAATTATGGGAGCAGTTGAAACAATGCTTGTTCAATATGTGCTTAATCTCCTTGACCAAAAAATATTGGTGTCGATTTTCATATCTTTTTATCCTAGCTTTCACCGCATGTTCTCTATAGGATTATGATTCAGCCTAAATTCAGTCCAGTCCATCAAATTGATATTGTTTTGGAGGAAACATATTTTTGTCGAGTTTGACATGTGAATCGGTGCACTGCCTTGCTTAAAAGCACAACCAGGTTTTCCCAGAAATCCAGTAATAGTGTTAAATGTTCCTCTATTATTTGCTCATATTAATTAGAATTCGATTTATTTACTACAAAAAGCCAAGAACGTTTGGCTACTAAATACAGGACGGTGTCGCGTCGTCTCGCACAATTCGTCATTGCGTCAGTTCGTCGCAGTGTCAATTGTTATGGCGTCAATTCGTCGCAGCGTCAATCCGTCAATTCATTGTAGCGAAAATGTGCCAAAGAATACAGAACAACAGAACTATCCCAAGTCATTATTGATCTTCCATTCTCCACCTTGTTGCCTTCTAGAAGAGCATTTTGATTCGTTTCTTAAATCAAGTCAGAACAATTTATAACCATTGGGCCCATCTAAATTGCACTTTTTCTTATCATTAAATATGGATGAGAGACATTTATCACCATAAAATATTGTAATAAATATTTAAAGATTGCTACACTAGATGGCAGCACTAAACGATAATCATGTCATTAGCGGCTTTCATAGTTTTTCCCATGATTCCATGCGGATTAGCTTTCCCTCGGAGTCGTTCATGAGACACGATTGGAATAAGCAGAGTGTTTTGAGACGCACAATGTATAGGTTGCGAAATGCAGGCTGTCTTGCTTGCTTTTTCCCCCGGAGATTTATGAGAGGCGGGAAATGATGAAGTGTTTGGGAATCAGCGGATTTCTTCTGCCGTTTTTACCATGTAAATATTGTAACGTAATCCTGTAAATAATAATATGTCTTGTAGTACAGAGATTCATTAAACATTACTTTGTACTAAAGTATAGAGTGGCGTTTCCTTTTGGAAGTGATGAGTCCGCCATTAAATATTGTGGCCCTTACTTACGAAAAGCAAGGTAGCTATAAATGGCTTTTCCAACCTTGGGCCCTGAATCTATGACCGGCCGAATTAAGAAAAATGTTTGTGCTCTTCGAGTTTTGAAAATGTTGGTGCTTAACGTAGAAAGATGGTGTTTTTTTTAAATGCTGGTGTTTAATACACAGTGTCGTATTCTACAAATGGTGTGCTACAATGACTGGTGCTTTAAGGAAGAAAAAGTAGTGTTTTAGCATCTTCTGGTCAGACGTCGCGTCGCTTCTGTGATATCAGCTAAAGCAAGATTAAAATGCAAAGATGCCGTGTGTTCTCCATGGTCTTGAAGGAAAATATGTTCAAAGAACGATCGTTGTTCTACATGAGCTTCATGTATATGTGTCAAATAGTGGTGTGAAAGTGTTCTAATATTCTGTTAACCAAACGTCGATCTCGGGGCAGAAAGTGTATTATAGTTCTTCAAGATAAAAATATGGATGCGTGTAGCAGTTATAAGAAGATAAGTTTGTAATTTTATTTTTAAACTTTTGTTTATTGCATTCTCATATTGTTTATTTTATGTTATTAAACTTTTGATGCTAAAATTGTTTATGATAGCATTGCAAGTATATTATTTTCTCGTTAAGAAAATATGTATGTTTTGTCATTGACACACAGAGGAGGTAAAAATGTCCCGATTTCATAATAAGTTAGAAATCTAGATATGATGTTAAAGTTTTCTGTAAGAATTTAAATTCTGAAAGTAAAAATCTTTGATCAATTTAGATTAAGGGTAATTTAAGAACAAAATTTGTTCTGTTAGGATATATTTTACTTACTGATGTGAAAATTATATTTTGTGTTCTAATTTGAGAAAACTTTTCGTTTTGAATTTAATAAACTGTATTTTATTAAAATGATATCGTTTGACAGATATTTATGATAGAATAAATAATTTTTTTTCTTAGTAAGTTGAGTTTCGTTTTGAATAACGTTGATTTATGAAATGACAAAATTAAGTTCTGAACAGAACTTTTATAAGAATAAGTTTTCTTATAGGTTAAACATTTAAATTTGAATTTGTTTTAAAGGGTTAAAAAAAAGAGAGAGAGAGAGAATTTTGTTTCCCGGAACAAAAGTAAATTGAGAACAATTTTGAATTATTTTGCTAGTAAAGTAATTTTAATTAATTTTGAATAATTGTGTTCTTAGAACAAAAATATAAAATGTTCTTTTGAGAAGAAAGTTTTTAAATATTCTTGCTTAACGTAATATTATTTTTTTTCTTAAAAGAAATTGAAAGTTAAGAACTGCGTAGCTACAATATAGTTTTGTTTTATTTTGAGAGTTAATATTGAAGTTATAGAAATTTTTTGTGTTTTCTTAAAAGTATAGTAATATCGAATTACGTAACGATAAATTGAAATAGTTCAATTTTGGTTTACCTTCCGAAGGAAAGAGTTAAATAAATAAAATTTTATATTTTGTGTTATATTATAGAAATTTATATTTATATTGTACTTTGAATATATTTAAGTATTGCGCGGCAGCGCAATACTTATTTATTTCCAGTGTCACTTCTCAATGTTAATTTAACATAGAAAAGCCTACGGAGATGGTAACTTTTTCATTTTTTCTTCCCACCTTTTTGTCCCTGATGCCACTCATTTTAATTCCTTGCTAATTCTAATAATATTATAAATTCAAAGTGTAAAAACATTTGCCAGACGTCAGAGTCAAAACGGATCATAAAATGCCTTTGCATATAGATGGATTATAATCTAGAGAGTAACATGGGCTAATTTTTATATACATTATTCAAATATTTTTCTTAATAATTCCAAATTTCGATTTTTTCATTGAGATTCAACGGACATTTTGTAATAAAATTAAAAAAAATTATTTTCATTGTTGTAAACAATTCAAAAGCCGTAATAATAATTTGCCTATTTTTCGTTGAATGAATTTCACGTGAAACATGAAACTGAAGAAACTGAAAAAGTTTTTTTAAGAATTAAAAAGAATATGAATATGACGTCATAGTGGAAATAAAAATGACATTTTCAAGCAGATTTTTTATGTTCAGATTGGAATTTTTCGTGCAAACTACAGCAATATTCATTACTGCACTGGTGAAAATTTTTGAATCATACACAGGTACATTACATCACAAATTGTGATGCGATATCGCACAAATCAAAGCCTGATGATGATACCCTCCATTAATTTTGAAATGTGTTCGTTTGAATGCAGTAGTTATTAAAAAACTTGACATATTAAACAAAAACCTAATTTGCAGATCAAATTAAAAAAACAAAATTTATTTCCTAAATTGTTTAAGCCCGAGAAGAGGGAGATATTAAGATATTTCATTCAATTCGTTCTACATTTAATGTTAAATTTTTGTAACCAATAAGTTAAACCAATTGAACATTAAAAAATTAAAATGAAATTCATACAATATAATACTTAAAACAAACCTTCCGTCTACCAGACGGGTCCATTGGACCCGACAGCAATATTTAATGTAAATTTTTCTCATGAAAAATAGCATTCAAAGTTTCGCGATTACATGACTTTTCCTGCAATTGTCTCCTCTATGTATATGCAATTGCGATTAAAATTTTGTTCGAAATTTTTTACCTATTTTTAATTTGTTTCATTGTTTACCACGCGGGTCCATTGGACCCAACATTAAAACAAACGTAATATACTGTTGCTTTCTTTTTCTAGGGTTGCCATAAATCATGAGGAGGAACAGGGTTACCATAATTGGCTGTTTATCGCCCATTTGGCGATGGATTTTTAGCGCCAATCTCGCCAAATTTGGCGACTTTATAATGAAGTTTTGAGAACATTCTAGACTGATCTAGTAAACTTCGTGCTCTATATATAAAAGGTTACTTCTGGTTCAGAGAGTCATTTATCAACAGACACAGTTAGTGAGCGAATGGTGTCTATTGATGTTTTTGAGTCTTTTCATTGAAAATAGGACTTGATATTTGAAGACAAGTAATAAGTGTAGTTTGTACGTGCTTTGTTATTTTACAAATATTCATCATTTTCTTATTTCCTAACTTATTTTTTGTTAAAAACTGAATTGAAGATGAACAGAAAAAAAGTATTGACTCAAGAGGAAATTCAAAAAATTATGGAAAATCCGGACGATATAGAATTCGACACCGATGATGAAAATCTGTCGTCTGATGAAGGTGAAGTAGATTATGTTGAAATACATAATGAAATTTCTGATTCCTACTCAGAATCTGATAATGATTCCAATGAAGTAAATGTAGCAACCACAAGTACTTCAAATTCTACTTTTGTTTCCAAAAATAATTCACAGATCTGGTATAAGAATGAAGTTGCCAGACCACAAGGAAGACGTACTGAAATCAATATTTTACGTGAAAAATCTGGACCTTCAGGATTTGCAAATCGTGAAGTGGATTCCATATCATCCTCATTTCTTATCTATTTCCGAAAAAGACTTTTGGAAATTATAGTAAAATGGACAAACGCGGAAGGCAATAGAGTATTCGATAAAGAGTGGAAACCTATAGATATTATAGAACTTAAAAAATTCATCGGACTTTTATTACTTATTGGAGTATATAAATCGAAAAATGAACCAGTAAGCGAACTTTGGAGCATAAAAAATGGAAGACAAATATTTCGGGACATTATGAGTCGCAATAGATTCACAAGTATATTACGTGTCATAAGATTTGATGATGCTGCTGAGAGGCGTAAAAGAAGATCAACTGATAAATTAGAGCCAATAAGAGAATGCTTTGAATTGTGGAATAGCTATTTACAAGACCCTTATATTCCTAATTGGTCTATGACTGTCGATGAGCAATTAGTTTCTTTTCGTGGAAAATGTCCTTTCCGTCAGTATATGCCATCTAAACCTGGAAAGTATGGATTGAAGTTCTGGGTTATTTGTGACAGCGTAACATCGTATGCTTGGAAACTGGAACTATATACAGGCAAAAATGAAGTAAGAGAATCTCATCAGGGAGAAAATGTAGTTAAAAGATTGACGAAGGAAATTGAAAATTCTGGTCGTAATATTACATGTGATAACTTTTTTACGTCATATGCATTAGCAACACATCTTACTTCAAAAAAATTATCTCTTATTGGAACAATTCGAAAAAATAAACCTGAATTACACGCTGTGTTCACAAATCCAAAACATCGTTCTGTATATTCTACTTTATTTGGGTTTCAAGAGAAGGCGACCATCATCTCTTACTGTCCCAGAAAAGGTAGAATTGTTACTTTGCTAAGCACAATGCATAACACTTATGATATTGACAACAGCTTAGAAAAAAAGCCACAAATAATCCTAGATTATAATAAAACCAAAGGCGGAGTAGATACGATGGACAAAATGGTAAGAGCATATAGTGTGAAACGCATGACACGTCGGTGGCCTTTGATTGTATTTTATAATATGATCGATATAAGTGCGATGAATGCATACATAATATGGTTGTCACTGAATGCTGAATGTGATCCGAAAATGAAAAAAAGGCGGAATTTCATTATTCAACTTGCAGAAGAATTAGTAGGTGAAGGAGGTATCGCCGTCTCAACATCTACTTCAGAACAACTTTACGCAAATAGTTTTGAACCGCCACGAAAAAAATCAAGATGTCATATTTGTCCCTCTAAAAAAGATCGAAAAACACGAACATTATGCAAGAAGTGTACGAAAAATGTTTGCGGAGAACATTCCGTCGTTATTTGTACTTCATGTACAGAATAATTTTATTATGATGAAAAACGTTTTGTGTCATTATAATATACTATATATATTACTTTCTTACTGTATGTGTTACTTTCTTACTCTATTACTATATATATCACTTTTATATATTGTATAAGGTGCATTAATAACAAATATATTCATTGTAGATAAATGGGTGTTTTGTATATTTTGAAATCCTATATATTTTACATATGGGTCCAATGGACCCGAATGGTAGTTCTTGCATATACTTTTTTTTGGTAGTCTGAAGGTTAAAACACCTATATACTTAGATTCCGTTCAAATGAAATCGAAATAAATCTTAGAATTTTACCATTTTTAAGTTGTAAATATTTGTACTGCAGATTTTGCATTATGTTTATGACGATTGTACATAATATGATAAGATACATGCAAAATACAAAACTTAAAAAAAATTCTAAGATTTATTTCGATTTCATTTGAACGGAATCTAAGTATTTAGGTATTTTAAGTATTATTGTCTGAGCGAAGCGAAGGCTAATACTCAGCGAAATATTACTGTCCGGACACTTTACTACTACGATGGATATTAACGCCATGTCCTACTAAAAAAAAAGCCTAATAAAAACCTTTCGTCAAGCATAACTCGAAAAATATTTGTCGAATTTCGTTTCTGATTGCACCAGAAGGTACCTATGAGGGTCGCCTACTGAATGTACCTACTATGAAAAATAAGTTCCAAACCGTTTAAAAATTATATAGAAAAAACTCTTAAAAAAGCACAATTTATCTGCATACGTCACAGAAATTTGGTGTGCGTCACTTTCACCGGTTGATGTTTTCGTAGACAACTGGTTTGAACACATGGAGCAAATGAAAAAAAATACGCACGCAGTAATATTGAATAGATCAGTTTCAACCACGTGATCACAAACCTTGCAACAACCCGTGGCAACCAGTTTTGGTGGGCAAACAAATAATAATACAGTATTCCGTACCACGGTGACCGTTTTTAGCCTGTTGTATAAAATCTGGCATGTGGTATGACATACAATTGTGGATGATTAAAACAAAAGACATGAGTGTTTATTGATCCGGAGGTTATCTTTCTCTGGATGTCTGTCTGTCTATCATACAGCATGCAATTTTCTTGTAAAGGATGATATTATTATGCAGTAAAACCTCCATAACGGACACACCCGATTAGTGGACACCTCTATTTAGCGGGCATTTTTTCGATTACCAACCCTTAAATAACTGTATATTTTTTGCTCTCAGTAGCGAACACCTCCAAATAGAGGACAAATTCTGCCCTCCCGAGGTGTTCGCTATTCAGAAGTTTTACTGGTAAAACCTACATAGCGGACACACCCGATTAGAGGATACCTCTATTTAGCGGACATTTTTTCGATTACAAACTCTTAAATAACTGTACATGTTTTATTCTCAGTAGCGGTCACCTCTAAATAGAGGACAAATTCTGCATTCTCGGGGTGTCCGCTATTCAGAGGTTTTACAGAGGTTATATAATATTGATAATTATTATACAGGGCCGCACAAAAGAATAAAAATATATGAAATGAATATAAACTAAATTCGGGATTGGTAGATCGCTGATGGTAATGTAATTTTAGGATGTTGTTACAGTCATCCGCAGCATGTTTTTAGAGTTTCGTCCATCTAACGAAATCCTACCTGTCTCACTCCTTTGTCTGTCTCTTTGCCCGTCTGTCACAGAGCCAGTTCTCAGAAACTATATATGTCGGAGACTTGAAAATTTGCATAGTTATAGCTGAACACCACACATCCAACGGCAAATAATAAAATTTTAAAAAAGTCTAATATTTAACCCTCTGGCCTCTAACTTGTGTATCTAAAGCAATTTTTCTAACTCAGCCCCTAATTAAGTTGGAGACATGACATTTTGCATACTTATAGCTGAACACCTCACATCAAACGACAAATAATAAAATTTTTAAAAAGTCTAATATTTAACCCTCTGGGCTCTAACTTGTGTATTTTAACCAATTTTTCTAACTCAGCCCCTAATTTAATTAAGTTGGAGACATGAAATTTTGCATACTTATAGCTGAACATCTCACATCGAACGACAAATAATAAAATTTTGAAAAAGACTTAATATTTAACCCTTTGGGCTCTAACTTGTGTATCTAAAGCAATTTTTCTAACTCAGCCCCTAATTAAGTTGGAGACATGACATTTTGCATACTTATAGCTGAACACCTCACATCAAACGACAAATAATAAAATTTTTAAAAAGTCTAATATTTAACCCTCTGGGCTCTAACTTGTGTATTTTAAGCAATTTTTCTAACTCAGCCCCTAATTAAGTTGGAGACATGAAATTTTGCATACTTATAGCTGAACACCTCACATCAAACGACAAATAACAAAATTTTGAAAAAGGTCTAATATTTAACCCTCTGGGCTCTAACTTGTGTATTTTAAGCAATTTTTCTAACTCAGCCCCTAATTAAGTTGGAGACATGAAAGTTTTCATACTTATAGCTGAACACTTGCGATAACACGATAAATCATAAAATTTTGAAAAAGTCATATTTAACCCTCCGGTCTCTAACTTCTGTATTTTAAGCAATTTTTCTAACTCAGCCCCTAATTAAGTTGGAGACATGACATTTTGCATACTTATAGCTGAACACCTCACATCTAACGACAAATAATAAAATTTTGAAAAAGTCTATTACTTAATCCTCTGGGCTCTAACTTGTGTATTTTAAGCAATTTTTCTAACTCAGCCCCTAATTAAGTTGGAGACATGACATTTTGCATATTTATAGCTGAACACCTCACATCAAACGACAAATAATAAAATTTTGAAAAAGTCTATTATTTAACCCTCTGGGCTCTAACTTGTGTATTTTAAGCAATTTTTCTAACTCAGCCCCTAATTAAGTTGGAGACATGAAATTTTGCATACTTAGCTGAGCACTTGAGATAACACGATAAATCATAAAATTTTGAAAAAGTCATATTTAACCCTCCGGCCTCTAACTTCTGTATTTTAAGCAATTTTTCTAACTCAGCCCCTAATTAAGTTGGAGACATGACATTTTGCATACTTATAGCTGAACACCTCACATCTAACGACAAATAATAAAATTTTGAAAAAGTATATTACTTAATCCTCTGGGCTCTAACTTGTGTATTTTAAGCAATTTTTCTAACTCAGACCCTAATTAAGTTGGAGACATGACATTTTGCAAACTTATAGCTGAACACCTCACATCAAACGACAAATAATAAAATGTTGAAAAAGTCTAATATTTAACCCTCTGGGCTCCAACTTGTGTATTTAAAGCAATTTTTCTAACTCAGCCCCTAATTATGTTGAAACATAAAAATTTGCATACTTATAGCTGAACACCTCACATCAAACGACAAATAATAAAATTTTGAAAAAATCTAATATTTAACCTCTAATATTTTGTCTCGCGCAATTTTTAAATTTAAACTGTTTTGCAATACTATTTTTTGTTCATTATGCTTAATAAGTGTAATGTGACGTAATTTGTTCTATTTCAGATTTCTAACGGATGTTAATGAATTTATTTTACAATATCCTTTCTCTTTTAAAATTCACATGTAAATATAGTTTTTATGGCGTAATTTCCAATAAGTGCCTGCTTTTTATACCTAATTATTTAATTGTAATTTGAAGGTTTTTTTCTGTTTATAATAGTAACGTGTAAATATTTTTTTTTATTTGAAGCAAACTTTATTGTTTGCGCTGTTTATACAGTTGGCAACAGTTTAAATTAGTACCATTTTCTAAAATATGTAAAAAATATCTGTCAAAATGCTGAATATTTGAATTTAAAATAGAAATAAAACCTCAAAAAATGAGTCAAATTAAAAAAAATTAATGAAATCTGCAGACCGGGATCTTCTATTGAATAAAATGATCTAAAAATGATTAAATTCCCATGTATAGCTTTTGCTCTTATAAATTTTTTTTAATGGAACGATTTTGTCCAACTTTAGCATTAAATATCTCTTAAAATAATTCTTCGATTTGAAAACTGTATGCATTAGTGTGTTGATCAAACATTTCGCTATAATACCACCGATTTTCATATATTTGTATGCAATAGTTTTCTTAATATTAACGAAGAAAGACCTCCGGTCACAAAAAATTCAAAAGCGGCGGCGGCGGCATCGGCGGCGGTGACAGCGTTAGTTACTTTTCATAGAATAGAGAGATATATAAAAATGAAAACTTGTCTATCTGTCTGTTTGTAATTCTATAAAAAATCCACAATTTGGAAGCCAAAATTGTGAAGAGATACGTACATGTGTATTAAAACATCGCCGAGACAACTAAAGTAATCTGGAATCGAAATAACTTATAGTTAATTTTTAATTAATAAAAAACCACCAATTTAACAGCAATTTCTTATCAAATTTAAACATTTTTCGTTATAGCAGTTGCCAACAATTAAAAAACACAATAAAATTATTACTACAACAATTAATTTTCTACTGCAAGATTTCCACGTGAAAAATGAAAATGAAATAAATAGTTTGCCGAATAAAAAAAAAAAGGTGAA
The DNA here is from genome assembly GCA_963932465.1 of Maratus speciosus. Classification (NCBI taxonomy): domain Eukaryota; kingdom Metazoa; phylum Arthropoda; class Arachnida; order Araneae; family Salticidae; genus Maratus; species Maratus speciosus. Next base: position 207,119,981 of record OZ010795.1, read on the forward strand.
TATTACGTCATAACTTCCTATTGCAAGATATTCACGTGAAATGTGAAAATGAAATAAATGGTTTGACAAATTTAAATGAAAGTGAATATAACTTCATAACTTTTCTATTTCAAGGTTTCCATGTGAAAGAGGAAAATATTACGTCATATTGGAAATATAAAGGGCATGGTGGATATAGTATAACGTCATATGAGTGTGAAAAAAGTACTGAAGCATAATAAAAACCCGATTAGGGAAATATTGGCGTATTTTAACATTATTGCTCCAATTATAAATTGAAATAAGTTCATTTATAGCTGTATTCTTTTGCGTCTGTTATATACATTTATACGTTTTTATATGGCGTTTTCATATGACTCATTCAACAACATTTCGACTGCTTTTTTTAATGTTTGTTTTGTGTTGTATGTTAAATTTTGAAATTGATTTTTCAGAACAAACATCCTTCAAATTCTGGGCAAAGCCGGCACTTTAGCTTGTAACAGATAAATGGCTTTTGTATCTGTACATCTAATTCTAATATTATAAAGCGTTATAATATTGTAAAGTATATAATATTATTAATGCTTGTACGTTTGTGAGGTGTTATCTCTGAAACTACATAGCCAACTAAAAAAAAAAAATGTTGGTGGCCATCTCTGCTCCGAAAAAAAGACTATTTTATGTCGGTGCAAGAACCTGCTGCAGGAGCAAAAAAGTTCTAAAATTGTGATTTCTGCGATATTGATTGGGTTAGAAACTTTAAATTTGGTGCGTAGTTACTTTTAAGATGTAAATACTCGTAATGAACGCTCTCTAAAAGGTTCAATTTGACGGATAAACGTAAAAATTTCTAGAAAGGTTCTAAACTATGATTTATTTGGAATACTGAAATTTTTGGGATACTGTTGGGGTTAGAAACTAGAACTTTGGCATGGTAGTAATTAATAAGATGTAAATGCTCGTTGTAGAACAAATTCTAAAAAAATAGAAAGACTAAACAAAGCGGAAAAAGATCTAAAGATGATCTAAGTAACGAAGAACATGGAACTGTTAGGAATATAAACATGAAAATTGGCATGACTGTATTTATCATGACGTAAATTCTCGCAATAGAACAATTTCTAAAAATGTCGCTATAAAAAACTGTGCAGAAACAAAAAACTTTCAAAAATTTTCTATTTCTCTGTTACTGCTGAGCCCAAAATCTTGAAATTTTGCTTCGGATTAGTTTTAAAATATACAATTGTCTCTATGAATGGTTTCTAAAAAATTTAAAATTTAAAAAGATGAAATTAAAGGAAAGCGATCTCAATTACCATTAATTTGGAATTATTAGGTACAGCAACTTTAAATATTTCATAATGCTGCATTTCCTCCTCAAAACATGCGATTTAAATGCAACAAAACTGATGGATACACACCTAGCATTAAATAAATTGTGTAAATATTGAATAAAGGCCTGTATGAAACAGTGAGTAGGTTGCCCGAAAGTTCTTGTTAAAGTGTTCCTTCTCTAGGATTTTCTCTCTCTCTCTCGCCAAGGCCACTAACAGAGGGAAGTGCCTTTTTAAATGTGATATGAATTTTTTATCCGTTCATTTTTCTAGACATTTTATCATAAGGTCATATTCTCAATTATCATTAGTAGATTTTTTATATATTAACTTATTCTGGTGAAATTTTGTAATCGGGTTCATATTGGCGTATGTTAGCTTGCATGATTTGCTGAATAAATATGTATGGATTTGTAAATTACTTCAAATGACACTTTGACAGCTCAAAAGTTATGCAGACGATATATTCAGATCTTGTATCATACTTTATGTTGCAATCATTGCCGATTTCTTTTATTTAATACATGCTAAATACAGCTCAACTTGTGCAGAATATGTTTGAAAACAAAACAATACAGCGTATGTAGTGGCCAGCATACACTCATCATTTAAATCCGATCGAGCATATCTAAAACACACTCTAACGAAGCATTGCATGCCACTTTTGATGTATTCGGTACTTTGATACTATATTAGATTTTGAGAAGAGAATTCCTTAAATGTTATCAACAACCTCATTGCATCCGTGGAAAACAGATATTGTACATTATTAACTATTCCGGGGAGAACTCACCATATAAAGTATAGTCCGTTCTTTTTAAACATCATATATTTGTCATTTAAAGTTACTCAAATTGGTGCGGAGCGTCTGATTATGCTCTTGACATCATTTTATAAAGTTAAAATTCCGATATAAGTAAATTAGTGTTTCATTTTCTATTTTACTTTTAATATATTGCGTACTTTCAATTTTATATCCATGCATGGCTGTCTTGAATGGTTTGATTTCCCATTTTTTTAAACAGTGTATACGAATTTATATATAATATTTTGTAATTCTACAATTCGTTTATTTTCATCATTTCAATTTTTCGCAGTATATGGACAATTAAAGATAACATCTCATTTTCTTTGCTTCCACATGTTATTATTAAATCTATGTTCTCAGTAATATCGCTCAGACTAATCCCTCTGAGGGAAGTCCTAGTTATATTGTATGAATTTCATTTTTATTTTTTAATGTTCAATTGGTTTAACTTATTGGTTACAAAAATTTAACATTAAATGTAGAACGAATTGAATGAAATATCTTAATATCTCCCTCTTCTCGGGCTTAAACAATTTAGGAAATAAATTTTGTTTTTTTAATTTGATCTGCAAATTAGGTTTTTGTTTAATATATATATGTGTGTGTGTGTGTGTGTGTGTGTTCTGATTTCTGTAAAGAAGAAATTTTTTGTTTAATAAGATGAAACAAATATTGTAAAATAATTCGTAATATGCTCTCAAAAGAAAATAGTCTTTCAAAAGCTTTGATATTTCATTACATCATGTAACATTATAAAGAAAGAAATCTGTATACCATTTTGTTCTTGAAATTGAAAATTTTTAATTGAAATTTTTAAACTGAAAATTTTGTTCTTGAAATTTTAAATTCAAATTCTAGTTCTTGAAGTGGAATTTTTAAATCAAAATTTTATTTTGGTTGTTAGTTTTGTTAAATTTAAACAAAATGACGTTTTTTTGGAAAGGGCAAAAAAGAGGATCTACACGTGTTCTTTTCGATGAGTTAGGCTTAACTGCCACTGAAGAAATGAAAATGGTCGATTTACGTAATTTAATTACTACGCACGCTGATTACGAGAAGGACTATACAAAAAACTTACTTACAACTATAGTCGAGAATAGAAAAACTGAACAAGAGCGCTTAGATTTAGAAAATCAGCGTAAAATCGAGCAAGAAAATTTAGAGCGCGAATGAACTTTCAAACAAGAAAATTTAGTGCACGAACGGACTTTCGAACTCGAAAAATTTCGCCTGCAGGGGTAGAAAATAATAAATGCACTTACGAAAAGCTGCGAATCGATCTACAAAAAATTATTCCCCGTTTTTGCCCAAACAAAGTTGATATGAACATCTTCTTAGTGCTGTGTAAGCGACAGTTAAAGGTCTTAGGGGTTCTGGAAGAAAATTGGGTTACGTACCTCATAAGCACTTTACCTAGTGATATTGCTAGACTCATTGCTAGGGAACTGGAAGAAATGCCCAGGACTACCAACACATCAAGGCGATGTTGTTGAAACGATTCAAATTGACCGGTGAAAAATTTAGAATCCTGTTCATTCAGCACAAGAAAATTCCAGAGAGTAACTGGAAAGACTATTTTTTCGAGCTTAGAACCTACTTTGAAAGTTGGCTATCTGAGCTCAACATAACTTCATTCGAAGATTTGAAAAGTCTTATTTTATCGGACAAATTAAAGAGAATGTGCTCCCCCACAGCACAGAGATCATATCTTAGACGTTTGGACTAATTTAAATTATCCAAACGAATTAGTAGAAAAGCTAGATGCTTACGATGTTCTAAGGGTAAATCCCGTAAAATCCAAAGTAACGGAAATCCACCAGAAAAATAAAAACTGGTCAAAACCGAAAGAAACCGTACCATCGAGCTATTTTAATAAAACGTTTCCGAATGAATCCTTCTACTCAAAGAAGATAACCCCGTCAGACAACGGAAAGGTGGCTTCTCCACCACTGATTGAACATCACCCAACCTTGAAATGTTATGGTTGTGGTGCTCCCGGATTTATTCGTGCTAAGTGCCCTACTTGCAACCCTGTCATAAAAACTGAATCTTCTCAGTTTGAGCAAATCCAGATATACACATGCTCAACCACAGCCACACCTTTAACCACAGTAAACCTGAAAATTAATGGGGTCTACGGAAAAGCCTGCTTAGATACCGGATTCAGTCACAGCCTGTCTAGTGAATCATTGTATTCTGTGTTAAAAGAAAAAGGTGCAAATTTTCAGAAGACTTCTCTGAACATGTCCTTAGCAAACGGCCAGCGGTCAAAAGAAGACAGTTTGACCACAACTGTTACTGTAGAAATTGAAGGAAGAAAATTTCGTACAAATTTTATTGTGTTCCCTAAAGCTAAAGGAAGCAGAATCCTTTTAGGAAGAGACTTTCTTGATAAATCAGGGTTTGTGCCAGACGTTAAGAACAAACGTTGGTACTTCGGCAGTATGGCACATATAAAGTATGGTTTTGCAGATCCTGTTCCAAAGTCTCTTGAATGTTCTGGCTAGAAGTCAGAATTAAATTACTTGCTGAAAAGGTATGAAACCATCTTTCAGCCAAGGGGAGAAGCCACCCCGTGCTCCTGTGAAATCGGTACAGTCTCCATTGAGATAACTCCGAAACCAAACACATTTGCTAACTTCACTAAGCAAGTGAAAGACTTAGTCGAACAATACAAAAGAAAACAGTTTGCGGACAGAAGACGGATAGAAGGACCTCAGTATTCTCCTGGTGACCATGTATGGGTAGAACTCCATCCCGTTAGCAAGGCTGGTCAGAAAAGAGCCGCCAAATTCAGTCCTCGACGTGACGGACCCTATGTAGTGCTCGCACAGAACTCGCATACTTCCTAAGAAGTTGCCAGTTTACAAGCTCCTGAAGTTCCCTTAGGAACTTACCATACATCTGCCCTAAAACTTTGTAACAATGTTACCTACCAACCAGTTACTCCACTCAGGAAACGTGGTAGGCCAAAGAAAAATGTTCCTGGTCCCTTGCCAAGACGTCTAAGGAACCAGAGGGGGAGGATGTAACAAATATTTAAAAATTGCTACACTAGATGGCAGCACTAAACGATAATCATGTCATTAGGGCTTTCATAGTTTTTCCCATGATTCCATGTGGATTTGTTTTCCCTCGGAGTCGTTCATGAGACACGATTGGAATAAGCAGAGTGTTTTGAGACGCACAATGTATAGGTTGCGAAATGCAGGCGAAATGATGAAGTGTTTGGGAATCAGCGGATTTCTTCTGCCATTTTTACCATGCAAATATTGTACACTAATCCTGTAAATAATAATATGTTTTGTAGTACAGAGATTCATTAAACATTACTTTGTACTAAAGTATAGAGTGGCGTTTCCTTTTTGAAGTGATGAGCCCGTCATTAAATATTGTGGCCCTTACTTATGAAAAGCAAGGTAGCTATAATATCATTTTCTTTTCAGTTCAATCGTGTTATTTTTTAGAGTATTTCAATTATAGCTTCTTCAATATTTATTTGAAATTTATTCTTTTAAGGTATCTTATTCTTCTATGAATCCTTTTATAGTAACAGACTGATCTCTAAGGAATATCAGAAAATATTAGAACATTATTTTACTCCACTGCTGGATTTGCTGGGAGGACCTGATTGTGTTTTGCAACAGGACAGAGTATTGATTCATGTCTAACTGAACAAAAATATCCCTTCTCATGAATAATATAACAAGAAAGAAAAATCATGCGTCAAGTATCCATTATTAAGCACTTTCCAACACATTCAGAATAATGTAACAAAAATTCACCATTTAAGAAGTTGATATATTATGTCTAATTGAAACATTTGGAAACGCATAAGACATTTGAAAACCCAATTCCAGCAATTCCCATCTACAGTCGGAAAATTACCCAAATTCTTTGAGCAGCCCTGTATATGATATATAGATTTGTATCTATATACTACATGCATGCAAAAGTTTAATTCAGTAAGGAAATACAGTAAACTCTGTCTAAGGCGGAATTGGTCGGGACTGAGAAAAATTTCCGTGGTAGACAATATTCCGGCTTATGCAAAAAAGCTCCCCCCCCCCCCAAAAAAAAAAAAAAAATCCCTGAAAGATGACGATCTTTTATTGATTCTCCTGACTTAGAAAATCGGTTGAAAACTGAAATTCTGAAAGATCCTTTGTCTTTTTAAAGATAAATGAGAAACTTTATTCAATTTCTTAGTACTGCTGTAATACATTCATATTGGAAGTTTATACACACAAAAAAAAAAAAAAAAAAAAAAAAAAAAAAAACTTCGAGAATGAGGAAGAACGCTATAATTTTGAATTTGAGTACAGTCTTAAAGTATAATATATTGTACTTTCGAAAATACATAATCATTTTCATAAATGTTCATTTTACTAGAAATATTAACTTTTAGATGCAATTTTGCATATGAAAAAAATGGCATAAGCATAAATTCCTTAAAATTTAAAGTTTCTGTTCTTTTGAATTAACTTTTTTAAAAGCTTACGGAATTTTAGCTAACATGCTCGACATTGAGTTATTTGACTTATCAGTTTTAAAGTTTAATAAACAAAACGCTTTTCATTTTTAAATTAACCTTTTTCCGCCTTATGCAAAATTTTGGTTCGGTGGGACCTTAAAATCCTTTCCGTTTCCGCGTCAGACAGATTCCGCCTTATGCAGCATGAATTAATGTAATTTTCTATGGGTTCGCCGGGACTTGAAAAAATTTCCGCGGTAGACAGATTTCCGGCTTATACAGAGTCCGCCTTAGACAGAATTTACTGTACATACCACAGTTGAAAATTTTCCTTCAGCAGTTTCCGCTAATAAGGAGAATAATACACGAATTCATTTATGCAGTCCTGCATACGAGGTAAAGAGGAACGAGTATAACATACAAAAAATTAGTTAAATTTAAAAGCGCATACTGTAACTGAAAATGCATTTCCATACATTATTGCTCAAAGACAGTACTGTAACCGATTTCTTTTGCATGTCCCTGTAAATGAACGATAAATGCTATTAATGTCCTATTCAAAATGCATGAATACAAAATTTATGACCACCATATTACATTAAATTCAGTAATACGGAAATAATATGACTCCATCTTTAATAGAACGTAATCACCATGGCAACCTAGAATCATTTAAATAATCACCATGGCAAATTAGATTATTACCTATCATGGCATAACATTGAATTAATCACATAGAAAACTTTTATTATTATCTTTTTAAATTTTGATTCAATTTTAATAAAATTTGAAGTGGCTCGACAAAATTCTGTAGTGGTTATATCTATTAAATTTCAAACTATTCGGTTGGGTAGTTTTTGAGCTGTTATATGCGGACAGACAGATAGACGGACGGACGGACAGCAGACGACGACTATAGGTGCGGAAGTTTTTGAGCTGTTATATGCGAACAGATAGACAGATGGACGGACATCAGACGAATACTATAGGTTCTACGTATTTATATGATTGCGAACGCACCTAAAAATCATTCCGCGTCCACTTAATCAAAATATTTCTTATGACATTTTTACGAATAACTATAAAAAGAAACTTTTTCAGAATACTCTTGGACAGATCGAAAGGAAACTACGGTAAAAAAGGAAAAAAAAATCCTAAAGTTTTATTTGTTGAACTTTTTATAAAAATTTTAGTTATTTTATAAACATTTGTAGTTTTTTTTTCTTTGTAATACTTTTATGTATGCAAGATGTATAGTTTTTTACCCGACTGCCAAGAAGGTTTATGTGTTTGACGTGTATCTGGGTATGTATGTGGATATCTTTGTACACTCGAAATATCCCAACGGCTGGATGGATTTTAATGAATGAGGTTTCTATCGATTCGTCTTAACCGTCCGATGGTTATAGGCTAGGTTTTGTTTTCATAAATTCAAAATGGCGGTAGAGACGAAAAAAATTTACGCATAAAATAGCATATCGTTGAATAGGTCTTTCAAAATGAAGATTATGTTTCCTAGACTATGTTCCATTCAAAAGCTGCGTTTAAATATTACACTACCTGAAAGTTGTGTAAGTAGGATCTCTAGCTTAACTGTAACTCTAACTTTCATAGACATCTATAGGCCTCATCAAAACAGTGTTTATAAATAGGAACTAACAATTAAACACAACTTAAAAGTCATCAATACAAGTAACTAAAAAAATAGTTAAGTAATATAAAATAAAAATTCGCCAATAAAAAATTAAATAAAAAAAAACAGTTAAGAACAGCCTTAAGTAAAAAGAAGATGACGTAGGGAAATAGTAGAGTGTATAATGGAAATCCTTTTTTTTTACTTAAGGCTGTTCTTAACTGTTCTGCTTAACAAGCGTAAAACGTTTTGACATATTTACAAATTCATTTTTTAACGGAAAGATATAAAATTGGAAAGCCTGGCCATAGAAGCGATTTGGAATAGAACTCTTTTTTCCATTTTTTGATCAATCAATTACCTATTGAGTTATGAGCGAATTCGATCACGTGACAAACACGATTTTCGTGCTTGATTTTTCGTGACTTGAATGCTCTTTTTCCCCTCGCGCGGAAATTCGGTTCAAAACGCCCACTTTGACTCTATTTTCTGAAGGATCTATTGCGTTTGCAAAAAAATGGAAAAAACAGCTCAATTACACAGTTTCTGAACAACAACACCAGCTAGTTTCATGCATTTTCGAACAAAAATAAATTAAAACTTATGTCAGAAAGTTGCCCTTTTGGATTTTAGAACAACCTTAAGTAATTGCAGTCGGGGGCAAGCATGTATGTAGAAGGAGTCGCAGTATATACCTAAACATGAATCTGATGCCTCCAGCTGCAATTACTTAAGTAAAAAAAAAGGATTTCCATTACACACTCTACTATTTTCCTACGTCATCTTGTTTTCCTCTTTTTAATTCGCTTTTTACGCAGTCGGGTTTTTTTATTTTTTTTTATTTAATGTTTTATTACGTACCGTGTAGAATTTATGTAGAATTTGCGAATTTCCTTCAAAACTATATAAAATTCCATATGTCCTTAAAAAATAAATAAAAATGAAACAGAAATGTATAGTTAAAATAGGAATTGCTTACTGTTGTTAATGTTTACTGAGATTTTTTTACGAAAAGTTTTATATTTCTATTTTTACTATGGGAAGATTACTATATATATATTGGAATATATTAAGAAGTAAAAGTTTTATTGCAATATTATTAAAATACATTATTTATTATAGGTAATATAAAATAACATATATGATGATGATAATAAAATATGACACATTTCTTTGACAAATAGCATAAAACTGCATGACCGTAAGTAATAAAAATATTGAATGTCTGCATTTGAGTTCGGATGTTTATTCTAACTAGAGTATGGGAGCACAAATATCATAAATCAAAGATGACAGCTTTGTTTTTATATCTAACTTATCCTGTTACTCGATTTTATTTTGACCCGCATGAAAGATAAAAAAAATCATATACCTATATATATAATAAACCTTTTTGTAAAATAATAATAATAATAATAATACTGTTAAATCATAAGATAAAAGTGACATTAGAAAAATTTAACAAATAATAGAACACTGTAAAAAAAAAAAAAAAAAAAAAAAAAAAAAAAACGACATTTTTACAGTACGAAGTACTGTTCATCTCGCGCACAAACTCGATCATAGTGAATGTGCTGTATCTTTCTTTGGTTTCCTGACTATATTAACATGGAAAATACAGTAGTTGCGTAAAATTAACAGTACAATGTGCTGGCAATTTGGACGCCAGCAGTTTGTGCTGTAAAAAAATGCATCCAAATTGCTAGCACATTGTGCTGTTAATTTTACGCAACTTCTGTATTTTCCATGTTAATATAGTCAGGAAACCAAAGAAAGGTACAGCACATTCACTGGGATCGAGTTTGTTCTGGCAAATTTACAGTGGTTTTTTTTACAGTGAATAGATTAGAAAATATCGTATACATTGTAATATTTCATCAAAATATTTAACACATTTTTGTTATATTTAAATCGTTTTGATTTCTCTGGTGAATAGAACTTGAAATATACCGATTACATTTATAAAACGTATTCTCCATTTGTTTCAAAATAACAATTTTAAAAATGTGTTTTTTGCAAATTTGAAAAAAAAATAGAGCACAAAGTTGATCACAGCAAAGGAAAGGTATTATATCCCACCCCCCTCCCCCAAAGAAAAATAAAAAATGTTTTCTATAAAGGTGCATTGTTTAATTTAAAAGTGAATAAACAAATACATAAATAAGTATAAGTAAGTATACATATGTAAACATAAATAAGTATTGTCAGTAGCACCAACTTTTGAAAAATATTGGTTGGGCTCAAAAATTTTTGATCAAAATAACGCATACAATTCCCCCCCACCCCCCCTTGGTGCGTATGTGCGCGGAGAGAGAGGGGGCAGGGGGTGGAGTGAATAACCAAGGCTAATGTCAGACGAACGTCTATTTGCACACTTTTTGTTGTTTTATGAAAAAGAAACCCCTGCTAGCGAAGGGGTTTCTTTTTCATAAAACAACAAAAAGCGTGCAAATAGACATTCGTCTGATATTAGCCTTAAGATTATAATTCGAAGTTAGATTGTTTTAGCAAATTTTTAAATTATTATAATTTAATTATAATTTAACAAATAACTTTATTAAATTAAATTTTCATAAGTTTTTTCTTAAAAATACATTAAAATGTATTATAAATAACATTGCAATTGCCAACTATTGAAAGTTTAAAAATCCAAATGTCGAGAAAAGCATGCATTTTAGTCACCTAAGTGCTTTATCAATTCAAAACATTAAAACAGATGGCAAAATATGCAGGAAATTTGTTTTTGCGAGAAATTTAACTATACATCCGCTGAAGGGGTTTTCAGTTCTCCTGTAAGTCTAATGGATGTCCTTCCAATTTTTCAAAGAAAATTATTTTGAGAAGGTAAAGAAAACCAAATTCCATTTCAGGAATTAAATAAATAAATAAACAACGAATTAAATGAATTGAAATTGGGTGGGCGGAGAGATCAAATTATTGAGTGAGCTCGCGCCCCATGGGACCATATAAGTTGGCGTCACTGAGTATTGTAAGTATATAAGTATGCAAGTGTGCATGAATAAGTACAAATACATAACTTTTAACACATTTATTTAAAATAAAATTTCTTTTAGTATATTTGAAATTTTACAAAACCCCCATAAAATTTCATATGTATTTTTAAAAATATACGAGGTATGGCTATTTAATAACGAGACTAAAGTTTCTGCAGAAGAACTGCGCATGCGCCAAATTCGTATGAGCAGTAAGCCTCCTGTATCGATTACATTCTCTAAATTGGCTGTATTCCAATTAGTCTGGCTACGACCTTCATTTTTTCTGGACCTTGTTTTAGGGTTTTGCCGAAAAATGGTGAGTGTTAAACAACGAATTAATGTGAAATTTATTTTTAAACTTAGAAAATCCGCTACTGAAACTCATAATTTTTAAAGCGAACTATAAGGTTTGTTTCTTGTGCGGGTTTTGGGGTGGTTTAAGCGTTTGCAAGATGGCCAAGAAGACATTGAAGATGAAGTTCATCCGGATCACCCTTCCACGTCAACAACAGAGAAATTTTTCGATATTCATGGAATTATGTACATTCACTGGGTTCCTGAAGGTCAAACTATTAGTCAACATTACTACCTTGAGATTCTTGCTCAACTCCGTGAAAAAATGCGAAAAAAAGACCCTAATTGGGGAAGAACAAGCCATGGGTGCTTCATCAGGACAACGCATCGGCTCACATTGAGTCGTCTGTGGCAAGAAGTTTCTAGCCAAGTATAACATCCCAGTGTTGGACCAGTGTTTTTCACAATTAGCAAGCGTTGTTCTGGCGTTAGTCTATTCATGGTGAAATGACAAAACGCAGTGAGCACAAATCATCTGTCAGCTGTCAAATTGACCGTGATTAGAAACAGTGTTGCCAATTTCAAAACCATACCTCTAAAAAAACACACTTTATAAATTCAGTTACATAACTGAAAATGTTTCAGAATTGATAGCACAGTAAAAGCAGATATTCTGGCTTGAGAAATCGGATTAATATGCTATAAATACTGCTCGGAAATACAGTGGCAGAAAAAAAAACTTAAAAAAAAATAAATTATTCCTTAAAGCTTGAAAATAAATTGGTTTCTTAAGTTTCTAACGATAAAAAATGCTCTCCGGAATCTTGGATAGGTTCTTGTATATTTTCATGCGGATATATTCTATTTTAGTAGAATAAGAAACATTTGTATTTGTATTTGTATTTTTTTTTTTTTTTTTTTTTTTTTTTACTGTGCAGATTAGAAGCAGAAAAAAAGAGAAAAATATGGAACAGAATCACTTCATTTTGAATAGTAATCTTGCCTAGAGGAAGGCAGTAGAATATCATAAATCATTGATGACATTGTAGTTATAGTTTATATTCTACTGTGATGTTTGCATTTTATTTTGCACTTCAGAAAGGAAGAAAATCATTTTTTACCTAAGCAAACTAAAGGAATATATTCTGATAAATATTTAATGCCCTTGCAGATATTTAAATCTATGTATTTTTGACGTTTTCAATCATATTGTAAAAATGGTAATGTATACTAAACGTTAAGGGTAGTGCATAGCATGCAGTATCAAAAACAGCATTCTTCGGTCTATTTCTATGCTTATTTTTTAATAATAATTTTGAGAATTTAAATGGCAGGAGTAATCTTACAAATGATTTGCAGAACTCGGAAGTTTTTGATATTTCGTTTATTTATTTTTATCGAAAGAGTTGCTTGTTATTCTTTTCAATCACCGGGAAAACGACACGTAATTTATGATAAAACACCGTGATTATAATATTATGTAAATGTTGTATTGCTTGGTTTTCTTATTGCATTTTGTATTGTATATCTATGTATTTTTGTTATTAGAATCGTATGGTGTAATTGGTAAATTAGGATAAGAAGCTTAATCCTATTTTGTAGTATGGTAATAACAGAAACTGTTTTCTTAAATGTATTCTATGCTTGTCATTAAATAATATTTTGAGAACTTAATTGTTTAGTCACAAAAGGAAACCTTGACAGTTTCGTTTTTTCTCTTTCTTTTTTTTCAGAAACAGAGTCGCTTATTACTCTTTTCAATCACAGGAACATAGCATTATTGATGGTAAATTACTCAGAACATGGATTTTTTTTTTTTAAGAACTTGTTCCTGATTCATTTCTATATTTTGTTCATTTAACAACTTTTATATCAAACTTACAAATTTATTCAATTTTAATTGAATCAAGATTACGGTAGGTTCTATACATTAATCATTATGGGTGTGATTTCTGGTCATAGGGGTGATTTTTGGTTTTATTTGATAAGCATGTTACAGAAAAGTTGCATAACTGCATATCAGTAACTGACAATGGCAGCCGGGTCATTCCATACAAAATAAGAAAATCAGCTGTGGCAGACATGTCACCAATTTTAATGAAAATCAGTATATAAGTAAATCATATCTATTTATGAGTAAATGTAAAATAATAGATTTCAGGATTGTTTATTTAAGTATTAAATTTTACATTAAAATTGGATGCAAACTCGAGGTTTTGGTCTACATACTTAAAATTTCAGTTTTGATTATCAGCCTTAGGAATGGAAAGACTATATTAAAAATTATTTATAATTAGGAACGAATAATAAGTAGCAGATTGGCGTAAGTTAGTAATTGTATTTTTATTCCGTAATGAGAAAAAAATTATTTTTGAAAATTTTTGCGGAAAAATGCAATATTTCTATTGCTCAGTAAGGACAGAACTTGTGTGGAAATATAAATTATTTGAAAACAACGTTTAAACACACAATAAAATAAGTTGATTTGATCAGACGTATACGTTTCGTGAGTACTAGGACTCGCATCCTCAGTGTAAAAAACTTTAAAAACAATATCCCCCCAACTACATGTACGGTGAAATACCCAAATGTCAAAACATAATACCAAAAGACCATCAAGTTCCAACAGCCAATGAAATTAATGCGGAAGTGAAGTGTCGTGACACAATAAATCCACCCAGAAAGTTGAGATATATGGTGTACTAGATAAATCATTAACCAAGGAGTCTTTAAATTTATAGATATGAACAGCCTCAAAAAAGTCTAAATCAAGAGGAGTAATGCATTTCTTGATAATGGTAGCTGAGTCAAAATTAAAATTATGTCCCTCTCCCCAGCAATGAGAGGCGATAGAGGATTTCTGTAATTCTTTTTTCTTTACATAGTTTCTGTGTTCATTGACTCTGTAACGGAGTTTTCGTTTAGTTTGTCCTACATTGGACAACTGATTGGACAAGTTGTAAGCTGATTTTAATGATGTAAATAATTTTTGGTGAGAATTACTGACTAACACTTGTAGACATTAACTTTTTAATAAGATGAATCAGAGTTCCACGTGGTCGTCAATTAAGTTGAACTAAAATCTCGAAGATGGCCCCGTGGAGAGAGAGAGGCGTTTCTGTGGCGACCGAGGACGGTCGTTTGAACCAGCGAGGGGCCGGCAAGGTCCGACAGAATTTAACATTTAAGTTTTTATATGCCCTGTGATTTTTTATGTGCGCTGTGTTGTGTTGTTCTAACGTGAATAAAAAAAAAGTTTAAAAATGAATGCCAGTTCTTATGAGTTCGATGTCGAAGTCTAGTCCTCGATAGTTTGATTTTTTTTTTTTTTTTTTTTTTTTTTTCACGTTACAGCGGCAAAAACGCATTTTGCCCGAGTTCGCGAAATAGACTTTACAGAAATAATTTGTCCCCAAGCAGTCAGGTTTAAGTTTGTTTTGGAGATTATGAATAATTCGATATTACGTAGTTTTAAAAGTTTCTGATAAAAAATAATCTAATAAAATAAAACTTTATTTTAATGCTTAGAAAATAAATACGTACAGTACGCAAAAAATAAAAATAAAAATAAACAAAAGAGAGATCCCACACAATATAATTATCAAATTACATTAAAAAAAGAAAAAAAAACGAAAATACTCATTCGACTGGAAAATACACCTTTTTAGGTGCGTTCGTAATTATATAAATACGTAGCACCTATAGTCGTCGTTCAGTCCGTCTGTCCGTCCGCATATAACAGAGCAAAAATTACCCAACCGAATGGTCTGAAATTTTAAATATATGAATGTTGCAAAATTTTGTCGAGCCATTTAAAATTTTATGAAAATCGGATGTATAGTTTAATTACAGGGACAGTCAAAAGCTTTATTTTACATTACGGCCAATGGGAAAAAATATTGCAAGTGCATTCTAATGATGTTACAGTCTTCCGAATGGTCTGAAATTTTAAATATATAATTGTTGCAAAATTTTGTCGAGCCATTTCCAATTTTATGAAAATCGGATGTATAGTTGAATTACAGGGACAGTCAAAAGTTTTTCGTTACATTACGGGGAATAGGAAAAAAATTATTGCAAGTGCATTTTAATGATGTTACAGACTATGCACTTATGAAGTGCAAAACAATATACTTTCAATACAATATGGGGTACAAAAAATAATTATAAAACTAGTTATAGTACGAACGCACCTCATTTGCCACGTTTGACGAGCAATTTCTAACTTGTTTTATTTATGTTTTTAAAATATTAGAGGGTCATCTTTTCATATTGAAATTGTACCAGACTGAAAATTTTCAATGCGAGCACCTAATTTTGGCATCATATTTAAAATTTTCAACAACTTTCGTCAGGCAGTTTCTTGAGCTCTTCTTAAAAGACTACTGGCATTGCGATCTGTTTTGCAACAATCACACATGAATTTAACATTAGGAATTCTAAATTTTAAGCCTTCATAAATCCTAAACTAGTTGTCTGAATGACTTCCCGTTTGGTATCCTAATGTAAAATTTACCAAAAAAGCCAAATGTGATGTCATGTGTAAGTCATAATTTAAAGTCGAATGACTTTGATCATTTGTCCAGTGACAATTCGGCTATTATATGCGAGGTCTCTTTTTAGGTGCGTTCGTAATTATATAAATACGTAGCATCTGTAGTCGTCGTACGGTCCGTCTGTCTGTCCGTCCGCATATAACAGAGCAAAAACTACCCAACCGAATGGTCTGAAATTTTAAATATATAATTGTTGCAAAATTTTGTCGAGACATTTCAAATTTTACAAAAATCGGATGTATAGTTTAAGTACAGGGACAGCCAAAAGTTTTCCGTTAGATTACGGCCAATGGGAAAAAATTATTTCATGTGCATTTTAATGATGTTACAGCCTATCGAAGAAAATGAAATGGATATGCACTTATGAGGTGCACTAAAATATACATTCAGTACAATATGCGGTGCAAAAAATATTTATAAAATTAATTATAGTACGAAGCACTTCATTTGCCACGTTTGACGAGCGATATCCAACTTGTTTTCTCTTTTTAGGTGCGTTCGTAATTATATAAATATGTAGCACCTATAGTCATCGTTCAGTCCGTCTGTCGGTCCGCATGTAACAGAGCAAAAACTACCCAACCGAATGGTCTGGATTGTTGCAAAATTTTGTCGGGCCATTTCAAATTTTATGAAAATCGGATGTATAGTTTAATGACAGGGACAGTCAAAAGTTTTTCGTTACATTACGGCCAATGAGAGAAAATTATCACAAGTGCATTTTAATGATGTGACAGCCTTTCGAACAGAGCGAAATTGATATGCACTTATAAAGTTCATTAAAATATACATTCAGTACAATATGCGGTGCAAAAAATATTTATAAAATTAATTATAGTACGAACGCACCTCATTTGCCACATTTGACGTGGAATTTTCAACTTGTTTCGTTAGCCTACAGTACATTACATATAATGATATT
The DNA here is from genome assembly GCA_963932465.1 of Maratus speciosus. Classification (NCBI taxonomy): domain Eukaryota; kingdom Metazoa; phylum Arthropoda; class Arachnida; order Araneae; family Salticidae; genus Maratus; species Maratus speciosus. The sequence goes on from OZ010795.1 coordinate 207,136,980, forward strand.
TCATAGACTAATAGTACCAGAAGCATTTTCCTTAAATTTATTCTGTTTGTTTAAACAAAAACTCTATTTTGAATTGAAAATATTAAGAATTCAAATGTTATGAGTATCTATATCGGCTGAGTTTCGGGAATAATGACAGAAAAATAAATCTGTAGAAAAACAGAAATCATAATGGAGTTTTATATAAAAACATAAATAAGTAAAATAAATAATATTGCCTGGAGAAAGAGTACAAATTTTGAAAATAATCGATTATATTTAATATTTATTTTATGTTTCTTCACTTTGTTTGATTTCAATTTGCTGCATAGAAAATTTGAAAATCGACTTCTTGCTTAAGCAAGTAAAATAAATATATTTCTATACATATTTAATATCATAGAGAAAATTTTTATTTCCGATATTTTCGATCATATAGTAATAAAATGGTAATGTGTAGTAAAAGTAATCGGATTTTATAACACAGAAATATCGAGACCACTTTTCTTAAATGTATTCTATGTTTATTTTTTGAATAACGTTTTAAGAATTTAAATAATATGAATAAACTTTTAGAGAGTAGGCTTTCAGATATACGAACGGGAATAAAGTTTTGTAGACAAATGGAAACACTATGAAATCTGTATAAAAACACGTTTCTTTGACTTGTAGAAATGAATTTGGCAACGATTTTTATCTTAAAACAGTCACGTGTGGGAGTCATTTGGCAAGGATAGTTAACGTCTTGTTTTATTTTAATACATAGTTTTAAAATCTTCAAAATTAAAATAATTCTTTTCTTTTCTCAAGAAATTAAAAGCACAATTAACATTAAAAAGAGAAAAAGTACACACAAGAAATGTAATGACATTTTCTGACTTTAATAATTACAAAACTAATTTCTTTAATTTTTTAGCTCCCGGTATGCTATTTCTTTTTACCAGCAATTAAAGTGTCGTCTCCAAAAAATAACGTTCCGTTATATAAACCAGCCGTAAAACAAAGCAGATGTATCATTGTACTGTTAAATACTCTACTGCAATTTTTTTAAGTTCTAAGCATCGCAGATATTCAATTTTTATACCGTCGTATTGGGGGAAAAAGTACTTTAAATTCAATCTGTTTAAAAACTGCATCTCGATTTATTTTTGAGATATTAATTTTTTTGTAGTTTTTAGCGCCATTTGTTTAATTTTGGTAACGCAAGTACTCCATTTCTGTAGAAAGTAAAGGCAAAATAGTTGGAAAATAGCCTTTCCTCCACGAAAATTAATAATTCTAACTTTTTGTTGCCATTTCCAATAACAACAGAAAAAAAAATGTAATTAAAATACGTTCTATTTTGAAAAAATATAAATGAATGATTTCTGATGAAGCATGGAGCTATTATAAACTATATTTAATTTTAAGTATCTATATTAAGATTACAAAAACATGAAGGCATGTGAATCATTAGATAACCTATTTTTTGTGTCGGTTTTTGCTAGATTTTGTGTATTATTCAGCGATAGTGACGTCATACGCATACTTTTCTGTAGAAGTTGTTTAAAGACTGGATCGTGAACGTGGAATTCTTCAGCGGATGCGAATGACGTCATCTTATACAAGATAAAAACGTGTATTTTAAGTTTTAAAACTGAAATATGTTTTGTACTATCTATATTTATATGTATAAATATTTGTTTTTTCATTTGTGGCGATACTAAATTCTGAAAAAGCAGAATTCCTGGTTTCTAGTTTATGTTTATTTTTGGACAGAATTCAAAGAAATTAAACGTTATGTCAATGTCAATGTCCGTTGTTCCTTAAGTGCCTACGCAGGGCGTATTGCCTGCGTTTACCTTGAATCGAAGCTGAACGATCTAAGCAGAAATTATCATACATTAATTGAAGATATAAAGTTTGTCTCACAGGTGCTGTGGTGGAGCGGAACACAGGAGTGTTGTCATTGTGGAGTTATACTCCGTGAACATTGACGATGACAGATGAGAAGCAGCAAATGCAGAAGGGAGGGGGGGGGGAGGTCTAACAGAGCCATAAAAGGAATTACATTATTTTTTCCCCCTAGAATATAGAAGAGTGGGAAAAAAAGGAGTAATTCTAAAAGTATAATATACAGAAATGTAAAAAAATAAAGATGCCTATACAAAAAGTTAAAATATAATACAATTATTTTTTCCAAATTTACAGTTACGAAAATTATTTGAAGGGAAAATGAACCGATGCCAAATGCTAAGGCTGGAAGACGTCATATGAAAATTGTTAGTGGTAGACATGCCAAAAATAAATAAATAAATAAATTTGGAATTTGGAAAACCACAACGAAACGTTTACGGTGGCTCTCTTCTCCTTCTTTTGGAAGGAGGGGCGAAGCAGTCATCTCTACTTAAGATAACAAGCGGTCTTTTTTTGGCAGCAGCACTGCTTATATTGTACTGCCCAATAGACCGCAACGCCTCGTTATGTATAAGGGTTCGATCTCTACGGAAATTTTTTGCAAGTTTTTTATTAACTTGTGAGATAGGTCTAATCTTGAGATCGGTATGAATGACATCATTCCGGACAAATGTTGTTGCTTTACAGATCCTACGCAATAATTTGTTTTGGAAAATTTGAAGTTTCTGCATCTGAGTTTCACGAACAGATCTCCCGACAACAGACCCGTAGGTCATAGTTGATCTGATGAAAGATTTATAAAGTAATAACTTATTTGAAAGTGACAGACATATATGATAAGCTAATAAAGATTTGAGGGAACCTTGGGCTTTGGTAGATTTGAATAACACGTCTGAAATCTGCCTAGTTCAGGAAATTTTGAATCTAGATAAATACCTAGATATTTATAGTTGGTGACCCAGGGTATGTTGTCACCATTAAGAGAAAGGTTAATGTCGGGGGAGATAGCATTTTTTGAGAAAATCATGGCGGCACTTTTTGCTGCATTTACTTTGATGCGCCAGTTCCGTAACCAGATATAAAAGTCCTGAAGATAGAATTGAAGTCTAGTAATCACAGTGTATAGTGAAATGTTCCTGAACATGATGGCCGTATCATCTGCATATAGTGCTAAGAAGATATCGTGAAAATGAGGAATGTCATTTATATAAAGGTTGAACAGCCAGGTACTAAGTAATCCCCCTTGAGGTACTCCAGTCTCGATATTGCGAGAGGAAGAAATAGAATTGTTAACCCTGACAGAAAAGGTTCTACCTTTAAGGTAGTTTGAGAAAATGTGGATGAGTTGAGGTGGGGCCTTGAGCAAAATCAACTTATAAAGAAGCCCATAATGCCAGACACGGTCAAAGGCTTTAGCAATGTCTACGAATACAACACCTGTTTTTTGGTGATTCATGAAGCCCTCATGAATGAGTTCAGTCACTCTCCAAAGCTGGTGTTGCGTCGACTGCTTGGGTCTAAACCCAAACTGCTCGCGTATAATAATTGAATTGGAGGTGACAAACTCTTTCAGACGGTTCGCAAGTATGTTTCATACACTTTGGAGAGGCAAGATAAGAGAGATATGGGTCTGAAGCTAGAAGGGGCATGTCTGTCCTGCCCTGGTTTTGGGATTGGTAGAATCAATGCCTTCTTCCAGCAGTCAGGAAACATATGAAGTTTGAGCATGCAATTAATGAGAATAGTTAAGAAGAAAATAAGGTTTAGGAGAAGATGCTTGAGTAACGGCACTAAACGCTTGGTTTCCAGAACAGTGGTGTAAAAATCGATTGTACTTTGCAAGTGGAAAACATTATGGATTCTGTAATATCTATTGAAATAGAATTCCCAAAATTTCAATTACTTCAGTTAAAGCACTCTTGAATGTTTCTTGCGCATAGCAACTTCAATTGTGACAAATAAGATTTTTTATTCGTGTGTTCTGTAAGCCCTCCAGTTTTACTTTAGAAGTTAGAAAAATAAGCAGATTATGCAGCATCCCCTAGTAACAGTCGCATTATAGCTTCGGCGAACTCAATGACGTAAGTATTAATAAATATATTGTTTTCTTAAGAGGAACCTCTTTTCATAGTTAATAAATAATTGCAAGACATAAATAAGGTAAAGAAATTAAATTTCTCTTACCTGGTTTCTTCGATCAGGACCGCCCGGAAGCGCAATGGGTGAAGACATATTCCATCACTGTCAAGTTTGTCAATAGATTTCCCAAATCTCTATTTAAAAGAGTAAAAGATGTGGATTATTATACATTCTATTATTTGTGCATAATAGTATGTTTCTGTAGAAGGCAATGGAGCAGTGGATGCGTAGACATAATTTATTTATCTTGAGTATAATATTAAAAGGAAAGATTCAGTTTCATCCGGGCGTGAATAGCGAACAACCCGGCATGAAACACATATACACAACAACTGACTAAAAAAAGACAGAAAAGGAATAAAAGGAGGCGAAACGTATGCCTTTACATTTTAACCACACTTAGCTGCAGAAAATGATGAGCTAGTAATAATGCTCGTACATTGACATTGAAAAGGAGAAAGGAATGTCATTGAGTTCGATTATTCAATGCAGTTCTTTTTTTTTCTGGATTAAAGTTTTGTTGCGAGGGGTTCACACATATTAACACCCCCGCTGAAACCCTGGAACAAATGTTTTATAGTTAAAAATGGTTTCTCTGAGCAGTTCGGAGACAGTCTTGGGAAGGGGTTTCGTTAATATGTCAGCAGTCATCGCTGCAGCGTTCAGGTATTGAAGCTTTATTATCCCTTCCTCCACGAGATTACTAATGAGGTGATACCGTAAAGAAATATTTTTTTTATGATATTTATCAGATTCGACAAGTTTAATCGAAAAATGGTTGTCTTCTAGCAAAGTGACTGGGCACTGTTGTTCTACGTTTAGTTCTTTCAGAAGCTCTAGTATCCAAGTAATTTCTTGTGCTGCACTGGCCACCGACACACATCCCGACTCAGCGGAAGACATTGCGATACCCTTCTGTCGCTTCGATGTGCAATAAATTGCGTTGTTTCCCAGCATTAGAAGATTTCCGGAAGTGGATTTTCTATCCACTGGATTGTTTGCCCAATCTGAATCAGAATATGCCCCCAACACAGGTTTTTCAAAATTAGTGTATGTCAATTTAAGGTTAATTTTGGTTTTGAGATACCTAATTGTTCTCTTAACCACTTCCCAATCCTTAGCTCTGGGACGCTCGTTCCTACGGCTTAATATATTTACGGCGGCACTAACATCTGGCCTAGATACAGTTGAGATATAAAGTAGTGTGCCCACGGCCTGCCTGTAGTTCGTATTGTTTGGAAGAAGATATTCGTCATCCGCTAATTTGACATATCCTGGTTCCATAAGTATGTTTGTGGGTTTTGAATTTCCTAAACCAAATTTGTCTATCAATGCCTGAATTTTATTAGTTTGATTGAGTGTCATTGTATTCGTGTTGGGTCGATTTATATTTATCCCTAGATAATATTTTGCTTCACCTATATAAATTATGGGGTATTCATTCTTTAATTCGCTTATAAGCCTATTAATGTTTTGATCTTCTCCTGCAATTAGGAGATCGTCAACGTAAACAGTTACGTAAGTCGTTGTGCTATCTGCTGTCCATTTGTATAAGCATTTGTCGATTGGACTTCGGTGAAAACCTAATTTTGATAATGATTTATGCCATTTCAGGTTCCATGCCCTAGCAGCCTGTTTTAAACCGTATATGGCCTTCTTTAGCCTACATACCTTTTGTTCCTCTCCCGGAACAACATAACCTTCAGTCTGACGCATATACACATTTTCATTAAGTTCCCCGTGTAGAACAGCAGTTTTGATATCGACGTTTCTTTAATTCAGGTTTTTATATAAATATATCGCCAAAAAACTTCTTATTGTAGTATGAGACGCAACTGGTGCAAAAGTCTCGTCATAATCTACCCCAAATTTTTGGGAAAAGCCCTTTGCGACCAGCCTTGTCTTAAATTTCTCTAATGAACACTGGCTATTGTATTTAGATTTAAACGCCCACTTACAACCGATCATTGTAACACATGTGTTACATCTCCGGTGTTATCAAAGTTAACATCGATTTGTTGTAATTTTGGTTGAGGGTTTTCATAGTTCGGTATTTCACTGTTTTTATTTAATACGCTATTTTCGGCTATATCATGACTTCGGTCCTCCAAAAATTTTACGCTTCTACGTATTATGATTTTCTTGCCATCAGTACAAATTCTATAGCCTTTGCTCCTGCTATTGTAACCTACGAATATTCCCTCTATGACCGCATTGTCCAATTTTCTTCTATGAATCTTTTGCACATAGACAAAGGCACGACAACCGAAAGTTTTGATATTAGAGAGATCTGGTTTGCGACCGGTCCATTTTTCGTAGGGAGTGCAGTCGTTGGATGAGGTCGGGAGGCGATTCTGTATGGGTCATTCCATGTCAGTTCAGGCAGGCATGTAACCCACCATCACAGATTTTGATGAAACTGCGTGTGTTTGTTCCTTTTATTAAGATATGATTCCCAGTATTTTTTTTTACTCCTTGGTCAAATAGTTTTTGAGAAAAAAATTGTCAAAATTTTGAAAAACTGCCGTCAGTTGGCATTCTTGACTGCTTGATTATCAAATGTAGCATGACATAAATATGATCATATTTCAATATCTATTCTACAAATCATCTTCAAATAATTTATGCATAATATATAGGGTACGCAGTTTATGAAAAAAAAAATACTGTTACGCTTATAACATTTTAAGTGTGTCTAAAAAAATGTTTAATCTTTGAAGTCGTGATTTTTTTATGAAAAATAATGCATTAACTAAAATAGCATTATCAACAAAAGGCGGTATTTTTATTAAATTTATTTTTTGTGGGGAATATACTTAAAGGTGTCCTTTACCTGATTCTGAAATAAAAATAGTGGGATTTTGGGTGTTTTTAGTAGTATTTCCTATTTAAAAATATTTTGAGGCGTATTTCAAATCAAATCAAGCAGAGTCATTCCATGTCAGTTCGCCTAAGATTTAATTCACTGTCACAAATTTCAATGAAACTGGGTATGTTTATAGCTCATTTTAAGACGTAATCACCTTTAATTTCCTTGATCCTAAGTAAAATATTTTTTAAGATAAAAAAAAAATATCTAAATTTTTAATTTTTTTTTTAAATGTTTTTAATGACAGATCTATATTCAAAGACTGCATAAAAAAAGTCATTTCAATATAAAATCACTAAATAAGTTTCAAATAATGTATATGTGACAAATAATGTAGGCAGATTATTATTTATTGTTGTTTGTCATGTTTAAACGCTAAGAGTGTGTTTAATCTTGTGAATTCTTAAAATCAAGAATTTTGTGAAAAATAATGTGTTAATCAAAAATTTATTATTAACCGAAGGCAGGCTATTATTCCTTTTTTTATTTGTACGTAAAAATATCTTTTCAATAGTTATAAAATAAAAATAGTGAAAATATGAGCAATTTTAACAAAATTTTCATAAAATGTGAATGTTATTGATAAATATTGAAGCTTTTCATGCTAAGATGTACTATAATGACTACGATATCGTGTATTGCTACTCTTGCTTTAATATAATACATACAATAATGAAATAACAAGTATTATTTACAGCAATAAAGATTAAATTAAATAGTACCAGTTCCTTTGCCAACACTACATTGCTCAGCAGCCGACTTAAAATCAACAGCACATTCTTATTGAAAAATACTTTCAACTGTTCAAATAATAAATAAACTACATTTAAAAATATTAATATCAACTTATTATCTTAAGACGATAATATTAACTAAACAACATAATGAATTTATAAATCAGCTTTTAATTGAAAATTCATGAAATGGTCCATTTAAATGTTGTTGTTCATCGAGTCCATCAAAACAAATTAAAAAAAAAATAGTGAAACTAATATGCTGACTGCAATGACACTTCTAACAAAACTAATTAATTCATTACCATCTGAAATCAAACCCGAAAGATCAAAAAGAAAACAAAATCAGCTGTAGTGTGAATGTGACATACTCAATGGTTGTTGAGATAGGAATGTCTTTGTGACATTTTCACCTGTACTTCAATAAAATATAAACATGTAAGCTTTTTTCATTCATCCAAATTAAGTAAAACAATTATAAAATTTTGTTGTCATTACACCAGATGTTAAATTTTTCGTTACATACTATTAGATAAGTTCTTTACTTTTAGACATTATTGACATAATATCATAAAATTTACTATATGTATTTTCTATAAGTGTATAAACAATATATATGCTTTATTAAATATAAATGAATAAATTTTAAATAATTTGTTTGAGAACAGGCATATATATACACACATATATATGTTGAAAATCCATCTTTCAGCAATATTGTGATGAAATAAATCAAATTACCGTAATTTCCGGTGTATAGCCTGCGGATCAAACAATCGTGTCTCGACCGACAAATTTTTAAAAATAAAATGTAACTTTTTAGATCACAGTAAATATTGGTCTTCAAATACTGAATAAAATTTCTGGGTCCAAACTGAATTGTTTGATCTGCGGGCTATACACCCGAAATTACGGTACATATCATTAGAAACTGAATAAAGTTACAAAAGTGCAACTCATTAAGTTTTAAATAATTTTTTAGATATAGTTATTTGAAAGATATAATATAATGGATTATGCATTTTTTGCATATATTTAAAGCATAATATGTCAAAATTTTATTCAAAAGAGTGAAATTTGGTATTTTTTTTCAATATTAACAGCCAAATATGAGTTTAAAGATTAGGAATGTCATTTTGAAAATTTCTATTGGGCGGTGAGGAGCTAGTTATTTTTCTCTTTTTTAGAAAGGGATAATTGCTCTTCGTCCTAGAAGTTTTACTAAAAAACAATATTGCTTATTTTTTTCCTTAAGAAACGAACATAAAAGATAATTTGAAAAATAAAATAAATGTATAAATAAAAATATTTCCAGGGATGATACATTGGATAGATTTTACATCTGGAAATATTGACAATTTTAAATATGATTTAAATACTACTAAAACCAACCAAAATCCCACTATTTTTATTTCAGATCCAGTTATATAGTAGTATTATGTACAATTTAAAATTAAAAAATTAGTCATAGAAACTCCGCCTCTGATTGATAAAGATTTTTTAATAATTTCATTATTTTTTGTAAAATATTTTTGATTCAAAGATTATACAATTTTTTAGACACATTTAAATATTTTTTAACATTACAGCAATTTTTTTCATAATCTACATACTTTATTTACCTTGCTTAAATTATTCGAAGAAGATTTCTTTATTAGTTATTGAAATATAATTTTATATATAAAATGAGGCCTTTGAAAATTGAACAATCATTAATGACAATTCGTGGCATTTTTCCAAAACTTTGATAATTTTTTCTCATATTTTCACTATTTTTTATTTTATAACCATTTCAAAGATATTTTTACGTACAATTAAAAAAAGCAATAACACCCTGCCTTCGGTTAATTATAAATTTTTGATTAACACATTATTTTTGACAAAATTCTTGATTTTAAAAATTCACAAGATAAAAGACACTCTTAGTGTTTAAACATAACAAAAAAACAAGAAATAATAATCTGCCTACATTATTTGTCCCGTATACATTATTTGAAACCTATTTAGTGATTTTATATTAAAATGACTTTTTTTTTTTTTTTTTTTTTTTTTTTTTTTTTTTTTTTTTTTTTTTAATGCAGTCTTTGAATATCGAACTGTCATTAAAAAAATTTAAAACAATTTTTCAAAATTTTGATATTTTTTATCTTAAAAAATATTTTATTTAGGATCAAGAAAATTAAAGGTGATTACGTCTTAAAATAAGCTATAAACAAACCCACTTTCATTGAAATTTGTGAAAGTGATTAAATGGATTAGGGGAACTGACATGGAATGACTCTGCTTGATTTGATTTGAAATGCACCTCAAAATATGTTTAAATAGGAAATACTACTAAAAACACCCAAAATCCCACTATTTTTATTTCAGAATCAGGTAAAGGACACCTTTAAGTATATCACCCACAAAAAATAAATTTAATAAAAATACCGCCTTTTGTTGATAATGCTTTTTTTGTTAATGCATTATTTTTCATAAAAAATTCACGACTTCAAAGTTTAAACATTTTTTTAAACACACTTAAAATGTTATAAGCGTAACAATATATTTTTCTCATAAACTGTGTACCCTAAATATTATGCATAAATTATTTGAAGATGATTTGTACAGTAGATATTGAAATATGATTATATATATGACATGCTACATTTGAAAACCGAGCCGTCAAGAATGCCAACTGACGGCAGTTTTTCAAAATTTTGACAATTTTTTTCTCAGAAACTATTTCACCAAGGTGCAAAAAAAAATACTGGTGATTATATCTTAATAGTAAGAACAAACACACGCAGTTTCATTAAAATCTGTGATGGTGGGTTACATATTGATATTTTACTGCCTGATTTGATGTGGAATGCCCCGTATGTATGTTGCGGTGCTGATGGCTTCCCCTCAAAATGAATTGGGTAATCCACTATCATTAAGGAGACACCGTGCCATCTCCATCAAGGTACGGTTCTTGCGCTCCGCAACCCCATTTTTAGGCGCAGAATACGTAACAGTAAACTGATGATTAACTTCCTCATTTTTTAGGTAATTTTCGATTTCTTCCCCGTGTATTCCCCTCCGTTGTCGGTACGAATAGCTTGCATCTTCCTGCCAAATTTATTTGCGGTCATCACTGCATATTCTTTAAATTTAGGAAAGACTTCATCTTTGGTTTTCAGTAAGTACGTAATAGTAAAATGACTAAAATCATCGGCAAAAGTAAAAAAATACTATGTTCCGCCCACCGTAGCGGTTTGCATAGGCCCGCATAAATCTGAATGTACTAACTCTGTGGGCTCTGTAGCTCTGAAACTTGTGGTTTTAGGGTATGGATCATTTGTGAGTTTTGATACAATACAAGTTTCACATGCGTCACCGTGTTTACATTCGTCAATTTTGATCCCTAAAGCTATATTTTTATTCACTAATTTCTTAATATAATTGATATTTCTATGGCCTAGCTTTCTATGCCATTTATGTAAACAGTTTTTATTTTCGCAATCATTTATTATATTTATATTGTGAGTCATGTCCTGTTTTATTTTAAACTCATACAAATTATTGTTTACATAACCCTCGAGGTGCGTAATATCTTCGTGAGTTATTTTACAAGATTGATTTTCAAATATCGCTATGCATCCATTTTCGGTAGCTCTTTTTATAGAAATTAAATTTGTTTCAATTTTAGTTACATATAAGACATTTTTTAATGTTATCGTTCTATGTGTGTTACCAGACATGAGCGTATTTAATTTTACAGACCCATAATCTTCAGACCATAACTCTTGACCGTTCGCAATTGTTACGCTAGAAATACTGCGATTAAGTTTATTAAATTTGTTTTATCATTATATATGTGTGTAGAAGAGCCTGAATCAATGACCCAGAGGTCCTTTGGAGCATTACCAACAAAAAAGGTTAAATTTTTATCATTAGATTTTTCCTTTTCAAATTTTTATTTTTGGAAATGTTCGCGTCTGCCCTGCCTTGAGAGCACATTGCTGATTTTTGGGGCGAAAAGTCCAGCATTCGTCAATATTATGGGATTTTTTCCAACAATATCTGGAAAATTTACTTGCTTTGGTTTTCTGAAACTTTACTTTTAATGCGGAGTGACTATTCTCACTTTCGCAGTTATTTTCAACTTGTTTGTAATATTCGTCTACTAATTTGCTGCGTATGAAGCCAGCAGTTAACTCCCGCTCATACCTCGCCTCCAGAGCGGTAATTAGAACGTCATAACTGGGAAGGAGAGAGCAGAGCGTTAAAGCTGCAAGATGTTGATCAATAATATTCTCTCCGATAGCTGACAGCTTATCGCTAGTTTGATAAATTCTAGTGACATGATCAACCATGTTACCACCTTCACATTATTTTATCCTATAAAGTCTTCCTAGAAGAAATAGTTTACTACTTAAATTCGATCTTTCATGTAAATCCTTCAAGGCAAGCCAACACTCTCGCGCGATTTCTAAATTCTTCACAAAAGATGGGTGATCTGGTCATCATCCATCAACAAATTTATAATGGCGCGCACTTTCCTGTTTTTATTTCTAAAATCATCCCTCATTGGATCGGGCGGATCCTGTGTGATAGTACTATAGAGGTCCTCCTTCTGTAAATACATTTCAAGACGAAATTTCCAAACATCATAATTGTTCGGGTTTAATTCCTCAATAATAATATCTTTTAAGATATTCATTTTTATTTTTAATTATATAGAATAAATAATCTTCTTATACAATTAAATAATAATATATTGTTTTTTAATTTGTCTTGCTTACATATAAAAATGTAGTAGATATTTATATGTCACTATAGCTGTTAATACATTTTAAATAAAGAGCGCAATCTGGCTCATAATCTATTAATAAATATATTGTTTTGTTAGGAGCAACCTCTTTTCATAGTTAATAAATAATTGCAAGACACAAATAAGGTAAAGAAATTAAATTTCTCTTACCTGGTTTCCACGATCAGGACCGTCAGGAAGCGCAATGGGTGAAGACATATTCCATCACTGCCAAGTTTGTCAATAGATTTTCTAAATCTCTATTTAAAAGAGGAAAAGATGTGGATTATTACATATTCTATTATTTGTGCATAATAGTTTGTTTCTGTAGAAGGCAATGATGGAGCAGTGGATGCGTAGACATAATTATTTATCTTGAGTATAATATTAAAAGGAAAGATTCAGTTTCATCCGGGCGTGAATAGCGAACAACCCGGCATGAAACACATATACACAGCAACTGTCTAAAAAAAGACAGAAAGGGGAAAAAAAGAGACGAAACATATGCCTTTACATTTTAACCACACTTAGCTGCAGAAAATTATGAGCTAGTAATAATGCTCGTACATTGACATTGAAAAGGAGAAAGGAGTGTCATTGAGTTCGATTATTCGATGCAGTTCCCTTTTTTTCTGGATTAAAGTTTTGTTGCGAGGAGTTCACACATAGTAAGCCATTCTTCATGGGTGTGAGAATTAACATCTAGATATTATCCATGCAGTGGGAAAGGGACATACTGAGCATCTATAAACTTTAATGTGAGTATAATTAAATGGGCATAGCAGCTCATTTGTAGCAATACCATTCACATATGGGTCATTCTACACTTGTGTCGTTCCATTTCCTTTGACTGGCGGATTTTGTGGTTCTTAAGACCGAATCAACGGCTGTTGCGGCAACTAGCAACTGTTTTCGAGATTAATTTAGTAAGGTGAATTACACGCTTAAAAATCAGCTTGTGTAAAATGATTTTAAGTAAAATATGTCACTGCCTACCGGACTTTTATGACAACGAAAAAAAAAATCATTTTAAATATAATTTATCGTTCATTTATAAGGGATCTACAAAAGTATTTGGTTTATACAGTACTGCCTTTGCAGAATAATTGCTGTCAGTGCGTTTTATTTTTTTTGCATATTACTTGGTGTGTATAAATTCTATAGTTATATGCGGGGCTACACAAAATCTTTTAAGTACATTTACGTTTATTGACAAAAATTGCTGAATGGTAATTTCCAACTGTGCTATGCGTTAAATTGAACTAACTTTTAGAATACCATATAATATATACATACAAATACATAGATCATACAGAGGGATGCACAAAAAAAAAATTCGGATATTTTTTCCAACTATTGATGGTAATTGCAGAAATTGGGTTTTCAAATGCGTGTTGTATTTTTTAAATTGTTTATTTAGACCATCTTTCACCTTAATAAACCGTAAATTTTCGTTACAGTGTTCATAATCTGCTGGAAAATGTTTCATAATCTAGGCTGGATACATGATTTTTCTTCTTGTTTATATGTATATTACGCTATCGTACATGGCACAGAAATCGTGATTATTTGTTAATTGTTTCATGGCAACGCCCGAATGAAACGCATCTCATTGGTCATTGTGTAAAAGTCCTTTGGCAGGATTTAGGCGGAGGTAAATCGTGTTTATTTACGTTTCGCTATTTCGCTGCAATATCATTCGCTGCAATTATGGAGCTTCAAAATATCATTAGAAATACCCGCAATAGATCTCAGCGAATGCTTGAAAGTGAAGAAGAAGCCGAATTAAGAAGAGAAAATCGAAATAGATTGGATCGAGTCGCCGTCAAACGCAGAGCATAAGCGATAGACAAAATAGGCTTAATAACCGTCGCATGCACGAACGCGTTGCTTGGGAAATCCAAGATCTTTTGACTCTATAACTGTTGTTTCTCCTACTTCAGATATATTTAATTGTGTTTATAATGAAATTTCATAAAATGCATCACATTAGCATTTCACAAATCTTAATTTGCCATATATCAAACCTCGATCTTATACCGATATGCCATTTAGGTTCAACCGCAAGAACTTCCATGACCTTTTCATTTTTTAAAAGTAAGTATATAAATTTTCCCTGACTGTTTCATTTTTTAAAAGTAACTGTTATACTTTTGAAATTTTAGCTCTTATTTAATTTTTTTTTACAAGTTTTGAATATAAATAAATATTATTCAAAAATTATAAATTTTCACGAAGTCCACTCCACAGATATATTTTTCAATGGCAGTCTGTGGGGCAACGACAGGCGGGTCAGCTGGTCGCAATATAATCTGATAAAGTAAAAAGATCACAATAAATTTCATTTCAGCAGCAGCGGAAGTATTATGGTTATTCTTTTTAGAATAGAGAGATAATGTATTTACGATTTATTTTTATTAAATATACGCTATCTATTCTGTTTTATTATTGCTTTATTTCGATCTTTGGTAGCCATATAATTAGAAAATCGTTGCTAATAAAAAAATGACATTCTGTTTCAATTTTTATGATCACGAAACTTACGAGAAATTTTTTGTATGGTAATAAATATGCTGAAATAACGAACTAATTCTTAACAAATTATAATTAACTAACAAAAACCATGCTTTGTTTGGATTCGCGAAGCATTATTTAATAAGATAAATATTTCCTTGGAATTTTTTAGTTATGATATAAGACTGGTATAAATAAAAATATTTTTGAAGCAAAATTTTACAAAATATTTTAAAATTTTAAACTAAAAGCTCTTTTAAATATGTTTTTATATTTTACAATACCATCTGCTTTTCCTCAAATGGTTTGAAATAGGTATGTTTCTAATCTTTGTAATTCACATCAAATAATCTTTGATACAAATCTTAAAATAATATATTCGAAGAGAGCTTGAAGAAAGTTACTTCTTCAAAATCCTACTTTCTGGAAAAACATTTGAAATCTGCTCTCGTTGATACTAAGAATTATTAACTGTAAAACTTTTCATTCTAATTTCTTCTTTTTTTCTGCATGTTAGCATATGAGAATTTTTTATATTGTAGAATCTCTCGTAAGGAAATTTTCTATTGAATGCTGAACCTTTCAAGAGACCTTGCTCTCGAGAGTGAGAAAAGTTTTCACTCGCTACGTACGTTAAGCCAACTGATGTTTCTTTATCCCCAAATTCTACGACTGCTTTATCTAATGTTAAACCTTGGGATTTATGAATTTTAACTGCAAAAGCTAACTGGAGGGGAAATTGTTTTCTTGAGCAATTTATATTTCCATTTTTCCAGAATTTAGTTATTGGCGGAATCGGAACGCAGCCATTCTCATAAGTTGAATGACTGTAGTTTTCATATTTAACCATGATTATTCGCGGCATCTGGTCTGATGGCCCGTGATTTTCTTCATAAATAATATCTGCAACATAGCCTAAAGCCCCGTTTACTAAACCTTTTTCGGTCCACAAATTAGAACGTAACATTACTTTACGCCCAACTGATAAACTAAGAAATGGTTCAAGTCCATTTGTCATTTCAGAATCGGCCAACTTTGCTTTAGTACTATTATGAAGAGCTTGAATCAAGGCAATAGGTTGACGCAGCTCTTTTAATTTTTCATTATTATATTCTTTTACGTCTTTATTCCTTTAAAACAGCCTAATTGTATCTTTAAATACACTGGTTTCCAAAAATTAAGGAAAAATCACAAAAAGAGCGACAACTCGTTCAAAAATGAACATATCCGTATGAAATTTGCATATGTTGTTAACTAAAAGATACTGAATTGAAATACAAAATGCAAATTAGTGGCGCTGCAATCGGACTGTGTCATCTGTGAAGAGCATAAAAATGCATACTAGAGAGTACGGCTGCTGGGGTCGCTGTGATCATGATAGAAGAAAACTGAGATAGCCAATTCGTTAGTATGACCTCGAGGTACCATTTGTCCGCATAAGTGCGATATAGAGCTATTAGAAGACTGGGGGTAGGTCAAAGTCAGACATAGGTTGCCAGATGGATAAATCTGAGTCTTTCTGTTGTTCATAGGCTTTGGAAACAATTTTAAACCACTAGTTTAGCCTCCAGAAGATTTAGTCAAGGACGGCAAGAGCCATGACAAGCACCTATGACCGATATTTGTGGTTATGTGCAAGAAAGAATAGAACAGCAACATCCTCTCATCTTAGATTCTCCCTTGCTGCAGCCACTGGAAGGTTGGTATAAAAGTCTACTGTGCGTAGAAGGCTTCCTCAAGGTAGTCTTTATGCTATGCAACCAGACATTTGTGTGCCGCTCACCTCATGTCACCGGAGGGAACGTTTAAGGTGGGCATGTCAACATGTCCACTGGACAGCTGGTCAATGGAGGCGGGTTCTCTTTATGGATGAGTTCCAGTTCAGCCTCCAAAGCAATAGTAGGCGTCAATTGATTTGGAGAGAACGTGGAACACGCTATCATCAATCAAACATTCGTAAATAAGATTCGTATGGAGGAAGCAGTGTCTGTGTATGGAATGGTATCTCTTTGGGCGGACGTACATACCTCCATGTCTTTCCACGTGGAACTGTGAATGTTCACGTCTATAGAGATGGCATTCTTGATGCTCATATGCGCCCTTATGCCGGTACAATTGTTAATGATTTCCTGTTACAGAACGATAACGTTAGACTGCGCAGGGCTCTCATCATAGAAAATTATCTTTTGCACCAAACAATTCCGCACCTGGAATGGACAGCTCGATCACTAGACTTGTATACCGTCGAGCATATTTGTGATGTCTTAGGAAGATGTGTCGCTACTCTTAATACCCCTCCTCAGACCCTTGCCACGCTTACAACTGATTTACAAGTGCAATGGCTCGCACTTCCCAGCGAACTTATCGATCGCATAATTGACAGTATCACCCGTCGCTGTATGCGCTGTATTGCTTCTAGGGGTGATCATACTCCATATTAAAGGTACTTTTCCTATACTAAACTGACTAATTTATTTTGTTTATTTTATAGTTGTGTTAATTTCTGAAACACCACAATCGTCTGATAATTTCTTTTAATGCAATTTTATACCTTACTATGTGTTGTACATTGTGGCTCAGTTTTATTAAAATCTACTTGTAACATTTTGAGCCATGGCTACTTTTCTTGTTTTTCCTTAATTTTTGGAAACCAGTGTAAATGCTGTTCGCTTTTTGAAAGAGACTGTAAGCTTCGAGTCATTAATATTTCATAGCCTTCAATAGTGTATTCTCCATGGCTAATTCGATCAAGTATGCTACAAAATATTTGTTGAGTTTCATCTTACCGGAAGGATGATGATAAATAAAATATTTTTGAATAGTCGAAGAAAATAACAATTGTCCTTCCAAAAGAAACTCACTTCCTTGATTTTTGTCACTGTAAAGATGCCTGTCGTTTACTGGAGGTAGTTGTTTGATATTTACAAATAGATATAAGAACATTCCACCAAAAGTTTCATCTTGTTTCGATGGCACAGCATTACGTAATCGTAAATCTATTTTTCGCAAACGACAGCATCCAATCATTCTCATTTCATCTATAATTAGGAATTTACAATTTCAAAACTCCTCCTGAAGTTGACCAATTGAATATGGACTAAAATCTCTTAGCTTGCTTTTGATTTAGTCCCAATAAAAGTTTTGAATGAATCGTTCATCCATTTATATTGACTGCGGCAACACCAGTTGATACAAGCAATTGAAAAGAAGATGGACCAAGTATTTCATTTAATCGAGCAGTGAAGTAATGTATTAAAATACTTTTTCCGGAACCTGCTTTTCCTTGGACAATAATTCTTTTTATTGGCATTTCTCGCCTATATGACCTTGCAAGAAATTGAGCTGTTCTTCAAAAATATTTATTATTTTTTTTCTGTTCATGGGAAAAGACGAAATTTGGCAAATTAAAAGGAACAGTGACACAACCACTTTTTTCACTCTCTTTCACCTTTTCATGTTCAATAAAATTATGTAATTTATTAAGCAAATCTTGACTTTGAATGGCATGCCAGTTATACGTTATATCATTGTCTCTTCTGCCCAAATCTAATTCATCCTGTGCATGATTTTGTTTTGAAGCAACATTCATCCAGTCAAATGGTTGATCTATTTCAGTAGATTCTATTTTGTTCAAATTCTTCCTCATCTTCTAAATTTTACAACAGATATTCCAAATACAATCTTTCAATTTCATTATTCTCAAAATGCTGTTCATATATAACTTTCCATAAAGTATTATTTGGATTCATAATTTGAAAATCACGCCAATGAATATGCAACATAACTTGCTGCTTATGGAAATCTTCATTATTTGCATTATTGTGATCATATTTCAATTTCGGTATAATTCTGGAGATAAATGGTTTTTTTCTGATACTGAAATTTTCACCGCGTTTATAAACGTTTGTGAAATAATTCCGCAAGGACATATTTTCAAATATCACTGGGCGTTGCTGGTACTTTTCCAAAATATTTGAAACGTATATGCTTCCATCCTCTTTATTCATATCTAATTGTCCCCATGCGTTCCTTTCTAAATTAATGGTGACATACTGACGAGATGACTTATACAAAGGCCATCCCATTAACACCCAAAATATTTCCTGGGCATGATAATCACGTTCAGCACATATTTTTATTAAAATCTTCTGAATTATCTGCTGAACATTGATATTATCGCGTGATTCTTGAACTGTTTGTCTGATGAAATCTTTTATCCCTTCTGATCTGGGTTCACCTTTGCTAGCATATTTAGCAATATATTTAAGAACTGCGTGAATGGAAATGATTGCTTAGGAATCCATGTTTTCTAGCAAAATTTTTAAAATTTTTGGGCTATGACTGTTTAAAATAGGACTATTTCTTTTTGAAATGTATTCGGTTTCATTATTAAGGAACTGGATTTTACTTTCGTGAAAACATTCTTTGGGAAATTTGAAACGGCATGTGACTTCAGAAGAATCTTTTTCCTTTCCCTTACAATAAGATTTAGAGCATTTATGCATTTGTACTGCACGTATTAAATTATTATAGTCATCAGCTTCATCAGGCACATCCGTAAAATGAAATTTAGATGGATGTATATCATAAACTTGATTAGGATCTGGTTGCCGATATGAATTCGTCAAAGTATTTACAATTTTACGTACCTTTTCATCATAATTTGAACTAAGATTGATCACATCAAGAGCATCTTCAAACCAAAGATCATGCATGTGAGGACTACCTATATGCTGAAATTCAATACGAAACCAAAAGTCCTTGACTTTGAAATATTTCTTGAAAAAATGTTTCATAAAATAAATCCAACAGCTTATGAAAAAAGTAAGCAACGATTAAAGGATTACAATTCAACAATTTTGATTTTCTGATGAATTCAGAATTTTGGTTACGATTAGTGTAATCATAGTCTGCATCAATGATACGATAAATTTCAGACCAGTATAAATCAGCTGCACTAAGTGTAATGAAAACAGTAGGAGTTCCCAATTCCTCAACCATGTCTAACAACTCTCGTGATCTGATAAACCAATAAGAGCCCAATGATCTTAAATTAGCATTGAAAGATAAAATCGACATGTACAATGTAGGACCTTTCTCAACCGTTCCTGGAGTTTTTCAACTGTTTCAACATCATGTAGGCGAGAATTTTTTTTAATACAAATAATTCTATTTTGTAATGCTGTCCAACGCATTATGCTATTGAAAGCAAAAAATCTAAATCTTGGATGCCGTGCAAATCTTCCATCGTAATGACTTCACATAATAAGAATAAATTGTGTATTTGAATTCTTAACACTAAAGAATACTTAATTTAATGTAAATAATTGAATTTTCACAAATTCTAATTCATTAAAAATATGCTATAATTTTCCTAAAAAAGTATTTTAAAAATTTCATAAAAGAAATCGTGAAACTATTATATGATTAAAAGGAATGAGCACCAAAATATGCGCCATTTCCAACCAATCTTAATAAAGTATTCTCTTAAAATGTATATTTTCCTCTCAAATAACATACATTTTTAATATAAGAAAGTTTAATGTAAGTAAAATTTTAAGCTGTAGCAGGTATTACGATAATTCTTTTACCTCACATGCAAATAATTAGAGATATACATATTACGTATGCCACGCCGCAATACTAAAAAGCTCTAGCGGGTATTACGATAATTATTTTACCTCACATGCAAATAATTAGAGATCATTTAATTCCGCTTAATTATTACAAAAAAAATTTAAATAAAGGAAAACATTTTATCACAAACATCAACAAAACTCTTTATTCTACTTATTCCTTATTCCAAAAATACGGTTTTATCGTCTGCTGCCGTAGTATCATGATAAATTAAATTTTATTAAAAAAATACGCAGTAGTAGGAAAATATTTTACTAAATCGAATAGTTATTTTTAATTTGGTTTTAGAATTAAATTCATGGACTCCCGTGCATAGAACGGGTTAAACAGCTAGTTAAATTAAAAAAACAGTTTTGGAGATATTTTCGCGGAATAATGAAAATATATTTTATTTATTTAATTAATCATGATTCTATCTATAAGTACTAACTCCATGATTTATTTTTTTTTTTCTGAAAATATACGTGGTTCATTTTTTTTTATTTGCAAAAATGCGTCCGTAATGGAAAAACATGTAAAATACATTAATTAAAATAACAATTTTTTTTAGGTAATTCTGTAAAAAATAATAATAATAATATTGTGCAAATCCACAGATCATAATTTATTTTTATGTTTAATTTCAATTCAAAATACTGAATAGTTTTTTTGTAAAGTGTACGACAAAATGTAATTTGTGTAGACTAGTAGAGGATTCGCTTCGCTCATCCTAATAAAACGAAATAGTGAAATTTTGATTACTCTTATAATAATAAATTCTCAAATTAAGAGAAAGTATAAAGTTTAGTTTCTGAAAAGAAGAAAAACGAGACAGAAAAAACGAAAAACGTTACTTTATTTCAAATGGTAATCTTGCTCAGTGAAAGATTACGAATACCGTAAATCATGAATGACAGTTTGGCTTTTGTTTGTAATATTTCATCTTGTTATTTGATTTTACTTTTGCTCAAGCGATAGATGAAAAATGAACTTTCACTTGTGAAAGAAAACGATATATTTTGAAATGTAAATTCAATATCTTGACCAATATCTACAGGTATAAAACTCAAAGTATGTGTGTATGTCCCTTATTAAAGTCTACAATTTCTGACTGATTTGCATGATTTCCATTTTTTTCTGTTTTTACTTCCTAAAAAAAGGGTACAAGAATTTAAAAAAAATTATTACGCGTGTACTTGATTTTTATAAGGCAATAAAAAAATCAAATCCACTTACTGCTCAGGATGTCTACTTTCAACGGTATCCAATAGCTAATTCCTAAATAAAGCATTAGGGATATACATATAGCTCCATTTCAAAAATGTTTTAAATGAGGTAAAGAAGTATTTTAAAAGCAATTTGGGTCAATAAAAACATTTCTTAAAAAATTACGAAATTTAAATTTGTATACGGTTCTGTAAGTTATATTTAGTAAAAATATCCTTTTATACTAAGAAGTAAGACAAAAAAAAAAAAAAAAAAAAAAAAAAGTCCCATCCGTCTATAATTAAAACTGACCGAGCAATAGCTACTTAAAGATGAAGCATCTTTTTTTTGTTGCGAAATAAGGGTCATTCACAAATTTACAAGAAATATAAACAATCGTCAGATATATATATATATATATATATATATATATATATATATATATATAACGATAGTTGAGAGTAAAATTAAAATTACATTATAAATTTGAAATCTATTTTCACTCTGACACATTAAACAAAAACTTATACTAAGAATATAAGTTAAAAAATAACAGAATTTTTGTTAAACGAAATGAGGAAAAGTAACAGTCGCAATTCTTTACAAAATGATACATATTTTTAAATGGTATTAGATTATCTACTCTAAAACTTAATTAATAAAATATAAAGTTATCTTAAAACTTGTTCTAACTCACTCCCATCGGCTGCCATGCAGAAATGTACACGCGAAATAAATACCTCTAATACTTTAAGCACTTTGTGTACGATCCCTCGAAGCATGGCTCAACTCATCTGTGTTTAAATGCAGAAAATTGGGATAAGTCATGTAATTTAAACTCGGTCAATTTTTGTGTTAGATGAATAGGACTCTTTTGTCATACTTGTCAGTGAGACCGGGAGCCGGCAGCACAGAAAATTACCTCATCGAGATCACGGATGAAATTCTAGGAGTAGTTAAATCTTGATTCGCATATTAAAACGCAATCGGTCTGCTGAGTCATATCTTGGTAGAAAACACCGGAAAACCCGATTTTAGCGGTTGACTCGTAGATTTACCATTGTATTTTCCTGCACCCAAATGTATGAAAACATGGAGGACTGGGAGCAGGAAAACATAATGGTAAACCTACGAGTCAGCCGCTAAAATCATGTTTTCAAGTGTTTCGCACCAAGATATGACTTGGCAGCGATGACAGCGATGACCACCTCGGGAACTCAGCTTTCGCTTTAGAGTGTTAGTGCAATCCCGAGGGGTAGACCACATCCACTCCTCCCGACTCTCAGCCAGAGTCTGAGAGGGAGCGTCGGGTCCCTGATCAAGCTGCTGAGATTTATTTCGGTTACTGTGAGATTTACAATTACAATCACAATTGGTTACCCAATTTTTCTGGGCGAACCGAAGATTTCACATCGAGATATATGACTGTATGTAGTGATTACATGAGGATCATTTCACCTAATGTGATTGCATAATTGTTTACAATTTTCTTAGATATATATACGTCACAGTACTTTTAACACACAATATTTAACATGACAATTAGAAACACATTACAACACAATATCAAACACCTACTATTTACATGACTGTATGTAGTGATTACATGAGGATCATTTGAATGTGATTGCATAATTATTTACATTTTTCATGGATTTACAGGGATTTCACAGTACATTAAACACACAATATTGAACATCACAATTAGAAACACATTACAACACACCTACTATTTACAATTTGCGCATACAAGAGTTTGGAGAGATGCACAAGATAAAAATTCAAAAGTGATAGAAGTTTCTGGCACCCGCTAATAACCCGTTTCTCCCTCCATGCTACACCCTAGTGATGGAGTCGAACTAGAATGGCTCTGGATTTGAAAAGATGTACTCGTTTGTTTCTTTAAACCTCATGCATTGTATGATCTTGTTGAGTAGTTGTGGTTTCTCTTTTACATCCCGCCACCAACTTGCTAAATTCATACGTGTGTGTTTTTTGAGATGATAATGTGATGTTAATGTACAGTATAATACATAGTGTAACGATGTTGACGGCAAGCCACAAATGCATAGTGGGGAGTCTCTTTTGTTAATTTTGTATAAGTGTTCCTGAAAGGGGCCGTGATTTGTTAAAAATATGTGTAAGTATCTGTTGTTTACGAAATACTTGTGGTCAACCAATGGCAAGAATTCCTTCGTATATCGGCCTGTGTCTGAATCCGTCCAGCGTTTTTGCCAATTTTTTAACAAATTCTGCTTTGTCTGTGATTTTAGTGAAGAAGCTGGATATGGTAAAAATGTATGTATTAGTGTTTCATCCGTTACTGCCGATTTTGCCAGTTGGTCAGCTGCCTCATTGCCCTCAACACCTGAATGTCCTTTTGTCCAATTGAAGTATATGTCTTTTACTGTTGTTTGTAATTGTTGAAGAATTTTTAGTATTAAATAGTTTGTATTGTCAAAATTGTTTGTTATGACTTGGCAGACCGATTGCGTTTTAATATGCGAATCAAGATTTAATTAATCCTAGAACTTCATCCGTGAACTCGATGAGGTGATTGTCTGTGCTGCCGGATCCCGGTCTAAGTGTAATAGGAAAGTTTTACTAAATATCACTTATAGGACCGGGGAATAAATATTTAATTTTGTAACTTTTTGAGAAATAGTTTTATTGATCAAAACAACTTTTAAAATAATTTTTTAGCTCATTTAAAACATTTTTGTAACTGGATGTCAGTGACTAACAGTGTAGAACTTAGCCATTGGACACAATTGTGAGTGGTCACCCTGTATTTCGGAAACCGAAGTTAACGTCATTCTGAGCAGATAGTGCGAATTTTTGTATTTAAAACTTTAAAATGTTACTACGAGTGCATTAAAATGACATAGTTACTCCTTCATTTAAATGTATTTGGGAATTAAAATATCTAACTATAATACAAATATTTAAATTTGAGGAAACATACAGTAAAATCTCGTTACAACGAATCACTGGAGGGCACTGATTAATTTCGTTATACTGAAAAATTCGTTAAAGTGAATATTTTTATAATGAAATAGCATAATAGAATTTTTTTAAATAATGCAAATAATATTTGTGAAACTGGAAAATTCGTTGTAACGAGATTCTACTGTATTCAGAGGGTAAAATAAAATTGTCATATTAATTGAATAATATATTATATATATATATATAAGACAGTTATAGATGTACGTAACAAAAACATATTTAGTTTATTATAATTCATAGTGCCCTAACAACTTATTCAGACTTTATGAAAATTAATATTTCCACTAGCACATAGCATTTCCACTAGTTATGTATTTTGTTTGACACCTTACTTAGGTAAAAAAAAAAGTTTTTATGTGTTTATAAGAGAGCAGATTATCCGTAAGGAAGCATTTTATTTAGCTCATTGAGTAGAATGCAGTATTAAAGCATCCACCGCCGCTCCATGGAATATTGCGAACTTGTACTACTTATACTTAAGTAGTTAATTCATCTCGAAATTCATTTAAAAAAATATGTTACCATATAATTCTATTATTCCGAGGTCTCACTTCCAGTCGACCGGCATAGTTTTTGAAGACAACTGGTGACTCAAAAATTCTGGGCTCCGCACTCATGTTTCGGCGTTATATATCCCGGAGCGAAGGAGTTTTTCCTGCACTGCGGATACGTAGATAACAGTCAATAACAGCCCGAAGATGCGCTGAACTGTATTTTAAAGGCGGACGAAAAAAGGAATGATCCGGTCTTCCCGAAAAAAGCGCGCCAAACAAATTTTTAAATATTAATTTTAAAAAGAAAGAAAATGGTACAAAACAGATAATTTTACTAGAATTCATATCGCTATTTAAGATTGAAAAATGAAAAATCTTAAAACAAATAAGAATTATGGGGAATGTTTTTTAGAATAGATTTTGAAAAGAAATGAAATATTAAAATACGCGTTAAACAGAAATGAATTTAAATAAACGGAATGTTTGGAATATCATTTAAGATAGGAAATAATTTAATAAACTAGGATTGTAGAATCATTTTTAGAAAGGAATTTTTTATGGAATACTTTTAATGAAGCGCGGAAATTTAATTTTCGCAATATATGTATACATAAATTCATACATAAACAAGCATAAAAATTCATTAAATTCGTTTTCATAGCTGTTTATATCATTTGACAACAAACCTATATTTTTCCTATACCTTAAAAAGCATTAAATTATTTCGCATACTTTATAAATAGAAAGGAAGCTTATTCTTTTTCTCCAAAAAATTTTCTCTGCACAAGCAGTTTTTTTTATGCCTGCTTTTATAGCAATAATAATGATTTAAAAAAGCTTGTAAGGACATTTTTGATTAGTTTGAAAAGTGTCCAATTCCTTGGAAATAGAAGAAATTCATTTGCTTTGGATTTAGTTCTGCAAGATAAAAAATATTTAGAAAAACTAGATATATTTTTTATGAAACGCTATTTAGAGAAACATAAAAATAATTTTTTATGGGCGGAAAAAAATAATAATACGCTATTACTTCGCAAATATTGAAAAAAAAATGTTTTCCATTAAAGACATTCAATGACTCAAAGATTTGGAAAATAAAATCAGGAATTTCGATAAGAGTTTTTTTTTTTTTTTTTTTTTTTTTTTTTTTTTTTTTTTTTTTTTACATAGCCTGCAATATTTTGCTTCGAAAATAATATGAGTGGCAAACTATATTAGACAATAAAATTTTCCTATGCAAAATTTTATTTCTTGATATTTTCTTTAAGAGTTTTTATCATTTTGCTGTACACCAAAATATCTTTAAAGTTTTAATCAATTTTCACCATGGTTTGTTCAAGTATCTAAGTTATTTACTGCCTCTTTTTTATATAAATTTTAATGTAAGTAAATTCAAAATGTAAATTTTTTATTCAAAAAATAATCTAATGTATAAGATTCACTTCCTTTACTACTGTTTTTGTCTCATTGTTTATTTTCAACCGATTGCTTTTGTGGAAAAGATATAAAAACTTTATTATTTTGAAAAAAAAAAAAAACTTTGAAATATTAAACTTTGGATTCCATAGCGTCTATTAAAAGAAATAAAGGTTTATTGTTTTACTTCCAATTTTTTCTCGACACAAACAAAGTTATTTCAAAAACAAAAACTAAAAATCATCCATCAGGCATAGAAAATGAAAAACTTTCCAACACTAATAGAATAGCATTAAGAAATTTCATTTTTTCATATCTTGAAAATCAATCACAGTCCATCCTGAACCGAAGTCTTTTATGCGTCTCTGTAAATGAAGATAAATGCTACACTCTCCTTAATTTATATGCATGAACCTTGGTAATCTTTTTAATTTTATTATGCTTGAAGTATCATAACGTCATTAAAATGCACCACAAACGATATTTCCAACATATATTATAACGTAACGGAATTCTTTTCGGCGTTCCTGTAAACGAACTATAAATGCATTTGTTCACTACTCTTGAGAAAGCATGTTTTATTCAACTTCAGTGATGCATGCCAACTTCATCCTATGCCTGAGGTATTTTAACTAAAGGTGTGACGAATAGTGATTTGGCCGAATAGCCTAATGCCGAATACCAACTTCTTTTCCAATACAGAAAATAACTTTAAATTATATATATACTAGCAAACCCCGCGGCTTTGCTCGCGTAATAGTTGAAATATGCCAGTGATATTTGCATGACTATTTTTTATTAGAAGAACACTTTTTTAAATAATGCAAAAATTACAAATTAAGCCACAGTTTGACTAAACTTCAATATAAAAATGCAATAGACAGAAATGAGATTTTAACTAAGAAGAAGAACTAAAACTAATTCCAATTAAATGACAATTTAGAAAGTATTTTGAAACTTTTTGCTCATTTCAGTATTCATTTGAAGTTTTGAAGTTTTTAGAAACCATCTTAACACATTTACAACTTAAAAATAAACATCATGTCAAATTGCAAGCTTCTTGTGTAACAGTCTACCACCTCTCTGGTGTTAGTGGCCCCAACATAAAATGCCGAAACAGAGTTGAAATAGAATGTCTCGAAAAATGTTGAAACAGAAACTGTCACCATTAATTTGTCAACATTAACCTTGAAATCGGTTGGTATTTCCTAATATTCTATAGAAAACGGTATTTAGATGTTTTTAAAGGCTTTCTTGTTCTTCCTGCCAACCAGATGGTAGTGACACCGGCATAAAATATAGCCCGTATAGTATCAGGGACTATCACTCTTGATTCGCAACCAATAACTTCTGTAATCGTTTTATTATTTCCCGAGATCCCAGAAATCGTAATTTAGGACTCTTTTAGAATACTTTTCGCTCCTTCCTTTCGCTTCATCCCTTTTTAATTTCGAATTTATTTTCGACTGTTCTTAGAGGACATTTATATTTTATAAGTAACTACCGTGCTATATTTAAAGTTTCTAGCCTCTTCAGTACCGCAGAAATCGCAATTTAGAAAGTTTTTTGCTCCTGCAACCCTCGACATAAAATATAGCTTATGTTTGAGCAGGTTCTATCACCATCAATTTGTAACCATTATGTTTGAAATCGGTTTCGTATTTCATAGGATTGAATAAAAATCGTAATTTAGAACGCTTTTTGGTCACTTCATTCTTTTAAATTTGAAATTTTCTTTCGACAATTCTTAGAAAGCATTTGCATCTCTGAAGTAATTACTATTCCAAATTTAAAATGTTAGACCCCCTCAGTAACACAAAAAACATAATTTAGAACATTTTTTGCTCCTCTAATCCCTACGTGGTAGTGACAACAACGAAAAATATAGGCTATGTTGGAGCGGGGACTGCCACCATCAATTTGAAACCATTACTTCTGAAATCGGTTTATATTTCCTGAGATTGCGTAGAAATCGCTATTTAGAACAATTTTCGTTCATTTTCACCCCTTTTAAATTTCAAATTTTTAAGGAACTCTTCTCAAAGAATATTTACATCACATAACTAATTACCATGCCAAATTTCAAGTTGCTAGCCCCTTCAGTATCACAAAAATCACAATTTAGAACCATTTTTTAAAATGCAATCGCAGAGTGTTAGTGACGCCGACATGAAATAGATCCTATATTGGAGCAAGGGCTGTCATCATCAATTTCCAACCATTACTTTTGAAATCGGTTGGGTACTTTCTGAGATTGCGTAGAAATCGCCATTTAGAACGTTTTTTAGAACTCTTTTCGCGCATTTTCACCCCTTTTAAATTTCGAGTTTTTTAAGAAATGTTCTTAGAGATCATTTATATCTTATAAGTAACTACCATTCCAAATTCCATGTATCTGGGCCCTTCAGTAAAACAAAAATCGCAATTTCGAGCGTTTTTTTCTCCTGAACCCCCTTTAAGGGCGTGGCGCCAACATAAAATGTAGCCTATATTGGAGCAAGAGTTGTCACCATCATTTTGACACCATTATTTTTTAAATTGCTTTGGTACTTCTTGAGATTGCGTAAAAATTACCATTTAGAACGTTTTTTAGAAACGCATTTTCACCCCTTTTAAATTTCGAATTTTTTTAAGAAATGTTCTTAGAGATCATTTATATCTAATAAGTAACTACCATGCCAAATCCCATGTGTCTGGACCCTTCAATATTACACAAATCGCAATTTCGAACGTTTTTTGCTCCTGCATTCCCTTTAGGGGTAGTGGTACTGATATAAAATGTAGTGTATGTTGGAGCAAGGATTGTCACCATCATTTTGACACCATCATTTTTTAAATCGGTTTGGTACTTACTGAAATTCCGTAACAATCGCCATTTAGAACGTTTTTTAGAACGCTTTTCACGCATTTTCACCCCTTTTTAATTTCGAATTTTTAAAGAAATGTCCTTAGAGATCATTAGTATCTTATACGTAACTAACATTCCAAATTTCATGTTTTTAGGCCCTTCTGTAACACAAAAATCGCATTTTTAGAACGTTTTTTGCTCCTGCACCCCCTTTTGGCCAGTGACACGGACAGAAGACATAGCCTATGCTCGAAGTTGGACTAATACCATCATTTTGATACCATTACTTTTGGAATCGGTTCGGTAGTTCCAGAGCTTATCTCCAACAAATAAACAATTTTTACCTCTTTATAATGTTAGTATGATATTACAAAATTTAATTTTTTTCGCCAAGTTTAAAAGTATTTTATATAAATTTTCCTTTTTCAGTAATATTCCGTATATTATACCGGCTCATTAAATTAAAACCCTAGTCTATTAATATCTATAAAATCCTAATCCATATAATAATATTCATTCCAAATTGCGTAAATCTAAAAATGGCTCTAACTATTTATACTTCTTTAGTAAAACCTTTTATTAGTTAAATTCTTATTAAAATCCGCTATTAAATCCTGGCATATCATATTCCCCTAAAATCTTTATTTAACTGCTAAAATATTATTATCCCGTCTTAAAAACCTACTTATTTCAATTCATTCTTTTATTTAAAATATCCAGGTGCCAACTGGAATATTTCACTGCTTAAAAACTTACGCAAAAATAAATTCATTTTTCTTTTTATTAAAAATCGTCTGTCGGGTGAGAGAAAAGTTATTTTTAGTGCAGTCTTGACAACAGAGGCTAAAGTTTCTTTTCAGCTACAGCGATGACCACCTCGGGAACTCAGCTTTCGCTTTAGAGTGTTAGTGTAATCCCGAGGAGTAGACCACATCCACTCCTCCCGACTCTCAACCAGAGTCTGAGAGGGAGCGCCGGGTCCCTGATCAAGCTGCTGAGATTTATTTCGGTTACTGTGAGAACAATGTAATTGGGTAACCAATTACAATCACAATTGGTTACCCAATTTTTCTGGGCGAACCGAAAATTTCACATCGAGATATATGACTGTATGTAGTGATTACATGAGGATCATTTCACCTAATGTGATTGCATAATTGTTTACAATTTTCTTGGATATATATACGTCACAATACATTTAACACACAATATTTAACATGACAATTAGAAACACATTACAACACAATATCAAACACCTACTATTTACATGACTGTGTGTAGTGATTACATGAGGATCATTTGAATGTGATTGCATAATTATTTACATTTTTCATGGATTTACAGGGATTTCACAGTACATTAAACACACAATATTGAACATCACAATTAGAAACACATTACAACACACCTACTATTTACAATTTGCGCATACAAGAGTTTGGAGAGATGCACAAGATAAAAATTCAAAAGTGATAGAAGTTTCTGGCACCCGCTAATAACCCGTTTCTCCCTCCATGCTACACCCTAGTGATGGAGTCGGACTAGAATGGCTCTGGATCTGAAAAGATGTACTCGTCTGTTTCTATAAACCTCATGCATTGTATGATCTTGTTGAGTAGTTGTGTTTTCTCTTTTACATCCCGCCACCAACTTGCTAAATTCATACGTGTGTGTTTTTTGAGATGATAATGCGATGTTAATGTACAGTATAATACATAACGTAACGATGTTGACGGCAAGCCACAAATGCATAGTGGGGAGTCTCTTCTGTTAATTTTGTATAAGTGCTCCTGAAAGGGGCCGTGATTTGTTAAAAATATGTGTAAGTATCTGTTGTTTACGAAATACTTGTGGTCAACCAATGGCAAGAATTCCTTCGTATATCGGCCTGTGTCTGAATCCGTCCAGCGTTTTTGCCAATTTTTTAACAAATTCTGCTTTGTCTGTGATTTTAGTGAAGAAGCTGAATATGGTAAAAATGTATGTATTAGTGTTTCATCCGTTACTGCCGATTTTGCCAGTTGGTCAGCTGCCTCATTGCCCTCAACACCTGAATGTCCTTTTGTCCAATTGAAGTATATGTCTTTTACTGTTGTTTGTAATTGTTGAAGAATTTTTAGTATTAAATAGTTTGTATTGTCAAAATTGTTTAATGCTTTTAAACTTGATAGGCTATCCGTTATGATTAAGTATTGAGAATGTTTGTCCGACTCTATCCACTCTAATGCTGAAGAGATCGCGAAGAGTTCTGACTGGATGACGGAGTTATCCTGGGACAGTTTCGCTCTCCAAGTATAGATTTGCTCGTTTTTTTCGTGCACACAAAATGCCGAGGCTGTGCCTTCGGACATTTTGGAACCGTCCGTGTATATTGTAATTTTGCCTACATAGTCGTTTATTTCACAAATTTGTATTTCACTTGTTAGTGGTGATGTTTTGTATTTTGAGCATTTTGGATAGTATAGTGGAGCAAAAGCCTTTTCTGTTGACTTGCCGAGACGAATCGTCCCCGAATACTCCGCCTCCGTCTCCAACTGCAAATCCAGTGGGGGGAGACCTGTGAGGACCTGCAGGGCGTTTGTTGACGTATTGCGATATGCTGTCGTTATCAGCAACAAAGCTTTCCTTTGTGCCGAGAGCAAATGTCGACGACCGTGATATTGCGCCATACGCGGAAACCAGACAGCACACGCGTAGGCCAGTTTCCTTTGTAAGATCGCCGAGTACCAAATCTTAAAAAATTCCGGAGGGAGTCGACCTGAGATTGATGAAAATTTATAAAGATTTTGAGTTATTTTTCTACTCTCTTTTGTGCCACATGTGGGAGAAATGATAATTGTTTATCTAATATTACCCCCAAGTATTTTAGTGTTGTTTCTGATTTTATTGATTTACCTTGAAGTTTAAATGTGGGGCCCCGCTTAAGGTGTTTGGGTTTGCCAAAAGTTAATGATGAGGATTTTTCATGTGAAATTTCTATTTTGTTGGTTTCTGCCCAATTCTGAATAAATTTTAATGCTTTCTTACCTTTTTGTTCAAGTTGCTGTCTCGACTGTGCCCAGATCAGTAATATCACGTCATCCGCGTATGCCACCAGTTCACAAGTCCTGTATATCAAAGGTCCCCAACAGAGTCTCCAACAGAACCAACCAAAGAAAAGGACCCAGACACGATCCCTGCGGGCAACCCTTACTAAAGTAGTACAACAAAAATGGTGCCATCCAGTCCACCTGAGCTCGCCTACCCGAAAAGAAGGAAACGACAAGAATAATGAGTTGTTTAGAAATACCTAGTCTTTGCAATGCTAGGATCACCTGGTCCCAAGGGAGGTTGTCAAATGCTCCTCTGAAATCCAGTGACACCAGTGATGTGTATTGTTTATTTTGTTTGCGTTGTTCTACTAATGAAATCACTTGCTCCAAAGCCGTTTCCGTAGATTTATTTTGCGTGTAGCCGTGTTGCTTACCCGATAGGAAATTCGTTTTGTCTAATGCGTGATGTATTCGTCTTAGAATTAATTTCTCTAAGATTTTTCCGAATATTGGTAATAGAGTGATGGGGCGATATGAAGAGCTCTCATTCAAGGGTTTTCCCTCCTTTCTAAAATACACGAGCTCTCCCAATTTCCAGTCATCCGGAAAATAGTTTAACTTTAAAAGACTGTTGTACATATCCAACAGAATATTAGGAATTTTTGTAAAGATGCACCTGACCATCCTGTGATCAATTTGATCAGGTCCTGGCGCCTTGTTAATATTGGATGAGAAAACAACATTTCGCAACTCTCTTTTCGTGAATTTTGCCTGGTCGTGCGAGTTTAGTCGCTGTGGTAGTTGCTTTGGAGTTTCATCGCCAAAAATGTCTCTCGTTAGTTTTAAAAGGGTTGATGACCTGGAAGTGGGTGACAAAGAATCAAATTGGTAACTGCTATGTGAGTCCTGGAATCGCTGGAAGGCCAACTTTTTCGTTAAACCAAAAGGATCCGTCTCTCTGCGACACAGGTTTGTCCAAGCTTTTTCCTTCTCCGATAAAATCTGTTTTTGATAAATTGCCCTTTCCCTTTTGTATTGCTGGTTTATATTTGACTCGTAGTTTGAATTTTTTGCTCTTTTTAAAAGAGCTGCTACTTTATTTCTTTGGGTCCTCAATTGTGTAGACCACCAGGAAATTTTAAATTTCTTGAAGGGGGCTTTCTTTTTAAAGGATTTATTGGCTTGTAATAATATTTCTTGTTTAAAAGTTTCGTATTCTTCGTTAAACTGGCCTATAGTTTCTATGTCATTAAAGTTAATCTGTGAGCATTTTCGAGTTAGTTGTTCGGAGAATTGTGTCAAAGGGGTTCCCTTTGTTTTGAATCTTCTTCTTGGTAGTTTGGGTATTGTGAAATTTAGCTCTGTTTCTATTGGGTAGTGGTCTCCAAAAAGGGAAGGAATTACTTCGCAGTGTTTTATGTGTGAAAACATAGCCTGCGTGCAGATGGACAGATCTGGCCTCCCCAGGTTCTTCCCCGACTCATACGTTGGTGGACTGAATGAAGAGTTTAGAATAACTCGTTGATACGCTATGACTCTATCGATAAGAACTTTTCCCCTGGTGTCTTCACTCTCTATAGCCCCAAAGCTGACTGTGAGCGTTGAAATCACCGAGAACCAACTGCAATGGGCTCTGATTTTTAGAACCCAGCCAGTTCTCAATATCCTCATCAAAGTCAGCACTCGGGGGGCTATACAGGCTGCCAATGCTTAAGGTTAAAGGCTTAAGGTCTAAATTTATAAAAACTGAGTTATAGTGTTTAGAAGAGAGACTATGTTTTAAGTTTTGGTCTAAGATTAAAATATGGGCTTTTTTAGAGCTTGGACTATAGCATGGTGTTGTTCGTGGAAGTGATAGAGGTCTATTTTCATAAAGGTATGCATCTTGAAGACAAACCAGGGAATAGTCCGAGTCTGAGAGGAATTTCATAAAAGCAGCGGTTTGTGATTTGTTATTTTGTAAATTTTGTTGAATTAATTTGAATTTTTACCTCTATAAGACAATGACGCTAGCGCTGCTTGTTTCTTTCGCTGATACACGCTGCAGGATGGATCGTAAGATGGATGTTTTTCATATAGTCCAGCTTTCCTATGGTCCCCCTTGTAGTAGTTGAGCACTTTTTTGCAGTTAACACACTCTTCTTTTTCTGAGGCACAATCCCTGATGTTGTGGCCTTTGCCACATTTAGCGCAGGCCTCTGCATTCTGGCACACTCTTGCTGTATGCCCTATTTCCTGACAGTGATAACACCTTTGAATGAAGACATACCGTCTTACCGTGCACCGGTTAAATCCTATGCACAATTTTCCTGCCATTAGTTGCAGTGCATCTCTCTCCAGTAGCTGCAACACCAAGTGCGAGGTTTCCTCGCCCTCTCTTCCTTTCAATACTCTTATCAGCTTATATTGCACTTTCCTCCTCAGAGCTCTTTCCAAAGCCGGATAGAGTACTTGTTTTTCATATAGCTCTTGTTGCTCTTCTAAGTTATTCAGTGAACTGTCTGCTTCTCTTTCGACGTTTTTCTGTGTGACTACTGGGGCTTCTGGGGCTCCAAAGACTATCACTCGGGCTGTTTTCGG
Organism: Maratus speciosus; assembly: GCA_963932465.1. Taxonomy (NCBI): domain Eukaryota; kingdom Metazoa; phylum Arthropoda; class Arachnida; order Araneae; family Salticidae; genus Maratus; species Maratus speciosus. The sequence continues at coordinate 207,172,089 of OZ010795.1, forward strand.
GTTTGGTTCTTTAATATCCAGTTTTTCCGCCATATCTTCTGTAGTGCAAATTTTATCTTGTTCTAGGTCAAATTTATGTTCTAGGTCAAATTTGTTTTTACATGTTATTATTATTTTATTTTGTTTAGTTGTTTGGCAGTCTACTGGTGGTAATTCAGCCATATTCATAGAATTGAGAACTTTCTTTATTATTGGCATTTTTGTTTCCTTGTCTTTTGGTGTTAATATTAGTGTCGGTCTTTCTTGTGGGAGCGATGGAAAATTTGTCATTTCTGCATATGTTGGTCATCCTGGCACATCTAGATGGAGTATGGAATATTCTGGAACAATCGGTGAGCGGTAGTATAAATACAATCAGCAAGCCGGACTTTGGGCTGTTCATAAGAAAAGATTCTTCGGAGATAATTGTTGCGATTTTGTTGAGATGTTGCTGTTTTCTTGGAGCATTTAAGAATTTTGTGAGAGATTGTGAGTTGCTCAGTATGGAAAATGACCGTGCATCTAATACAGATATTTAGTGAGTTTACAAATGTAATAAGAGTCTGGTAGCATAATGGAGCGAAAAGGACTTCGAACCGAGAGATGGAACAGCTTTTAAGCTAATTTTGATGTGAGCGACCTTTGATCTTTTTATCATTGGTGGAGCGGAGCATTTCCCCCCTAAAGTCAAATTATGAGAATCTCAATAAAGTTGGATTGCTTTCAATCGACTGCATTTTTATGTTCCTCAAGTCTTTTATTCTCAACAACCATATCGGTCTGAACACCTGTGCTGTTTATTACAGGAAATCCCCATAATTTCGATAATGCGTACTGCTTGCTGTCAAATCGTCACATATATATATATATATATATATATATATATATATATATATATATATAATTTTAAAATGAAAACAAGAACTAAAAACAAATTTATGTTCAATTATTAATCTGTTTAAATTTTTTAATAACTTGATGTTGGGTGAAACCTCCGGTAACGCACATGTTAAAGATTCATTCTTTTGTTCAAATCACTTTTACAAAATTTTAAATCCATTCTATACGTACTTTTCTTTTTGAAAAGATTGTAGAGATACATCGTAAAAATGTATATCGTACGTAAAAATTACTGTTGACAAAATTATCAGACATTATACATTGTATTATTAAAAAAAACTTTTTCATAAATATGGTGAATAACTCCAGGAACTGACACCAACCCCATATTGAAAAATCAATAACTGACACGAAGTGAACCAGTGTTTGACACATTACTTGCACAGATTTTTTTAAAAAAAGGTTGTTTTTTATTTCAAGGAATTTATACCTTAAAAATACTTTAATTTTTATTATAAAAACAAATTACTTAAACTTTATTTGATATCATACTACAGATACATGTGTCTTTTTTTTTTTCATACTGTAAATTATTAGTAATGCAAATATCCAATTACTGACATTTATGAACCTGTAACTGACAAATGGTGTCAGGTCCTGGTAGAACAACTTAAATTTTAATAGTGTTGACTACGAGATAAATTTAATTTATCATGCTTCTTTAAAAACAGTTCAAATAATAGATTTCAATTCTCTTTAATATTACCAATAATTAACTCCTCTGTCGTAGACTGGTGAAATGAAATTAATGTAACCAATAACTGGCATCCCTATTGAGCTAAATTAAATAACTAGAAACTAGAAACCATGGTCCTAATGTATCATAGACATCTTTTAACTGATTTATACAAGTATCTCTCTATTCTAAAAAAAAGTAACTACCGCTGTCACCTCCGCCGCCGGTTTTGAATTTTTTGTGACCGGAGGTCTTTCTTCGTTAATATTAAAAAAACTGTTGCATACAAAAATATGAAAATCGGTAGTATTATAGGAAAATGTTTGATAAACACGCTGATGCAGACAGTTTTCAAATCGAAGAATTATTTTAAGCGATATTTAATGCCAAAGTTGGACAAAATCGTTCCATTAAAAAAGTTTTATAGGAGCAAACACTGTACATAGGAATTTAATCATTTTTAGATCATTTTATGCGTCAGAATTTCCCGGTGTGCAGATTGCAGTTAGTTTTTTAATTTGAATAATTTTTCGAGGTTTTATTTCTATTTTAAATTCAAATTTTCAGCATTTCGAGAGATATTTTCTACAAATTTTAGAAAACTAGGGGGCTCGGCCCCCTACGAGCTACGCTCGCCAACCCCCGTCCAGACACCGCAGACTCTAAATGCGCGCTAATTTGATCGGCTTTAAAAAGATTTCGAAAGATTGAATTATAATTTAAAAAACAGTGGCGATCTCCCTATAAACGAATTTCTATTCATTTCTCTTTGATTGGGGAATTTTAACGCCAAATCCGCTGCGGTACTACTTGATTATCCTGTCGACCAATTTCGCCAAATTATATAAATTGCCAAACCACTCGCCAAATTATACAAATTGATATAATTTTTATTTTAAATAACGAAAGAACAAATAAATTCGTACAACATTAATAAAAACACAAATAAAACGTCGAAATAAAAATAACTGGATGACGTATACACGTGTAACAACATTTCAAAATAAGCTAATATAAAAGGAATTAAGTAAAGAGTGTCTTTGTCTCCTGGTATTTTTTAACAAAGGGAAAAGAAAGTTCTTTTAAATGAGACATTTTAAATTAATTCTCAAAATATCAAATAAATGTCTAGCGCAATTTCTAAATTTAAACTTTTTTGCAATATTATTTCGTGTTCATTTTATGTAATAACTATAATGTGACGTAAATATGACGTAATTTCTCCTAAGACTTCTAACGCATGTTAATGAATTTATTATTTTACAATATCCTTTCTCTTTTAAAATTCACTTGTATACTTTTTATGACGTAATTTTTAATAATTTCCTGCTTTTTATACGTAATTATTTAATGGACATTATCCGCTGATCTGAGTTCGAGGCTGTAAAAGTCATGTGATTGGGGAAAATAAACCGGCATGTTTCCGTAGTAAAGTATGGCGAAATTTCTTTTAACTATATGAAAGTAAATTATTTCACCATGTGCTAAAGAATTATGCTGTGTATAGCTGTTAATTACAGTTCAGTTAATTCGTTTATAGACAAGAAAATATTTCTTTCTATAAGTTTATGCGAACCGGAGGCAAAAGTTCCGTAATCCGGTTTTGCAGCCAATTGGCATATTTTAGTTAGCATCGGTTGGTGCAAATTTAATTTCATTTTTGTAACAAGGGTTTCTTGTGTGTAGCAAATATTTCCATTGGAATTTAAATTTTTTTACTCCATTTTTTGTATCCGCAATTTTTAAAATAAAATGTATAAACCATGTTTATATAATTTACACTTTAATATAAAAAATTCACCCATAACTGCTCTCATACACTTGAAACAACATTATTGCGAACATCGCACGCTTATACATTTTGGCGTTAAATCACATTGTTTGGCGACAAAAGTTGAATCGAAAGCGTAATTAAACAAGTAACATGCATAGTAAGTACAGTTATTTTTACAGTTACATCTGTTAATATCTCTTGTAAGTCACATGATGGGGAAGTGTGACGCAAGGCGGATATTGTCCATTCTAATTTGAAAGTTTTTTTCCTGTTTATAATAGTCACGTGTAAATAAATTTTTAATTTGAAGCAAACATTATTGCTTGCGCTTTTTATACAGTTGGCAACAGTTTAAATTAGTACAATTTTCTGAAATCTGTAAAAAATATCTCTAGAAATGCTGAAAATTTGAATTTAAAATAGAAATAAAACCTGAAAAAATGAGTCAAAATAAAAAAATTAATGCAATCTGCACTCCGGCAAATTCTAACGCATAAAATGATCTAAAAATGATTACACTGCTATGTATAGTTTTTGCTGCTATAAAACTTTTTTAGTGGTACGATTTTGTCCAACTTTAGCATTAAATAACTCTTAAAATAATTCTTCGATTTGAAAACTGTCTGCATCAGCGTGTTTATCAAACATTTCTCTATAAAACCACTGATTTTCATATTTTTGTATGCATTATTTTTTTTAATATTAACGAAGAAAAGCCTCCAGTCACAAAAAAATCAAAACCGGCGGCGGCGGCGGCGGCGGCGGCGGTGGCGGTGACAGCGGTAGTTACTTTTTTTTAGAATAGAGAGATTGTATTAATTTAAACTGTTGCCAACTGTATAAACAGCGCAAACAGTAATGTTTGTTTCAAATTAAAAATTTATTTTACACGTGACTATTATAAACAAAAAATATAAAAAGCAGGAACTCATTGAAAATTACGTCATAAAAACTATAGTTACACGTGAATTTTAAATGAGAAAGAATATTCTAAAATAATAAATTCAGTAACATGCGTTAGAAGTCCTAAATAGGAGAATTTACGTCATATTAAACTTATTACGTAAAATGAACAAAAAATAATATTGCAAAACAGTTTTAATTTAAAAATTGCGCGAGACATTTACTTGACATTTTAAGATGATCATAATATTTCATTTCTAACAAAAGTATTTTGACGTGAATATTAAAAAGAGAAAGAAAAGTTTGGTGAACATTACGTCAGATTATAATTGTCAGATTCAAATTATAATTCAATCTTCCGAAATCTTTTTAAAGGCGATCAAATTAGCGTGCTGTTAGAGTCTTCGGTGTCTGAACGGGGGTTGACGAGCGTAGCTCGTAGGGGGCAGAGCCCCCTAGTAACTTTAAGAAAAAGTTTAGGATGATTGCTTTACAAATAGATTAAAAAAAGAACTACCTTAATTTTAGAAATAAGATGGATGCTTCAAAATGGTACTTTTTGTGTTTTCAAAAGTTCCTTCCTCATTAAATATGTTTTTGGTTTATTAATGGTAAATAAATTGACTCCAAAATAAAATTAAGTGTCTAAGTTACTACTAGATGAATTTACTTTTCAGAATTGTACAAAAAGAAAAAAAAATGTTTATTTGAGTTATGCAATTAAAATTGAAAATGACTTCATGAATGTGTCAGAAAGTCATTAGTGTTGATAGGAACAAAAAAAGAAAACCAATTTATTTCACAAGATATCTTGCAATATTTGGCGAAATGTCTCAAAATATTCGGCTGTATGTTTGTATATGTCCGAAACATCCGACAAACAAGCCTTCAATATTCAGCAAAAGGGCCGAATACCGAATAGTGGCCGAATATTTGTCCCATCCCTAACTGTAACATTATTAAAATGTATCAGAAACGATTTTTCCCCCATAGACCATAACGTAACGGAATTCTTTTATGTGCCCATGTAAACAAGCGATAAATACTACACACTTCATTTTCATTATCAAACATTATATAGCAAACATTAATAACGTATAAAAATTTCACAGCAATCCGAGTATATTTACTAGACTTAGAGAATGGACAGACGAGAAACAGACAGACAAATCGAATTTATAAATACTAGCCGCCCTTGGCGACTAGTTTGGTCTCGATTAAAATTTATGTTTAGGAAGGCATGCTAAGCATTGTATCATGTTACTTTTATTCATAATTTAATTTACTTGGACTCCCTTAAATATTATTAGTATAATCCCTTAAGCTAATATTAGTTTTTGTTACATTAAAATATCTCAATTTGTTGATTTTCTGTAAGAAAGTAAACCCTATTGATTTACAATGGAAGTCAATGGGAATTTGGCGAAATATTAGAGATATCGCAAAGTTGGCGTCACTTTTGACGACTAATTTTGGAAGCCAAATTTGGCTATATATCGTCAAGTTGGCGACAAATTTGGCGACCGAACATGATTCCCCTTATAGTTATGGAGATGCATTAAATGTTGTTCAATAACCAATGAGATGCGTTTCATTAGTTCGTTGCCATTAAACAATTAAAAAATAATCGCGATTTCTGTGCCACGTACGATAGCGTAATATACATATTAAACAAAAACATAATTTGAAGAACAAATAAAAAAAACAAAATTTATTTCCTACATTGTTTAAGCCTGAGAAGGGACAGATATTAAGTCATTTCATTCAATTAGTTCAACATTTAATGTTAAATTTTTGTAACAAATTAGTTAAGCCAATTGAAGATTAAAAAATAAAAATAAAATTCATACAATATGATACTTAAAACACCCTAAAAAAATAGATTCCGTTCAAATGAAATCGAAATAAATCTTAGACTTCTTCCATTTTTAATTGAAAATATTTGTATTGCAGATTTTGTATTATGTTTATGAAAATTGTGCATAAAATGATAAGATGCATGCAAAATACAAAACTTTAAAAAAAGTCTAAGATTTATTTCGATTTCATTTGAACGGAATCTAAGTTTTTAGGATGTTTTAAGTATCATATTGTATGAATTTTATTTTTATTGTTTAATCTTCAATTGGCTTAACTAATTTGTTACAAAAATTTAACATTAAATGTAGAACTAATTGAATGAAATAACTTAATATCTGTCCCTTCTCAGGCTTAAACAATGTAGGAAATAAATTTGTTTTTTTAATTTGTTCTTCAAATTATGTTTTTGTTTAATATGTCAAGTTTTTTAATGACTACAGCACTCAGGCGAATGCATTTCAAAATTAATACAGAGTATCATCATCAGGCTTTTATGTATGCGGTATTGCATCACAATGTGGGATGCAGTTTACCAATGTGTAATTCAAAATGTTTCACCAGTGTAGTAATGCAGGTTGCGGTAGTTTGGACAAAAACTTCCAATCTGAACGTAAAAAATCTATAATCAAAACATAAAAAATTAACTTCACTTAAATTTAGATACCCTATTTCCCACTCAGGAACGCTATGAATGTAAATGTAAATTCTGTTGAATCCTTACTGCTAATATTTAACAATACTATAGCTGTGATACAGTAAAAAATAAAAAAATAAAAGTTTTACTTGAATTTTTAAACCTTATTCTCTCCCAAAGGGTGATGTAAACACATCAGAAAATTATTACCTAAGTTTAACTTGGGGTATAAATAGTTCTCATCGCGAAAAAAAAATACATTTTAAAATTTAAGTTATGTAATTCCCCACTAAGTTCGCTACCTGCGTAAAAATAGCTATCCATTAGAAACTTTTTACTAAAATATAAACTTGACCAAAGCAAAAACGTATTCTGAAAATATCCTTTTTATTTCCACTATGACGCCATATTCACCTTTTTAATTTTTGATAAAAAAAAACTATTTCAATTAAAATTTTTCACGTGGGAATCTTTCTACTAAAACCAAATAAATTATTATTACGGCTTTTGAAATTTTTGCAACAATGAAGGAAAATGTTACATTTTCTATTAAAAATGTCCGTTGATTCTCAATGAAAAAACTGAAATTTGGAATTATTAAGAAAAATATTTGAATAATATACAAAAAATTGGCCCTTGTTTCTCTCTGGGTTATAATTCATCCATATGCAAAGGTATTTTGCCATTCGTTTTGACCCTGACGCCAGGCAAACGTTTTTAAACTTTAAATTTATAATATTATTAGAATTAGTAAAGAATAAAAAATGAGTGGCATCAGGGACAAAAAGGTGGGAAGAAAAAATGAAAAAGTTATCATCTACATAGGATTTTCTATGTTAAATTAACATTGAGAAGTGACACTGGAAATAAATAAGTATTGCGCTGCCGCGCAATACTTAAATAGATTTTTCTGCTATGTTGGAAAGTGTTAAAAAGAAAGATTTCTAATACGTCAGTGAAAAAAAATCAGTTTGTAAACGGATAAAAAAAGGAACACCGATATAAACAATAATAATAAAAAAGTAACTGTTTCGATATCTTGGAGGAAGAAAGCTCTCAATTTTCTTCGAATTTCGTCGTGCATCACAAAAGTACTTTGAAAAAATTTATGTTTTTATGTAGGAATGTTTAATAAACCTAAAAATTCAGCTTTTTTATGTGACAATGCAGTTAACATAATAATTTCTTCTCAGAGTACTAAAAAAATTCTTTTAGAGAAATGTCATTCTATTCAATTTAATACATTGACTCGAGGAAAAATAAAAACAGAAAATTAGAAGATTAGAAAATAACTTCAGGTAGGATATTAAATTTTATTTTATTTGTACAAAAAAGTTTCTTTTAACATGTTATTAGTTATTGTATTATCGAACGTAAAAGAGAAAAACGTTATTGCATTAACATTTTTCGCTTGTAAATATCTTTCTTGAGCTTGTCTCATTTTTTTAATAAATGTACTATTACGTGTATCTGCAAAATTACAAATAGTCTTCGCTTTGGCCACAGAATGTTCAATACTGTATATCCTTACTTATAAAATGACAAAATGCAGTAGTAAGTTCCTGCCTTATTTTTAATAGATTTTAAAGGAGTTCTATGCGCATGTATCAGTAAAATTACAATTAGACTTCGCTTTGGCCACAGAATGTTCAGCAATGTATTCGCTTACGTATAAAAGACAAAATGCAGTAGTAAGTTCCTGCCTTATTTTTAATAGATGTTAGCGGAAGTACTATGTACGTGTATCAGTAAAATTACAAATAGTCTTCGCTTTGGCCACAGAATGTTCAATACTGTATTTGCTTGCTTATAAATGGCAAAATGCAGCAGTGAGTTCTTGCCTTATTTTTAACAGATTTTAACGGAAGTACTTTATACGTGTATCAATAAAATTACAATTAAGCTTCACTTTGGTCACAGAATGTTTAGTACTGTATTTGTTTACTTATAAAATGACAAAATGCAGTAGGGTCAATCCATTTCAAGTGGTCCAGAAAATCATTAATTCGTTGCACGACCATTTTTATAAAATCTGAAATTTTTGTACAACAACCCTAACATGATGGAAGTTCAAAATGACTATTATTTTAATTTTATTCATTTTTCTTTGTGCATGGCGGCCGTCTTTGTTTCATCGTCTGCAACAATTTTCTTAGAAAAAGGGTTTACGGAATTGTAAATAATTCATCGTTTATTTATCCAATTCAAGTGCGGATTGAAGCAATTTGTACGGAATACATTGGGCTAAAAATTTGGTAATAGAGTAGTTTCCGAAAAGAAATCCTTATTGGTGAAATTTAAGCATAAAGTTTCAGTTTTTTTTTAAAAATTTGTCCGTTTAGAAAAGGAAATTTTTCTAGCAAGGAAAACTGTGAACATGACATAATTTTTTTTACAAATAGGCCGAAAGTACTTGTACTCACCAGCTAATTTCCAGACCTGGGACTTCGTTTCTCTTCGCTAAAAAAAATCCCAAATTTTTCAAAAATTGCACTTTTTAGGCTTAGATATCTCTGGTGGGGCACAAGATAAAAATCTGAAGTTCTGGTTTCTGAGAGTATTATATAGTAGTGCTATGCACAAGAAATTTCAAGATGGAGATTTGACTACAAGCTAAGATATGGCAAGGGCAACATGTCAAAAGAATACTGGCAAACTATTGTTTTGTTGTAGTCACAGCTAAGTATTTATCTCAGAGTGTCACTTAAATTTATGTTTTTGATTATCTTTAAATAATAGTAACAGAAAATAAAGCCCTTTGCAAAGTTTAGCAATTAATTTAAAAAATAATTATGCCTAAGGCCATACATTTTGTATAGTTTCAGTAATTTTTGTTGTAAGTAATTTTAGTAACTAAAAGAAACCCCAGCACTTTTACATAAAGAAAAAAATATATTTTTATAGAAGACCTGAAACAAAAATAGAACAGGGAAAGAGAAAAGCTTTTAATGTTGTCATACTTGTTGAGACATGATCAAACGTGTCAAAACACATTCTTACTTGTTGGTTTAAAAACCACAGTTTTGATCTTTCTCAAAATTTTATTTGTAGGAACCAAGTCTTGTCATTTCTTGATAACTTGATTGAAGATCTTGGCCCTGCTGGCTCATAGAAATAAACTTTGAAATCACTATGTGCAAGTCTCAGTTCATTAATAATTCCTAACTTACTTCTTATGCAAAAATGTCATTTTCTGCAGTATAAATTTTGAAAGGGCTTTTCATATCTTTACTTTCTAAAAATTACTTGAGGCTAATGCATGGTAACATCGTATAATGTTTTATTTACAGGAATATACTTATGGTAGGAACAAGTTTCATGGATTGGCAAGCAGCATTAAAATTGTGGTTTTTAAACCAACAAGCAGGAATGGGTTTTGACACATTTGATCATGTTTCAACAAGTATGCCAACATTAACAGCTTTTCTCTTTCCCTATTCTGTTTTTGTCTCAGGTCTTGTATAAAAATATTTTTTTTTTCTTTATATAAAAGTGCTGAAGTCTCTTTTGGTTACTAAAATTACAAAAAAATATATATATATACTGAAACCATACAAAATGTAGGCCTTAGGCATAATTATTTTTTAAATTAATTGCTAAGCTTTGCAAAAGGCTTTATTTTTTGTTACTATTATTTAAAGATAATCAAAAAAATAAATTTAAATGACACTCTGAGATAAATACTTAGCTGTGACTACAGCAAAACAATAGTTGGCAGTATTCTTTTGACATGTTGCCCTTGCCATATCTCAGCTTGTAGTCAAATCTCCATCCTGAAATTTCTTGTGCATAGCACTACCATACAATACTCTCAGAAACCAGAACTTCAGATTTTTATCTCGTGCCCCACCAGAGATATCTAGGCCTAAAAAGTGCGATTTTTGAAATTTTTGAAAAATTTGGGATTTTTTTTAGCGAAGAGAAATGAAGTCCCAGGTCTGGAACTTGGCGTGTGAGTACAAGTACTTTCGGCCTATTTGTAAAAAAAAATTATGTAATGTTCACAGTTTTCCATGCTAGAGAAATTTCCTTTTGTAAATGGACAAATTTTTGAAAAAAACTGAAACTTTATGCTTACATTTCACCAATAAGGATTTATTTTCGGAAACTATTTTATCACCAAATTTTTAGCCCAATGTATTCTGTACAAATTGCTTCAATCCGCAATCGAATTGAAGAAATAAACGATGAATTATTCACAATTCCGTAAACCCTTCACGTGAGAAAATTGCTCCAGACGATGAAACAAAGATGGCCGCCATGCACAAACAAAAAATAATAAAATTAAAATAATAGTCATTTTAAAATTCCATCATGTTAGGGATGCTGTACAAAAAATTTCAGATTTTTTAAAAATGATTGAGCAACCAGTGCTGCACCACTTGAATGGATTGACCCAGTAGTAAGTTCCGGCCATATTTTTAATAGATTTTAACGGAACTACTATATACTTGTATCAGTAAAACTAGGCATCGCTTTGACCACAACTTATTGAGTATTGTATTTGCTTACTTAAAACCGTTATATAAAAATTTTATACTTAAAAACTTTATATACCGTTAGACTCGGTATCAGATTATTTGGAAAATGTTAAAAAAAGATGGTGCGGAATATGAAATTCCTTCTGCGATAGATATCGTTCAGACTTTAAAAACCTTTTTAAATCATCGGTTTTAAACTGTGAAAGTAAACAGAAAGCTTTAAAAAAGTCATAGAGGTTTAGAATGCGAGTTGCAAAGCTAAAAACAGTATGCAAAGTAAAATAACCGATTACTTTAAAGTACAATTTAGAAAACTGATCTCTCCATTGTAGACGAAGAAATAAAAGATATGTTACCTAAATTGGTCTTTATTTTATGCTCTGTGTTTTATTTGTATCTTAACCCGATTTGACATTTTCCTACATATAGCGTCATTTCTTTATGATTTCTTGAATCGGTGTTTCACTGTATATACTAAATGCTGTTTTATTAAATGTAAAAAAGTACTTATGAAACGAATATCTTATATTTAAAGATTATTACAGTAGGTGGCAGCACTAGCCGGAAGTCCCTCATATTCCGTGATTAGCGACTGCCAGTTTCCCCGCGGAGTTTGTCATGAAACGCAATTCGATGAGGTTGCGATATGTACGCGTATTGCATTATTATTTCCCGCAGAGTTATTCATGAGACGCGCGAAGGTGGAAGTGGTGAAGATGTATGCCTGTCAATGTTTTCTCCGAGAGGATTTTTTCTGTCATTCCTAAATTTATACATATGTATTATAATTGCACATAGAGTTGTTCAATGAGTCAACCTTGTATCTTTGTGTACGCTCTTGTATCTTTATCATCATTTAGTAAAATTTTTCTACTTAATCTTAGAATGGAGTGTCCTTTTGGAGCCATGAGTCCATTATTAAATTGTGGCGCCTACTTAGGGAAAGTAAGCTGCTACACTATTGCTTTTAGTATTTGTCAGATGACTTCTTTTGGTCTTTACATTAAAAACATTTTATTAATCTATTGTGCACTAAAAAAATCTTTAAACAAAAAAAGCATCGTGATTAGACAACAGAATATTCATTATTGCGTTTGCTTATGTTTAACATGACATGGGTAAATTGAGAGGAGAGATTCATAGTTACTTGATGTGTATTGTTTATTAAATTCGTAACAAAGGCAAATTATAATATTTGACAGACAGTTATCTCACTTATTTTATTTCGACATTTACTTTTAGCCCTATTATTTTTCTAGAAAATATATCAACATATTTTTTATTTTAAACAAGAAAGAAAAAATCTTCCATTAAGCATAGATTATGAAATTTTTTAAAACACATTCGGAATAATGTAATAAAACTTCGCCGTTTAATAAGTCAAAATAGGATGTCTAATTGAATCACTTGGAAACGCATTACACATTGGAAAACCCAATTTCAGCAATTCCCATCTACAGTTGAAAAAAAATCCGAATTCTTTGAACAGTCCTGTATATCATATATAGATTTATCTATAAAATAAGTGCATGCAAAAAATTAGTTTATTTAGGAAATACATACCACGGTTAAAAATTCCCCTACAGCAATTTCCGCTAATAAAGAGAGTGATACTTAAATTCTTTTGTGCAGCCTTGTATAGCAGGTATAGAATTCATACACAACGAGTCACATCCAAAAAAATCTACCGTATTAAAATCCTTGCGCGTATCTAATAACCTCAAAAGCTCGAAAACCACCGGGCGCAGGGCTACGAAATTTGGCACACGGGTTGGTGGTAGGGGCCCATGAATGATTGGGGCAAAAAATTCGAAAATTTTAAATATATATATATATATATATTTTAATGTTCTTGACGAATTTGCTCCTTTTTTATGTTCAACCCGTAATCGCGCGAGTTCTAACCAGTTCTAAATGTTTACTGCCACGTAGCTATACATATTAAGTACGCCACGCTGCAATACTAAGAAGCTGTCGCGGGTATTACGATAATTCTTTTACCTCACACGCAAATAATTACAGATTATTTAATTGCGCTTAATTATTACCTTTTTTAAAAAATAAAGAAAAAAAAATTATCACTAACATCAACAAAACTTTTTATTCTATTTATTCTCTTATTCCAATGGTATCGCTTTATCGTCTGCTGTCATAGCAACATGATAAATGAAATTTCATTAAACAAAATGCAGAGTAGTGGAAAAATATTTTTCTAAATCAAATAGTTATTTTAATTTTGGTTTTAGAATTAAATTCATGAACTCCCGTGCGTACACTGTAAAAAAAAAATGGTAACGTTCCATGTAAAATCCAGGAACGTTTCGCCTTTTCTCAGGTTTTCAGAATAATTTAGCTCTTTCCTGTGAAATTCTGGTTTTCTTATCTGAAACGTTCCTGAACAAAAGTTGGAAACAGCAAAACGCTGCGGGCGCCATTTATTATTTTTTTGCTATAATCCGTTGCTCGCGCGCGAGTGTCGAAAAAGAATTCCTTAAATGAATGTAAAAAAATCAATATGGAATGCAAATAAATCAATAGACGACATAATCCTTTACGTCTCTATTGTCAAGACAATTCAGATGAAAATACAATAACTCCGTGACATCGCTAAGAGATTATCTCTGGTACTTGTCTGTGGAATGTTTAAGGAGCAGACCGTGTAAACAAAATACACCTATTATTTGGATCTCCATTAACCAGGGGACCATCAAACATGATTCTTACCGATTTTGATTAATTTAAAGTATGTTTTAGAGTTCTTATCTCTAATTATTCTTGTGAAAGGATTTCTTCAAATGGGACTTAGATTTTCAGAAATTAGATGCCGAGGTTTAGCATACGTTTCAAATACCCATTAGTTTGCAGTTCTAAACGTGTCTTTCGTGGTGTGGACGCAGAAAGCTCGCGCGCGCCACCCGTACGGCCCGAGTTCGATGCTACCTTTGGACTTTTTTTTTTCTTTTTTAATTAATTTTATATTTTAACACTTTATTACAATTTGATTTAAATTTGATATATATTTGACACTTTGAATTGCTGCAAATTTGAATTTTTTTTTATTTTCGGAAAAAATATACAATTACGTTTAGGTTTTTTTTTTTCATGAAAATTTATATGTATTTTATCTAACGTGTAAACTAACATAATTACTAACGAAAATCCAAAATATTTTATGTCTAGATTTTTTTTCTAATTATTATTTACATTTATATATTTTAAGCAAAGTTCAGAAACAATATATCATATATATATTTACTTTATTGAATTTTAACTGAAAATTTATTTTTTCGTGTAAATTATAAATAATAATTTTGATGTCAATTTCAAAATATTTTTTCATTCTAACAAATAATGATAATAAAGTGAAAATTGTCAACTGGAAATGTAAAAATCGTCTGCGGATCCCGCATGCTGTAAAATGTCAGTAATGTTTTGCTGTCAACAGAAATATTCCTGGTATTTCGCAGGAAACATACTGGCATTTCTGTAGAAAGTTTTTAACCTATACAGTAAATTTCCAGTCATTTTCAAGAAATGTTTCTTGGAAATAATGGGCAACTCAGCTGCCCATTTTTTCCCAGGAACGTTGCGGAATTTTTTTTTACAGTGTAGAACGGGTTAAGCAGCTAGTTAGTTAAATATAAAAGAGCATACCGAAATTGAAAACGTAATTCCATCAGTTATTGCTCAAAGACAGTACTGTAACCAATATCTTTTGAGTGTCCATATCAATGAATGACAAATGCTATGAATGCCCTATTGTATGTTAATCATCTGGGAGTGAAATTCAGTGATTTATATTAATTTCAATACATTTGAAATAGCGTAATGCCATTAAAATACACTGCAAACGATTGTTCTTCATTGACCCTAATGTAACGGAATTCTTTTGAGTGCACCTGTAAATGAGCTAGTAATGCTACACATTTCATATTCAATACCGAACATGCCATGGTAAACATCTGTAACATACATCAATTGCATGAAAATCCGAGTCTATTTATGTGAGTTAGAGCGTGGGCAGATAAATAGACAGACAAATCGAATAGATAAACACTTTTCGACTATGTTAGAAAGTGTTAAGGCTCTTGTCCCCGCCGGCGAAGACACTCACGAGCTAATACTAATCCTATGGGGAGGGATTTATCTAATATCTCGTTTGCATTTAGACATTTTTAATTTTTTTTTTTTTTTTTTTTTTTTTTTTTTTTTGCATTGGATAGTCGAGATTCGTCTCTACAGCACACCTTTTTTACTTTTTCGATTTTTGTCGCAGATATTTTTTATAAAGTTACTTTCACTTTCAAAACCGGTTCTGAAAATGAAAGTGTTATTCTAAAAAATAACTGCAACGAAAATCGAAAAAGTAAACAAGGTGCGATGTAGAAATAGACCTCGGCTATCCAATGCAAAAAAAATTATTTAAAAATGTCGAAATGAAAACGAGATATTAGAAAAATCCCTCCTCATAGGATTAGCATTAGCTCGTGAGTGCCTTCGCCGGCAGGGACAGGAGCCTTAAAAAGGTATGAGGAATAATAAATTTGGATCATGTGCCATTTTTTAACGGAAATAAACGCTTGTGGCGTTTCTCCTAAACTGGCTCTCATTATAAATAGAATATTTTAAAATATTACTTAATCAATAATGGAAAACATATTGTAAAGATCTATTCAAAAATTACCAGAAGGAAACAAAAATTAAATAACAGCTGTTTTTATGCCTAGAAGGCAGAAGGAAATCATTTCTATTGAATTTGGTTCTGCAAGTACTTTAATTTTATAGAAACTGAAATTTCAGCTTTTTTTTTTTTTTTAATATGGAAATTTTGTTTACAAACATAAAACCATGTTTGAAAAACGTTTAAAACATTCTTTTTAAAAAGATTACTCAGTTCAATTTGAAATAGAATATTTACTGGAGGATTCTTGGAACTAAATCAGCAATTTCGAAATCAGTATTAAATATAATTTTTTTTACGTAAAGCACTTTAAAAAATACAATACATTAAAAATTGTATTATACTAATCGTGGAAAAATTGTGTATATTATTACTATCAAATTTTTTGGAACGTAACTACCATTCTTGATTTTTTTCTTGACTTTCTTTCTTAGTCTATTGTGTGCTAATTTCTATATTTTAAAGTAAAACATTTAGTAAAGCTGACGTCATATCCATGGTGTAAACGACCTAACAAATCTATTTTATTTATTTTATTATTTCCAAGTTTATTAATTCTTAACCATCGGGCAATTTTAATTTTTATAACGTCGAATTGGGCGGGGGAAGGGGGAACTGTACTTTTAATGCAATTTTAATGGGTGTAATTTGTCTAAAAGCTGTATCTTAATTTACTGTCTTTTATGTTTTTAAAAATTATTTTAGAGAATGATTTTTTTTATCTACCTCTATCGCGTGCAACCAATTATGGCCCTACTTAATAACCCACTTGCACTTAAAAGAATATAAATTGTTCAGCATTTGTTTCCGGCTAATAGGCTCTAACAGAATTAAAATATCATTATTAAATAAAAGACAAATTTAACAGATATGACGAACTATGCGCTTCAACACTCAAATAAACAGAATCAAAAAGGTTGCTGAAAATACTTAAAACTTTGGCAGTTTCTTCAGCTCTTAAGCCTTTAGTGACGAACGTTCTATACACTTCTTTCAATTTTTAAGCACCAGCTATATACAGGGTGTCGCATAATTAAACGACCCTATTTTAAAGTTGTCTACAACTATTGTTCAGAATGTTTTGAAATTTTGTGGAGAACATAATAGAGGAATGGGAATTTGTTTGAGCGAAAAAAAAAAAGAATTAATTCAAAATCTCTCCGCTTTTTAACGAAGACTTTTTTAACGAATTGCACATTTAACATACATTTACGATAGTTTACAAATTTTATTACAACCATACATGTTTCACATGACGTCATTCACATCATTTTCAGATACAAGATCTGGAATCGTAACATAGCATGTTCCACAGTTGACCGCGGTGTGTTCTGGGAAATGCCAGGAACCTGTACCTGTCGTGAAATGCTGTCTTTAAGATCAGGAAAGGTTAATAAATAAAATTTCTAAACTATCGTAAATGTATGCTGAATGTGTAATTCATTAAATAACGCACTCTGGTGGCGAAACTTTGAACTACCTTTTTTTCGCTTAAACAAATTCCCATCCCTTTATTATGTATTTCACAAAATTTCTCAACTTTATGAACAATAGTTTCGTCTGTATACAACTTTAAAGTGGGGTCGTATAATTATGGACACCCTGTACATGTATATCTTTTTTTTTTTTTTTTTTTTTTTTTTTTTTTGCCTCGTCCAATCTCTGAAAATCTGCGAAAGACAAAAAATTTCTGTATAAATTTACTGGTGTACAATTCGTTATTCATCAGGTAGTATGTTCTAACACATGGAAAGCGCGAATAAAATCTCCTGATATTTAAAATAATAATAAGTTATTACTACAATTTGGCCACACCTTTTGGTCACAGTTACTGCACTTATATATATATATATATATATATATATATATATATTACAAAATTTAAATTTTTTCACCAACGTTAAAGATATTCCATATAAATTTTCCTTTTAGTAATATTCCATATATTATACCGGCTTATTAAGTTAAAACACTAGTCTATTAATCTCCATAAGATCCTAATCCATCTAATAATAGTTATTCCAAATTGCGTAAATCTAAAAATGGAGCTAACTATTTATGTTTATTTAATAAAGCCTTTTATTATTTAAATTCCCATTAAAATTCACTATTATTTCCCGGTATATCAAACCCTCTAAAATCTTTATTTAATTGCTAAAATATTATAACTCATAATTTATCCCGCCTAAAAAACCTATTTATTTAAAATCATTCTTTTATTAAAATATATCAAGGTGTCTACTAGAATTATTTCAATGCTTAAAACTTTCTGCGACAATAAATTCATTTTTGTTTATCGTCTGGCGGGGGAAAAAGCTATTTTTAGATGCAATCTCGACAGCAAAGACTAAATTTTGCTTACACCTTGTGCGGCTGGTTTCAGGGTTTTAGAAAGTTCTGGAACAATGTTTGACGCTAGGAAGCTTTTTTACTTCGATATTAATCCAACCGGAAATAATAATACCGTCAAAAAAGAAATTATGATTGGGAGAGAAGGATCAGCTGAATTGTTTTGTAACGTCGAGTTACAAAAAATAAATAAATTAATTAATTAATTAATTAAATTAAAAAATTAAAATACAATCCAGAGCCGGATATGGAGAGAGATTAGACATACGATGTATCTGTTCGATATTAATGTAGAAGTACGATGGATGGATGTTAGTGAATTTACGAATATATGGGTGTGCAGAATGAAGAGAAAACAGGTATTGAGCTGGGTACAGAGATGTTTACGGAAATATGTGTAAAAACAACGGAATAAGGTAGAACAGTGAAATGTAGTGGTGTACGAAACAGAATGAATAGAGCGATAGTAAAAGGAGGATTAGATTATCGTGTGGAAAGCAGCAGAGATATGGAATATTGTTTAAGCTTGTTGTTTGATGCAAGTGAACTCTACTTTTTTTGCTCATCGGCTAAATTGAGCATTCTCCCAAGAACCAATCCTGATTGTGAAAATAAAGCTGAATGATGTCTCAATTGACTGCCTTGTTTGTGTTCTTCATCTATATTATTCTTGAACAAACCAATCAGCCAAAACGCTTGTGCATTTTATCTGGAAACCGAATTAAAACCGATAAACGCCAACTGCTCTTAGTCATTTCATCACACATATTTATATATATATATAAACTGAAACATTTACTGCATTTTCACATTTTACAGCAAAATCCGTTAAAATAAAAGCAATTTCGTAATAAATACGGATTTTATTTCGGATGAAATCTGTCAACTGTTTATTTTATGAACAAAATCTGTTTAAGTGACAGAAAGTTTGCAAGAACTTCGCAACAAATACAGATTTCCTTCATAAAATAAACAGTTTTTTACTGCCTTCCTGACTGACAATCTTTTTCTGTAAAATCAACAAATATTTGTAATATGTAGGGTAGACCGGGGCTAGTTGGCCCAGTCGCGATATTTTTTAAACTTTGCGTTAGAAGACATTGTCAGTCCAACCCAGTATGCGTTGCTTCGCTTTCCTCCTCCAACATCAGCACCATTGAAGTTGGAGCGCCCGTTAAAGAATTATTGAGAATTTTCAAAATTTTGGAAAGGTGAGTAAATCTCCTCTCTTATACATAATCGTTTTTTATTTGTGTGTAGATTACTAATTCAGAATATACTAATTCAGATATAATAATTCAGAAAAATAATTGTTCGTAGTTATTGTAGGGCATGTTTTTTTTTATTGAAATACTTTCAGAATCTTCCTTATAGTCATGTAAAACAAAAATGACGATACGGGGTTAGTTGGACCGCCGGGCCAACATGTACATGATGTAAAGAGGCCTTGATACAATTTATTTATCACCTGATGTTTATAATAAATCACCTAATTAAGGATGAATGATTTCTTAAATTACTGTACTCTAAGATTTATTGTGTTTTAACACCTAGCATGCCTTCATTAAAATTTATTACTGTTCCGTAATGTATTAAAGACATTTTTTATGAGAAAATAAAATAAATTTTTAAAGCAATTTTTTGTCGAAGTTAATAATTTGAGTAACTCACAGTTTTAATATTTAAAATTTTTATTTTAATTTAGGAGGCTATATTGGGTTTTCCTTCGCAAGAAATAAAAATTAAGATTTGGTAAAATTTTGATCATTTTTTTAAACTTCTACACTATCAGAACATTAAAAAGTAACGTGGGCCAACTTACCCCGCAATCGGGTCAGGTTGGCCCAAGCGACTTGGTGTCAATTTGAGCTTCTAAACTAATACTTATAGTTAATATTTTCAAGTTTTACTATTGTGACTTCTTACTGAAAGTACACTGATAGTGGTAGCATAAAAATAAATTTAAAATGTTGAATTGTAATTTGTTTTAAATTATTAGAAGAAAAAGCTGGTCAACTAGCCCCGGTCTACCCTACTCAGAAACAAAAAAAATTATTTACTTTCTGTGGTCGGGAGAAGAAAATTTCTAGATAATGCTTTACAAAATTGTTCAGAAAATCCGAAAATCGTGAAAGTTTCACCTTAGATTTTTACTTTCTTTATCTTCAATAGAAGAAAGTATTGTAATCGAAAATTTCTAGACTTCCGGTTTTCGACGCATTCAGGGTTCAGAGATCCTAAAAAACATGTTTATACAAAATGTCCGTCTGTCCGTGTATCCGCGTGTCGCCATTGTACCATCGAAAAGTGTATGAAGTTATGCATAGAATTGAACCAATTTTTTTGTATGTTTTGGGCTATAACCAGCAGATCCTCCTTGAAATTGGAAATATTCCGTCAGAAGGAGGCGATGTAATAGCGACTTTTGTGTCATTTTCATTATTGTACCATCGAAAAATGTATTAAGTTATGCATAGAATTGAACCAAATTTCAAATTTATATTTTTGGCTATGACAAACAGATCCTCCTTGAATTTCGAAATATTTCGCTGGAAGGGGCGCTATAATAGCGATTTTTGTATAATTTTCTCAATTTTTCGTAGTTTTACTGTACATCGGCGGCTCCTGCAGCGACGGGAACTTTGCATCCTGCTATGTCGGCTATTCGCAAACAGCTGACGTAAAACAGAATAACGGGAAACTATGGATTTTACTAAGTATTATGATCGAGATTAATTCATTTTTACTGCGATTAATTGACTGAAGCAGAAATTTACGATGAAAATCAAAGTTGGTATAATATTGAACTAATAATATTGAAGTATTATTAGTTCAGTTATTATCTGTTACTACTTTTTGACGTATGAGATAGAAAAAAGTTTTGGAATTTGCACATCCAACTAGTTCTAATAACGTTCAAGTTTTTACCAGGGGACTCGTGCAAGGCTTTAGCAGTGCAATCTTTGAAATTTTTGGCTGACATTCTTTCATTATTTTTTCAATAACAGGAGTTTTTTTTTTTTTTTAAATCAAGGAACGTTTTTTAACGAATTTTGAGTGTACTATATCAAAAAACTGTTCAAAAACTTGTCGGGGAATACCTCATTCATCGTTTTGCCTTTTGTATGTGCAAATTATGAAAGCGCATATCTTAAAGTTCTAAAAACTATTTTTCAATTCCTACTATCACACTCTCCCTATATTTATTTATTTATATATCTT
Organism: Maratus speciosus; assembly: GCA_963932465.1. Taxonomy (NCBI): domain Eukaryota; kingdom Metazoa; phylum Arthropoda; class Arachnida; order Araneae; family Salticidae; genus Maratus; species Maratus speciosus. The sequence continues at coordinate 207,193,548 of OZ010795.1, forward strand.
GTTCAAATTTTCAATCGTTAATAAAATACTTATTATTCACCCTATCAAGTTCAAATAAATTTTTTAAAACCTGTACTGGATGACAATTGATGTGAATATAGATTTTTGAAATATTAATTCATTAATTAAATTTTAATTAATTAATTCTAGTTTTATATGGGAGACAAAATGGCGGCCATTGGTTATTGAACAGCATTTAATACCATAGGGGGGACCCTGTTCTGTCACCAAATACCGCCAAGTTTGTCGCCAACCTGGCAATATATCGCCAAATTTGGCGCCCAAAATGAGTCGCCAATGGCGATATCTCTAATATTTCGCCAAATTCCCATAGACTTCCATTGTAAACCTACTGGCTTATAGAAAATAAACAAATTGAGATATTTTAATGCCACAAAAACTAATATTAGCTTAAGGGATTATATTAAATTTTTCTTTGATGACCTAAGTAGGAATTCACTTTAAAAACAAAATGTTTATATTACTTGTTTATTTGGAAATTAGCTGAAAAATGGTCCTCTGGCGGCCTTTGATACCCGGGTGTGCAAAATGTGAAGACGTACCAGGTGAACTCGGAATCTGCTTATCTGTAGGGGAGGGGGAAAAAAACTATAAAATTTACGATATTTTGAGTCCTTCTCGAATGTAGTTATCAATTTTTAGACCCTTGAGAAAATAACGGCCATTCAAATTTTAAGTTGTCTATTTTAGACAAAAATTTTCGGATTTGAAATTGCATTACATTTGAATATTAAAAAACGCGTTTGTGAGGGACGACAAAATAGTATTTACTAGAAAAGCATGAAAATTTCAACCAAATCGGTCGATCCAATTTCGAGTTCTAACTGGTACCGTTTTGTAAAACAGGTTTAAAGTTTTACAACGTTTTTAAACATAGATAACAGTGGCAATTTTCAACTTACTTAAAATCATCTATACCAGGCTCATATAATGAATCCTGCTGACCTTCCTCTTCTTCAACATATATACGAGGGTTGCCTTTTATGTTTCTACAATCTTAGAAATCGTCTGCGTATTTTGTTTGCAGTGAGTGTTCTAAAGAAACAAGTGAGTGAAAAAAATGTAAATAACTCGTGAAGGTCTCCGTTGAATGACTTTTTATGATTTTAAGAAAGGCCTCACTCGACAAGAATGCTTAGTATCGCTTTGTGAAACTTTTGGTAATGAAGCATCATCAGAAAAAACTGTTTACAATTGGTTTGCAGAATTTCGTCGTGGTGGTGCGTCCGTCAGTGATGAGTCACGTGAAGCACGACCAAAATCGATAGGAATTCCAAACAACATCCATGCTGTGCGCAAGATGATTGAAGAAGATCGGCATGTCACGTATCGTGAGATAGAAGCATCCCTTGGCATATCACAGACTGAAATACATTCGATTTTGCACGAACATTTAGCTGTTAAAAAGATTTGTTCTAGATGGATTACTCATAATGTGACAGTAGCTTAAAAAGAGGCCCCTGCAAATTGGTGTAAGGAAATGCTAAAAAAAATTCAAATTTGGAACTGCAAAATCCGTATACAACATCGTTACAGGTGACGAAACTTGGATATATTCGTATGAGCCGGAAACTAAACAACAGTCTACTGTCTGGGTGTTTCCAGATGAACCGAATACTACGAAAGTTGCTCGTTCACGAAGCACTTCCAAGAAAATAATTGCTTGTTTTCATCGGCCTTACAGGACATATCGCAACCATTCCTTTTGAGTATCGAAAAACTGTTAACGCTAAATTGTATACAGAAATTTGTTTGCCTAAAGTCATCAACCAAATCAGGAAAAACAACAAAACACGCCGCATTCTTCTTCATCACGACAACGCCAGCTCCCACACAGCACGTGAAAACGATTATTTGAATGATAAAAATATCGAATTAATGTCTCATTGCCCATATTCTCCTGATTTGTCGCCTAACGACTTTTTGTTGTTCCCTTATGTCAAACAAAAAATGCGTGGGCAGCGATTTCCACCACCTCAAGAAGCTGTTGATGCCTTCCAAAACTATGTTTCTGAGATATCAACTTCAGAGTGAAAAAACTGTTTCAAGAATTGTTTTGAACGGATGGAAAAGTGTGTAAATCTTAAAGGTGAATACTTTGAAAAGCAATAAAACAGTTTGTTCCCAAAAAATTCCTTTTCTTCTTACTTTTTGTAGAAACTTAAAAGGCAACCCTCGTATATATATATATTTAGCAAAGCTTTTTTTTTCACAATATGCTAAAAATGAACCTGTTCACTACAACACCAAAAAGCGGATAATTTTTGAAGAAATACGAATTTCGGAAAAACTGCTTTGCTATAAAAGTTTTTGAGGGATTAAAGAAAGAAAATATGCAAAAAAAATTTTTTTTCGATAAAGAAAAAATATATATATAACATGTCTTAAAAAAAACATAACAAGTGTTAAGATTTACATTACATATACTAACAAAAATAAGTGAGATCATTTTTCTCCGAAATATTTTCTCAATATAATCAAAATGGAAAGAAAAATAAACTGCTATCACTGAGAAAATTCTTTTTCTCAGCAGCTTTTTAAAAAATACCCGAGTTAAACAAAATTTGTGTAACAGCTGGTTTCATTCCTTGGAGGCTTCTAGGAACTCATTTTCCCAACATAAAAGCGCTTTCAAAAACTTGATATTTTTACGTATCATTTCAAGAAACTGGAAAATACGCTTTTTTATGTGGCAACAAAATTAATATACGCATTTTTGTTTGTTTCTTTTTTTTTGGGGGGGGGGGGGGGAGGAGGTAAAATTACTGTAAAAGCACTTATTTTCGCGAGGCTTTAATTTTCGCGAGCCCGTCGTAATCGTGAAAATTTAAGCCTCGCGAATTCTTTTTTTCGCCTCAAATAATAATAAAATATCAGAAATTTTTCACTTATCCAAAATTTAATGATTACAGTTACTTAAAAAAGAAATAAGTACAAAAATTTCTTGAATACTTACAACTATTCCTTGAATACTGTAAAAGCACTTATTTTCGCGATTTTCGCGAGCCCGTCATAATCGCGAGGCTTAAATTTTCGCGAAAGTTTAAGTCTCGCGATTTTTTTTTTCGCCTCAAATAATAATAAAAAATCAGAAATTTTTCACTTATCCAAAATTTAACAGATACTTAAAAAAGAAATGAGTACAAAAATATCTTGAATACTTACAACTGTTTCTTAAATAGTACTTATTTCAATTTAATACAAAACATTGACTCGGAGAATTGTAAAAATATAGACTATATTTTAAAGAAAAGTATCAATTTTCTCTAAATAAATTTATTATTACAGAAATTTTGAAGTAAAATAATTGGAGAATTTTTAGGATACGTAGTCAGTAGTATACGTAGTCACAGTATCTAGAAAGCAAGTTTCAAAATTTCATAACACTCAAAGTATCATAACTCGGTGAGTTTTGGTCGTAATAGAATAGAATTTAATCTGTTTTACTTGTAAGAGAGGATTGAGAAAAATTCTCTCAATATAAATTAGGATACAGACTCTGTATAAAAATTTGGAAAGCGTAGCTTTTTAAAAATGAAGGACTATTTCATTGACATCTTCATTCCTATCCTATTTTGAATACTTTACAATTTATATTTCCTACCTATCTTGACGTAGGAACTACGTCTAGATACTGTGACTACGTATACTAGTGACTACGTATCCTAAGAATTACACCATGTTTCAATCTTATTGGGACATCCTTATATGGAAATAGAGAGAGAAAGAGAGGTGTATGCAAGCTTTAATCGTGGTTCTGCTTATTAAAGTATCATGGAGCAAGAAATCTTAGTATAAGCATTAAGGGGTGGTGCAGCCCTTTTCTTCTATAAGTACTTCTATAAATCATAATAATAATAATACTGTTTTGCATCGACATTTTCAATGATAGTACAAAAATAATAAACAAAGTTTTGCAATATTAAATAAAATATATTACATATAGTTCCTACTAACGTAATGTAAAGGACTTTAGTTGCATAGTCCTACGCAAACTATGCATCGTGATTATTAGTGGTATTATAATAATATAAAATCTGGTATTTCAATTACTACATTCTTTATTTTGATTTTATCTTGTATATTTTAGTGTTTATTATTTTTTTTTTTGCTTTTCACTGTCAGTTGGCCTATTTAGAGAGCATGGTTTAGCGCGTATTTAACTTGTTGTAATTTGTATACCAGGTTTAAGAATCTTTGGCGATTTATCAACCGTGCCCTGTTAGCGAAAAAAAAACAGTAAAATTAATTTATTAATTTATAATTAAGTTCTACAAATATTAAAATATTGTATAGTCATAGGAAAACATATGTGTACATATCTATCCTATCTATTTATATTATAAAGGACAAACATATCTGTGCGTAACGCATACGTCATTTTGCGAATGGCAACACTTTGAAATTTGAAATAAAATTTTGGATTTGCAATTTTTTCTACTGTAAATTTTTAAACTTCTAAACATCGCACATTTTAAATTTTTACACCGTCGTATAAGGAAAAAAATACTCTTTTAAATGCAATTTGTTTGAAAACTGTATCTCAATTTATTTTTCAGATATTAATTTTTTTGTAGTTTTTAATAACATTTTTCTTATCGTGGCAACAAAAGTACCTCATTTCATTGAAAGTCATTGAAAGTAAACGGAAAATAGTCGAAAATAGGAGATATATTTCTGTTGCCATTTTCTCATAAAACCTAAAAAAAAAAAGGTTGAAATTAAAATATGGGCTATGTCAAGAATATTGTCTGTTATTCTGTGATAATGACGTCATATGCACACTTTTCTATAGACGAAGTTTAAAACTGGATTGTAAAAGTGGATTGCTTTAGCGGATGCAAATGACGTCATTTTATAAAAAAAACGTGTATTTTATTTCTTAAACCTGAATTATGTTTTGTAGAAGTGCGTCATTTTTACAGCCCAGCTGCTTTGAAATTCTTCACAGGTGAAAATGCTTCACATTTAAAAATAATGTAATCGAAATCACACACTGATAAAACGCAATGTTTTACAAAAATTTAGAGTATCTTTATAAAGTATATTTTTCAATCTTCTGACCATCGTTACATTTTCAATTTTCGTCGCATAGAGAAAAAATTTACTTTCGAATGCAATTTGTTTAAAAACTTTATCTTAATTGACTGATGTATTATATTTTCTAAAATTATTTTTAAGCATGATTTTTTTAAAGTTTATCTTATCACGCGCCGGTTTCAATACATAATAATAATAAACATTTTTCACATAAAGCAACAAACATTTTTCAGCATTTGTTTCTGACTATTTTTGCATAACGAAATTAATACTTCCTTTATAAACAAATAAAAGAATAATATTTAAAAAAAAAAAACCGATCTAACATATTTGTGAAAGACAAATTAACGAAATTAATACTTCTTTTATAAACAAATAAAAGAATAATATTGAAAAAACAACAAATCTAACATATTTATAATCGTACAATTTAAATTTTTAGATCACCAAATAGGATTTTTTTTTAATGGAATAACTTTGCAAAGTCCATCTCAGTTTACTGATTGTCTATCTATATTATAAAGGACAAACATATCTGTGCGTAACGCATACGTCATTCTGCGAATGGCAACACTTTAAAATTTGAAATGAAATTTCGGTTTTGCAATTTTCGCTACTGCAAATTTTTAAACTTCTAAACAACCCACATTTTAAATGTTTACACCGTCGTATGCAGAAAAAAATGCACATTTAAATGCAATTTGTTTGAAAGCTGTATCTCAATTTATTTTTGAGATATTAATTTTTTTTATAGTTTTTAATACCAATTTTCTAATTGTGGCAACTGAAGTACTTCATTTCTATTAAAAGTGGATTAGTTATCTTTATTGATTATATTCCTACTGATGCCATTTTCTCATTACAATTAAAAATATCTTTTTTAAAAATTTGAATAGAAAATGACGTTACACTTTTAAAAGACACAGTTTCCCTCATGATGCTGTTATATTTCATTTTTTTTTTTTTTTTCGTTTTGCTGATATTGAATTTGAGACAATAGGTAAAATATTTCAGCGACTGAAAATGACGTCATATTTAAAAGAAAACGACAATTTTATTTGATAAAACAAGATATTTCCCCTTGAATACGTCTAAAAGTTATAAATTTCTGGAATTTTTACGCACAGGTACAAAGGTTATACTAAGACCTCAAATCACGAGTGGGAATTTTAAAATGGAAAGTTGTAATAGTTGACGAACGTGACTTCAAGCTTGAAAAAATATTTATTAATAACCTATTGCGCGTTAAAATGTTTTTAAATGGTTAATATGTATGTGAGACGTGGAAAATGACTTGATTCGGTTTAGATTTAAAGGGGTGGGGGGATTCTATGATTATGTCAAGGTGAAATCATTTTTGCTGATTTTTCATTCCGTAATACCAAGCATCAATTGATAACTTAATCAAAATTACTTATCTTGATCAAGACTCTCTTATCGTACAGGAGGCCTTGATCTTGATTATACGTTACTGATTACGTATATGAATAAAAGGTACTACTTAGTTATCCCGTCGACCGATTTCGCCAAATTATATAAATCGCCAAACCATTCGCTAAATTATACAAACTGACATCATTTTTATTTTAAATAACGAAAGAACAAATAAATTAGTATAACATTAATAAAAATACCGATAAAACGTCGAAATAAAAATCACTTGATGACGTAAAGTCAAGTGAATGTGACATTTACGCTCAACCATTATTGGCATTTAATCTTATATTTTGGTGATAGATTTTTGGTCGACGGGATAACGAAGTAGTACCGAATAAAGTTTAATTTTTCAATAATTTTAACAGTTGAAGTTTATGAAAAAAAGTATTTTGTTAATCTTAGATTAAAATATGTCTTTGGAGAGTTAAACTAACAAGTGTAAGGTGGATTTTTTATTGTAATTATTGTAGTCGATGTATTATAAATTTGATGCAACAGTTCCTTTGTAAACATTTTCTTTCGTCGAAATTCGACGGGTTCCACCTCGTAGTTTTAAAAACAATTTTTAAGCATGAAATATTTTTTAATTTATCTATATCGCGCGGAGCTCGATTACGAAAGATTAATCCGTTTGCCATTAAAACAAAATACAGACTTCATCATTTTCTTACGGCTAATATCCATTAAAAAAATTCCCTATGAATAAATAAATAAAATAATATAAATAAAACACAAATTTACCAGACATGTATAAGCTCTGAAATTATCAGAATATAAAAGGATGCCATAAGCAGCAAAATCTTGGCAAATAACTCTTAGCATGCGGCTAATAAGAAAATATCGCTTTTGATAAATTTAAAAAATTTATTTGATTGTATAATTCGTATTTTCCATATGAAAAAAGCTTTTTTAATGTAAGTTGTCAATCTAAAAATATTATGGAATATAAAAAAATTATTAGTTTTTAATTTAAAAAAATGATTTCACCTATATTCTTTAACCCGGGAAGCCCGGGTACGATCCCCTAGTATATATAAAATCCTAATGAAACGAATTTATGAAACGAATATATGAAACGCCTGAAATGTATCGATTCTTTGAATCGACTGATTAAACAACTGACTTTGTTTCACGGCGATTTCTCCTAAAATATGGAATACTTCGCGATGAAATTAACACCAAAAATCGGTGTTGATCCACAGATCACAAAACTGGTATTAGAATTTTTAAATTCGAATTAGTTTTCCAAATATTAATTTTTTTTCTAATTTTAAATACATTTTTTTCTAATGATGGCAACTCAAATTTTAATCATAACAGAAATTTTTTTTTCATAATTCAGAAAAGGTTACTATTTTAAATTAATTTGGCGACAGTTTGGCCTCCTTTAAATCTATGCTAAGAACAATGCTTTTTTTTGTATTTCGTTATCATTTTATTAAATACAAACTTTCATTTAAAAATGAAACATTTAAATTGATGGCTTTCACTTCTTTAAAAAAAAAAAAAAAAAAAAAAAAAAAAAAAACGAAAAGAAAAATATTAGGCACAGATGTCATATACGCACCGGGGTACCTAATTGGCGCACAAATGACATTATTTTGATAGACATGGTAACCCGGCTATTGTTATTTATTTAATAATAAATGTATATTTACTTTTATTTATTTTTTTAATTTATATAAATTATTTTGTTCTATAGTAATTAATTTTTTTTTTGCTGTTTCCTTTTGGAAATAATAGAAAATAATTAAAAAATACGGTACAATGTAGTAGTTATTCCGTCACCCAATTTCGCAAATTATATAAATCGCCAAGCCACTCGCCAAATTGTACAGATTGACAAAATTTTTATTTTAAATAACGAAAGAACAAATAAATTAGTATAACATTAATAAATATAAAAATAAAACGTCGAAATAAAAATCACTTGATGACGTAAACACGTGTAGCTTGCTAAAAGTCAAGTGAATGTGACATTTAACATCAACCATTATTGACATTTAATCTTATAGTTCGCGATAGATTTTTGGTCGACGGGATAACAAAGTAGTACCAAAAATACATATGTAACTGGTATTCGAAAACGAGGTTTTCGTCAAATTTCCGTAAAAAAAAAAAATCATGCCAAACATGCGGTGCGTATATGACATCTGGAGAAATATTAAATTATGTAACAAACCATGACATTTAATTTCAACTTCAAATCAATGTTTTCATTTACCACTCTAACAATAAAAAAAATGCTAACTGGCGAATTGAAAAAAAGATATTGGCGAGATTTGTACCCGGCTTTTTTTTCTTTCGGCACAGATGTCACATTACGGCCCCATATTGGCGCGATTTTTTTCTGATACCAATGTCATATACGCAACGGGTACTTAACTGGCGCCAACGTATCGTTATTTTGCTTGATATGGTAAGCCGGATGTTGTTGTTTATGCTGTTAATGGGTTCCCCAAATTGGCGTTGGAAAAAAATCGCGCGAATATGGCGAATATGACATTTGTTCCAAACCTTCATATGAAAGGCGAAGGGATCAGATCGTATTTGTTTATGGCATTTGATGACTTGAACTATTATAATATAGATGAAATGATGGGGATAGAATAATATTTGGCGACTTATCACCTGTGCCTGGATAACATTAAAGTATCAAAATGGCACCTAGAGTATAAAAAGCAAAGTGTTCCGCCCGGAACTGTTGATGATAGTCACGTGATTTAGGTTATTGTTATAGAGATTGTTTTAAAATATCGGTTGACTAAGACTCTTGAATACTTAATTTGTTTATTTTAGCTTCTTTTCAAATGTTTAACTGATCCTCTTTAGTCATAAACGAAAACAACCATTGGATGTCTTAACAGCAACTGATTCTTCGTTAAATTTTTGCAATCAAAGGGAATGGAAACCCGTTTACAGGGAGATCTGCACACCTTTTTCAGTATAATTTAATCTTCTCTAATATTTTTAAAACCCATTAGATTTTTAGATTTTGCGGTGGCGAGCGTACCTTGCAGGGGGAAGAGCCCCCTAGTTTTTTATATATAATTCTAGCACTCAGAAAGCGAGTGAAAATACTTTTAAAAAATTCCATCTTTGCATACATGAATAAACTCAAATAAAAGAGTTTAAAAATAATATACACAGTGCCATTCACTATTAAGTAAATTTCATAATTCAATAGAAATTATTATATATGTTACGATAATTTGTAACATGTAATGAAGTTTGAAGTAATAAAAGTAGAGATCGCCCTGTAAGACTCTATCATGAGGCTTTAAAATAAACCTTTCGTATAGAGATGGGAAAAACAGTTACTTTTTGTTAACAGGTTCCATTATTACATCACTAGCTTGGTAACATGTTACAGTAACCTAATAATTTTTAACACCTTACCAGAGGCTAAACATTTGTTGAAATTTGCACTTTTAGGGTCTTTTTTTTTTAATTTAGGCCATTTTTCATACATTTTGGTTAAGTATTTGTAGGTAAAGAACATTTTTTGGACTTAAGGGTAATATTTTGTTTTATTTTTAAACATAAATGTCTAAAAAATGATCTAAGCTTACATTTAAAACGGAGAGTTAAAATTTACGAAAAAAGCAAAACAAGTTTTCGAACTTCAGCAGTGGACATAAAGACATACTAAACAGAACTATATATATATTTAAAAAGTTTAACATTAGAGTCTATATCCAACATGATTCTTCTTTTATAATTACAGCATCCTAATTTCTTATTCTCATCCAACCTACGGCTGAACATATCTGTACATAAAGCACCAGACATCATCAGTATCTGTACATCAGACCCGCATCAACAGACATATCCTTCAACCCGCAATAGAAAAAATTCTTTGCCTCACCTCCCCAACCTCAAAGTAAGCGTCATACTAACTTACAAATTACCTCAAAATATCCCCAGCCAGTCATGAAAGCAAGCGCGAAATCTAGCTTACAAACTTAGAAATACTTTTCCTCCCCTCTCGATAACGTAAAATTCTCATATTCTAATATTAACAGTCTAGATAAACAATATATTCAAACTTCAAAGCAATAATAGATTTTTTGAATAATATAACTGCTTCATAGCTATGTATTACAAATAACTGTAATCTCTCATAGATGTTATTAAATTTTTTTTACGCATTCGACATTAAAGAGCCACATATATCATGTTGAAGCGAACATAATATTTGAACATTTAACAGTTCGCATAGAATATTTTATACTAAGAGTTAATTTCAACTGATAGATAGTTTTTATTCCTAACAACACAATGAGGAGAAAAGTTTGTCGGACGTCTCTATTATCGTTAGCGGGGGTGAAAAGTGATTGAGTAATAAATGAAATGGAAATATTCTTGTCTTTTCTTTTTCATACATAGCAAGATTGAACGGTATGTGTTGGCTTGTTTTTCATACATAGGACGTGGTTGAACGTTTTTGTGTTTTGTAAGCTGAAGTAGGATTTACGTGACTCTTTTCTAATAGTTCATTTTTTTTTCGCTTTTTCTTAGAAGCTTATTAAGACCTAGAAAAAAAGATTTTGCGATTTTATTTTCATCGGATTATAAAATTAAAATAAAGCTAAAATATTTTTTTTGTTTTATTTTCAGTTTTTCGTAAGGGAAATTGATAAATAGTTATAAAATTATTAGGGTGTTTCTGATATTCTGTTACTAAAAAACTAACTTTAAAGCAATAACACTGTTTTTTTAACTGTTATGTTAAATAATGCCCACCTCTACTTCGTATCACCCCATATTTAGGAAATGTAAATAGCACCGTTTGATCAACTATTTAGTGGATATCTCTGAAATAGCTATATGTTAAATAGTACTTATGCAGTCGTCGTTCAGTCCTTATTGGCCTTTGGTCGAAATACAAAGGCCATTTCCCGAAAAACAAAAGAGAAGCTCTTCAAAATGAAGAATTTTTATTTGTTCCTTCTACTAGAAGAATGCAGTTGTAAAGCATCCATCACAAATCTCAGCTTGTTGCGATATTATGCGACATCTACCTTAGTAATTACTTCAACTTAAACTACATTTTAAGAAAAGATGTTATAAAAACATTCTATTACTACGATGACTCGCTTCCAGACAGCAGACGTCGATTTTTTATACAAATAATGACACGAAATCTAAGCTCCTAAACTCATGTTTTCGCATTTTATACGACGGTGCGAAAGGGCAGTGCAGACATGGGGAAGGACCAATAACAGCTCGAAGAAGTGTCGAACTATATTTTAAAGGCGTAAAGAAAAAGGAATGGTGCGGTTCTCTCAGAAAAAAGCGCGCCAATCGACTTTTAGATTGAATAAAGAAAATGGTACAAAACGGATAATTTTAATAGAATTCATATCGGCATTTAAGATTGAGAAATGAAAGACCTTGAAACAAATGATAATTACGGAAAATGTTTTTTAGAATAGATTTTGAAAGGAAACAAAATATTAAAATACGCATTTTAATAGAAATGAATTTAAGTAAACGGAATGAATGGGTTATTAATTAAATAGGGAATAATTTAATAAACTAATTTTATCGAATCATTTTAGAAAGGAAATTTTTATGGAATAATTTTAATGAATCATGGAAATTTAATTTTCGTAATATGTATATACATATATTGTTAGTTATATATCGTCTAGTTTTGTGCAAAAATGATTACTTTTAACTATTAAAGTAAAACTCTTTTCTTTATAGTTGTAGCAACACTCTTAAATATTCATTTAAACAAACTGCTTGTTATTCAAGTTACCTTGTTTCTGAGACAGCTGAGTTTTTTCTCTGAAAAAAGAAAATGACACAAAACTTATAATGGCAGACTTCTATGCTTTTACTGCTCTCTCGAGTAAAATCTGAAATTTGCTTTCAGTTTTGAACCATTAAAAATCAAAGGTATTCTAAAATAATTTTCGGCATGAAGTTGTGAAAAGGGGAGATGTGCTCTGATGTGCTTGGGGTAGATTTGATGTAAATTCGTCTTGAAACTCACAGAAACATATTCTTTTTTGTCAGAAATTGAAGATTTTGTGACAATTGCAGCGGGATATTTCATAAAGAACAGAACTCAAACAGAAAGAAAGATTTCTGAGCCTGAAAGCTTTAAAAAATATTGCGAAAAATAAATAAATAGCAAAGGGAAAAAAACTGAGGCACCATAATAATAATAATTGCTAAATTTCTGAAGCTTAAATAAATAATTTGAAATAAATAAAAATTGCTTGATGAAAATATAGGAAAGAAAAAACTTTCTTATCGGCAGATTTAATTTACACACCAGGTAGTTGGAATTAATAAGTACTTTTGTTTAATTTCTTTAGAAATCGACCTATTACTTTCACTTCATCTCTCTCTCTCTCTCTCTATCTATCTATCTGTTTATATATATATATATATATACACCGGGTGGCCTAAAATGGACTGCCCGTTTTTAAAATTCAATAACACTGCAAATGGGGACAGCTATGTAAAAAAGAAAAAAAAAAAAAAAAAAAAATGCAGGTATGTTATATAAGATGTCAGGAATTTTTTTAATGAGATTCCCGGTTTTAGTTCCAAATAGAAGCGATAGATGGCGCTGCAAACAATAGGCACTCACTCGAGGTCCGAAAACAAAATCCCTCAAATAGAAGCGATAAATAACGCTGAAAACAACAAGCGCTTAATCAAGGATGGAAACCGAAATCACACAGCAGGGTTGGTAAAAAAAAACCGATTTTTTTTTCAAAAAAACCAGAAAACCCGGGTTTTTTTTGTTTAAACCGGGTTTTTTTAAATATACTTTCCTATTACATATACATGCATATTTATTGATAAAAATAAACATTGTTGGATATATAAATAATGTAACTTCATTTAAAAATAATTTAAATTTAAATAATTACAGTAAATATGTAGAAAATTGAAATAATTTAAATATTTTTAGTAAAAGATACGTCTTATGTTCCATGAATAAAATGCTCTACATAGTGAAACATTGATACCTTGAAAATCTTAATAAACAATCTTTTGATTACTGTAACTATAAATAAATATATGGTGTAATAGAAAGTTATAATTTCAGTGCAAAATTCACCTTGATTACTAATTAACATACATAAGATACAAATAAATGTAAATACATTGCTTAAAGGTGCGTCATATTTAATAAAATCCTTTAAAAACACACATTAAAATGACTTTAATATGTTTTTAAAGGATTTTATTAAATATGACGCACCTTTAAGCAATGTATTTACATTTATTTGTATATTATGTATGTTAATATATGGTGTAGTTTTATAAATACAATATACTTTCCCATGGCTATTCAAAATAATTTCTTTGAAATATTTGCAATCTGAGATATCTGATTTTTCCGTTAGAACACTACATGAACAATTATTATCTTTTATTGAAAGTAAAGCTTTTTATAAAGAATTCCTGGAATGATTTGAATTTAGCAGTAGAGTCTTTACACATTTCAAGAAGTATTGTATATTGTCATTTGACACTTCTCAGAAACTGCCAGGTACAAAAAAAAAAAAAAAAAAAAGGGGGGGCGACAGTAAAATAAACAGAAATACCTATTTACCAGCTTTTTAGACTACTGAAAATATTGATCTTAAAATGGAATGTAGATTTACAAAACTTGTCAATCTTAAAAAAATTCAGAAGGTATACATCGTATACCCCTCCACTACATCCCAGGTTTAAAATAGAAATTATTTATATCCAATAATTTGAAACACTTAAATTACAGAATTGAGAAAATATTATATTAGATTTTTTCTAAAAAACCAGTTGTTTAACCAATTGATTTAAACCATGCCAATCCTGCTGGTAACAGAATAAAATCATAATTCAAAACCCCAATTCCCAATGTAGGAATGCAAGAAAAACAAAGGCTTACTAAACCCAGTAGCCATGATACAACAAAGAAAACTCACAGCCAATCATTCATTAGCATATAGAATACAGAGAGTAACCAATGGAGAAAATTACTTATGATTATGTCATCATTGAGGCATAATGTAATCCTTAGTAAATCTTAACTAATCAAGCAATCTAAGTAGTAAAAGTGTATTTTTAGCTCAAATCTGCCATTTTGGCTATTTTTAAAAATAAAAGGCTTGAAAGAGAAGAAGAAAGAAAACTAACTACTTTTTTTTCCCAGCTAATTTTAGAAAAATTAGTATGCCATGTAGATTTAAAGCTTATAAGAAAAGTTTTGATTGGCTAAAAATGTTTGTCACTTTACAAGTTTATTAATTCATCATTTTTTTAAAGTTTTGATTGTAGCTTCTACATAACTTGGATTTTGCATTTTTCAATAATGTGTAAAATAAATGAAAACATTAGGGAAAAAGAGAAAGAAAACAGATGAAAAAAAACCAGCATGGTTTAAAAAAAAAAAAAAGAACATTTGGTTTATACCATGGTTTAAACCACGGTTTAAATCAGCTTGGTTTAAACCAAACAACCCTGTCACACAGCAATGGTGTAAACGAAAAAGGTTAAACATATTGAGTGGATATCATTCGCCTATGCTATCTTGTTACTATAGCCCAATTCTGATCTATGTCAGTATGAGACTCACTCCATATGTTTAACCTCCTTCGTTCGCATCATTGCTGGATGATTTTGGTTTTGATCGTCGATTAAGCGCTTGTTTTCAGCGCCATCTATCGCTTCTATTTGGTACTAAAACCAGAAATCGCAGTAAAAAGTACTCCTGACATCTTACACAAACCTCTTCCAAGAATTTCTTTTATAGCTGTCACCATTTGCAAGTTATTGATTTTAAAAACAGTTGATAGAGAGATTTTTACCCTAATAAAAAGGTTGTAGTCTAGTTACGCAAAACCTACTTATATCACCTCTACATCCACAATTCCCCAAAACCTTCGTCCATCATTATAGTTAACTATAAAAAATTATATCGTGATCGTGAATAAAGCTCTGGGACGTTGTAAGGGAGATTAGACAAACTACATGTGCATGTGCATCTATGTGCTGTCATAAATTAAATTAAATTTGATCTAAACCCAATGAAATTAATTAAATAAATTTGCTTAATTCTAAATAAGTTAAAGAAATGCGTTATGAAGCTCTTCGCTGATACAAGAGTCCTTACAAATCAATTAACTAACAATGCATTTCTTCTGATAAACGCTAAAATTAATTTACACAGGATGCCATTAGCCATTAATGAAGAGACATTTTAGTTTAATTTAAACAAATTTATTTACAACACAAAGAAGACAAAAAATGCATACAATCACTTTATAAAAAGAAAGATTTGAGTTTATCAACTACATACTTGCAACTAATTTCCGTAAATTCCATTATATTTTGCATATTAATTGCATTTTTCTGGCAAATACATTTAATTACACTGTTCCAGGGCCTGATTAATGCACGGGCCTCCGGGGCCTCGGCCCTGGGCCCACCAATTTCAGGAGCCCACAAATTTGTGTGTATTTTCTCACAATTTAAGTTTTTTCACTGTTTGCATTTTATATTTTGGTCCCTGACGTTTTACTGTAATAAAAAACCTCCATATTTAATTTTTTTGTAAACGTCCATTTCAATTTGAGAGTACCTATAATTTTCAAAACTTGCCGTATCCAGAAAATCAAATTTGGGGGAAATGCCAAAAACTGCATACTGTGTCTATTGGTTTCAATACAAACGAGGATTTTACAATGTCAGAATTATAGTTTAAAATGATGACTAAACTGTTATAGAAAACACAATTTTTATGATTTTTGATAAGGCGAGTTTTGAAAAAGACGTTCTCATTTATTCTGCAACATAAACTGTGGATCATAGATGTTTGTGAATTATACAAATGCTTATACAAATGATTATACAAATGAGATAGTGGACGGTAATTCATTTTCTTGATTATTCTTGTAAGTTAAATTTTTTTTATAAACTTGAAACTTTCACCCAAACAACTTTGTCAACTCATCAAATAAACCTACTTTTTTTTCTGAAAGTGTCGCCGAGAATATGGAGGTAGGGGGGGGGGGCAATTTTTTAACAGGCCCTGGGTCCAACTTCAGCTTGATCTGGCTCTGCACTGTTCAATTGCTTAAGCACAACATTTGGCATACCTTTATTTAATATAAAATTTCATTTTTAAAGGTAATACATAATACATAAATTTACTTTTACTGACATGAAATTTTATATAAAATCCTTTATTTATATACATATCCGAGCCAAGGAATTCCAAGTTAACTCCCTAATACTATTATTCCTCGTAATATTGTACGTCATTTGGAATTTAACTTAAAAATTGCATACATTTTCTCCAGTCCAGTGTTGACAGCAACAATTCCAGGGATGGTGTAGTTAGATTTTAACTTCATAATAGGTATTTTATATGCAAATCAAACGTCTTGCCATCTTAACACTAGAGATTTTTGGCAGGTTTTGTTGAGAACTTCTTAGATGTTGTTTGATTTTCAAAGATATTATACATATATATACAGGGTGTCCCAGAAGTAATGGGACAAACTTTAAGGGCAGGTAGGGGACATCACAAGGATTCAGATTTGCTTAGCAACCCAGGGTCGAAAACGCGGTACTGACGACACAAAACACAAGAAAGACAGGACGCGAACAGGGAGAGAAAACATGTTTATTATTCTTAGTACTGCAAAAATGCCGGGACAATGCTGGAAAGTGTTGAGGAACTTGTTGCACGCATCGTGACAGCTGCTGGGGAAGTCCGGGGCACTCCCAGTATTTTCGAGAACATAAGATCTTCCATACGCCGGAGATGCGCTTATATGCATCACAGCACGGGGTCGTAATTTCGAACACCTACTTTGATGACGATCGTTGTCCCTTTAATGTTCTTTTTTCTTAGTTTTTTGATATACTAAGGATAATAAACATGTTTTCTCCTCTTATTCGTATCCTGTCTTTCTTGTGTTTTGTGTCGTCACTACGGCGCCAGGAAAGCGTTTCCGACCCTGGGTTGCTATGCAAATCTGAATCCTTGTGATGTCCCCTACCTCCCCTTAAAGTTCGTCCTATTACTTCTGAGACACCCTGTATATATATGAAAGGTTGTGTTATTTTGCAGTCGACAAATCCAGTCAACTTGCGTGAATTTGTTGGTGGTAGCTCATATCAGATAATTCCAAGTGAGAACACAAGGTGGTTGTTTTACAGTCGTACTACTAATCTATACGGTTAATGCGTAAGCGTAGCAAGGCAATGGATTCAATAATGGATTCAATTCCGGTGATTTCTCCATAAGAAACGAAGCCAGTTTGTCGTTCTAAGTCGTTTATTCATCAAACATGAAAACTTAAAACAAATCCCACATTATGAAATTCTTTTTTTAAACTTCAGGCTTTGGCATGAATCTCTATGTCATGCTATATGGTCTTAAAAAGCAATTTAGAATACGACAAGACTTGTATACACCAAATAACATATTCCGAGAATTTGAAACAAGACAGAAATATGAGCTCCGAAGTTATTGCATCTACTTTTTGTTAGACTCCCGGAAGACGAGAGATATTGACGTAGTACAGAAACGGTCCAATCAGTGAAAGGCGCACTTCTAGAGATGGGCAGCTAAGCTAATGACACTAGAGAGGAGTGGCTTAAGACGAATGAATCCCGTGCCTGGTAGCGTAGTGTTTTCGAAGTAAAAAGTCTAGCGTAGAAAAGGCGCGGGAAGCGGGATTCATGGAATTAAGATTGGAAATAAAAATAACTAAATGGCTTTTAAAACATTCGAAAATAAAAACTAGCTTCTCTCAGAATATTGTAGATTGGATAGCTGGAAAAAAATTATGAAGGGACTAGAAACTTTAGATTAAGATTTTGTATAAGATAATTATTAATATACACGTTTGAAAATTAAAGGGAATTTAAGTAGTAATAAATAATGTATATTATTAAGAAATAGGGAAATAGCAAATTTGTCGGAAAATTAGAATAATTTAGATGAATATCGCGAAGTAAAATTTTTCTATAACATATATATGTGTACCAATTTATAATAGCAAACAATTTTGCTTGTACTCTACTCAAACAAAAATCTGAAATATAATTTTCTTTTTCAACCATCAAAAATCAAAGTTTGCTAAAAGAATTTGCTGTATAGAAAAGTAAAAAGAAGAAAATACTATGAAATATAAAAAGCTCGGGCTAAATTTAATATAAGTCGTCGTAAAATAAGTCACAGAAACATATTCTTTTTTGTCAGAATTTGAAGTTCTTGCGATAAATGAAGCGAAATATTTCACAAAAAAATAGAATCCACGCAGAAAAAAAGATGTCAAGGCCTGGAAGCTTAAAACGGAGCGTAAAAATAAATAAACTATACATGAGAAAAAAATAGGCATTTTAAATATTAAGTATTATTTAAGTTGTTTAAGTTATTAACCCATATTGGACCGCTGTCCTATAAATAGGACAGCTAATAAAACATTTTTAAAAATAAAATTGGTAAGGATTTTCTGGATGCATTTTGTTATGATGTCTTTAAAATACATAAAAGTACAACACATAAACAAAAAAACAAGTAACCAATTAAAATTTAATTGAAAAAAATCTATTTAAAAAATCCTTTAAAAATTGTGATCTTATAATCTAGAATTTTACCGTTATTATTATATTTTTATTGGAGAAATCATAGAGTATTTTTGTACAACATAAACAGTATTTTTAAAGTAAAATAAAATAGTTGCTTATAAAATTAGTTTATGTACGCATTGTACATGTCCTTACTATGTGTCCTACTAATATGTCCTGTTTATAGGACAGCTAGTTACTTAAAAAATTAAAAACTTTTTTTCAAAATTTTGCTAGTATCTACTTAATTACACCATATTAATGATATAATCGAAGTTTTAAAAAATTTCAAAAATATTTAATCGGTGTGGTCCAATATGGGTTAAATATTGTTAATTTACTTAACCCTTATACCCCAACGGTACTTTAGCCCATTTATGCCTAGCATCCCATTTTTAGGACACTCTGAATTTTAATAAATTTGTATAAATTTCTTCTTCTTTATAGCATGAAAATTGTATGAAATAACTATCGATAAATGTCTTTATCTGTTACTGAAAGATGGCAGCATAAGATGGATATTTATTTGCTCAAATGAAGGCTTTTTTTTGGAGTTTATTGATGTTTCATTTGTTAAGAGGGTGAAATAAAGAAATTTTATTTGGGTTTTTTCTACCAAGGATCCAAATAAACAAGTCATAATCTTAGCTTGTAGAGTTCTTTGAAATGCATATATTTTTTTTAAATTGTGAAATTATATATTCAGTGCTATTTTTTACGCATTTTTGTAACTTACAAAATATAGGGCGCTAGGCACGAATGGGTAGCCATTTAGTGGACAGTTATTGATGCAAAATCCTTATCAAGATGATTATGAAATGAATTGTTTTCAATCCTCAAATGCGATTATTCTTAGTTTATTATTAATAATACTTATATTATTATTAGTCTCAGTAAGGAAATAAATATATATTTTTAGTAGTTCATAAAAATAATATATAATATATAATTAAAAAGCTTATTTTATTTAAATTTAAAGGCAAACACATAATTATGCATAGTATACTATTGTAAATACTATGCATATTCCCATATTTAGTACGTTCATATTTTATCAAAAATAAATAAATAAATGTAAAAAAATGCAATTTAACAAATTACGACGACCATTTGGAAAATGATTTTTTCAAAGACTAAAATTTAAGACATAAAAAATTGCACCGAGTTGATCATACATTACGTATGCCATGGATTACATTTTTCGGTACTGTAAATTTTTAAACTTCTACGGAGCTGGTCATACATTACGTACGCCATGGATTAAACATTAATATTCCTGGACCCATTTTAAATGAAATTTCATTCTTAAACTTCTAAACATCCCACAATATTACTTTTTATATCGTCGTATAGAGAAAAAAATGTACTTTTAAATGCAATTTGTTTGAAATCTGTATCTCAATTTGTTTTTGAGTTATTATTTTTTTTTTTTTTAGTTTTTATTACTTTTTTGTAGTAGTGGCAACAGAAGTATCCATATCTGTTGAAAGTAAAGGGAAAATACAGATTACTGTATAGACCAATCAGAAAACGAATAAAATGCGAATTCAACCAATAAGACGCATCAGATATGTTTTTGATTTCCTACCCTGACGGGGGACAATAATCATTTTTCCAAATCCTTCTATATATAAAAAAAAGTTTTGATTTGGAAATGGACCACTGAACATCTGCGTAGATATTCCGGGCAGATCGGCATCCAATTTGAATGCTTAAGCATGGCCTTTCATCATTAATATAAAAAAGTCCTTCCGGCCAGTGCCGGGAGGAAGAGGTCGCTTTCATATTCCTTATTTTTAAAAAGTCAATTTATATTATTCAAACACACGAAGCTCAATTAAGTGGAAACCGAATGTAGGAGATTCAATACTAATTTTTATCAATACTAAATCATTATGAATGAGAATTTCGCGAAATTAGTCAGCTGTAACCAAGCTGCTTTTATTTAAAGTCACTTATATTTGGCTGCCAAATTCGGCGATTTCTTAAAGTGCCTGCCATTTTAAAACAACATGGTAGATGAGGCTAACCAGTGAACTTGGTCGAGACCTTAGTAATTGCTGTGCACATGCTCACTCATATCGGAATCGGTTGATATATACGAGTGCTGTCGCAGGCAAAAAATCAGATTTTTCAAAATGTCACCCACTTTAGAAATTGGAACTGCTATATCTGAGCCATTTTTTAAGATAAAGACAAACAAAAAATGCTCCTGAATCCTTATATCAAGGTCAAATACTTAAGAAAGAAACCTTTTTCAATTTCTAATTTTTTTGCACCTCACTTTAAATATAATTTTTCTTTTTAATTTAATGGCCGCCATTTTGAAACAAGATGGCTGATGAAGCTGGCCAGCGAACTTGGACGAGATATTGATGTATACTATACTATCCGCATGCCTTCTTCCATCGAAATAGGCGGATAAATAAGGTATCGCGTGACAAATACAAGATCGTTTCAAAGTGTTAGCCATGATAGAAATTCAAAGTGCTATAATTCAACTACTTTTTAAGATATAAACAAAAGAACAAATTTTCAGAAACAAAAACTGCTCCAGAATCTTTGTATCAAGGCCAAACACATAAAAAAAATCTTTTTCATTTTCCAATTTTTTAATACCTCATTTTAAATTTTAAATTACATTTTTTTTAAAAATGGCAACCCTTTTGAAACAAGATGGCGAATGAAGCTGGCCAACGAACTCGGTCGAGACATTGGTATGTACTATGTACAGACCAAGTTACATTCAAATCGGTTCATAAATACGCCTGTTATCGCGTGACAAAAATCAGGTCGTTTTAAAATGTCAGCCACAATAGAAATTCAAAATGTTATAACTCAGCCATTTTTTTAGATGTAGACGAAACAAAACCTGTTCCGGAATCTTTGTACTAAGGTCAAACACATACAAAAAAAAAATCTTTTCCATTTTCCAATTTTTTGGTATCTCATTTTAAATTTATATTTTTTTTAATTTTTTTAAATGGCCACCATTTTGAAACAAGATGGCAAATGAAGCTGGTCAACGAACTCGGTTGAGTTATTTGTATGTACTATGTACACACCAAGGTACATCCAAATCGGTTCATAAATACGTCTGTTATCACGTGGCAAAAATCAGGACGTTTCAAAATGTCAGCCACGCTAGAAATTCAAAATGCTATAACTCAGCCATTTTTTAAGATATAGACGAAACAAAAACTGCTCCCGAATCTTTTTATCGAGGTCAAACACATAAAAAAAAAAATATTTTGTCAATTTTCAATTTTTTGCTACCACATTTCAAATTTAAATTTTTCTTAAAATTTTAAATGGCCGCCATTTTTAAACAAGATGGCGGATGAAGCTGGCCAACGAACTCGTTCGAGACATTGGTCTGTACTATGTATAAACGAAGTTACATCCAAATCGGTTTATAAATACGCCTTTTATCGCGTGACAAAATTCAGGACGTTTCAAAATGTCAGCTTCGCTAGAAATTCAAAATGTTATAACTCAGCCATTGTTTAAGATATAGACGAAACAAAAACTGCTACGGAGTCTTTGTATAAAGGTTAAATACATAAGAAAAAAATATTTTTCCATTTTCAATTTTTTGATACCACATTTCAAATTTTAATTTTTTTTTTAATGTTAAATGGCCGCCATTTTGAAACAAAATGGCGGATGAAGCTGGCCAACGAACTCGGTCGAGACATTGGTATGTACTATGTACACACCGAATTACATCCAAATCGGTTCATAAATACGAGAGTTACAGTGTGACATAGGTCAGATATATATATATATATATATATTACAAAATTTAAATTTTTGCGCCAAGTTTAAAGTATTTTATGTAAATTTTCCTTTTTCAGTAATATTCCGTATATTATACCGGCTTATTAAATTAAAACCCTAGTCTATTAATCTCTAAGATCTTAATTCATATTTATTCCAAATTGCGTAAATCTAAAAATGGCTCAATTATTTATCTTTCTTTAATAAAACTTTTATTATTTAAATTCCTATTAAATTCCGCTATTAAATCCCGGTATATCACATTCCCCTTAAATCTTTATTTAACTGCTAAAATATTATTCTGTCTTAAAGAAAAAACCTACTTATTTCAATTTATTCTTTTATTTAAAATATCCAGGTGTAATTAAAATATTTCAAAGATTAAAACTTCGCAGACATAAATTCATTTCTTTTATCGTCTGAAGAGGGAAAAAGGGGTTATTTTAGCATAATCTCGACTACAGATTTTAACATTTGTTTATGCTTTAGATAGCTGGTGCGAGGATATAAGAAGTTTCTAGAACAATCTTTTCAGCAGAGTATAAATACGGATGGCGGGAACCAGAGAGATGGCATAAAGGATATAGCATATAGTAGAGGAGCTGTGAGTTTAGAAGCTTTTTAGTTTTTAGCATGTAGAGGTGAACGTGGTGGATTGCAGTCGTAGCAAACTGGATATTCAATGTGATTGCTCGATGGAGGTAGTAAAATGTTGGATGAATACTGTTTATTATGTGAGTAGAATGAGGAAGCAACGGTATCGTAATGGGTGATAGATGTTAGATATTAACGGATTAAAGACTAGAACGCAGTCAAGAGATGGGGTGATTTTAAACTAATTGTGACAGGAAGAATAGACTTTATTCTTTTTACCATGGAAGGAGAGAGCATCTTCCCTAGATTTAATCGAGAGTGTGGAAATAAAGTGAATAATGTTCCAAGCGACTGCCTTATGTTAATTCTTCATTTTTCTTTAGTATTTTAAAACCAATCGGCTGCTACCTGTGTTGTGTAGGAATGGAAACCCTCATTTTTTTTTCGACAATACAAACTACTTGCCGTCAAAACGTCACAGAGAAAAGAAAAGTCGACAGGATTTAGAAGTGACGGCAATAAAAACGAGTGTGTCTCCAAAATTACAAATGTGTAGTGGTACTGGTACACGATAGCTTGTGATAGTTACTAAAGATCAGTACCGGAAAGTTAAAAATTTACATCGCTAATGTGAATAGCAAAGTATAGTGCTGGTGATTGTGAGACAAGTTGTCTGGAGTGAGTTCTTTTCAAAATATTTTTACACTTCTTATGTAATTATTTTTGTTATTGTTTGTTATTTATTGAGATTTATTTATTATTAAGTATGAGAATTATTTATTTATGAGATTTATTTATTATTTATTTATGAGGTTTATTTATTATTTCGTGAAGAGTATTTATTTATTTATTTATTTATTTATTGTAAAGTTTATTATGAAGACATGAGAATTATTTATTTATTATTAAAGTCTGAAAGAGTACTTAATCTATTATGAAAAATAGAACTCTATTGGTTTAAATGTTGTTAAGGTCAGGTTGTATTAAAGAGAATAGAAGTGCTTCTTTTATTTTAATGAATACTGATATAATGGCTGAACCAAAATTAGTCAATTTTGATCCTAGTACTGGAATGGAAATCCAGGCTTGGTTAAATTATTATGATGATATGAGTACTAGGGAAAATAAAGATTTAGAGTGGAAATTTAAATCTATTCCACAGTATTTAAAGGGTGAAGCACTAAAAGTCTATATCAATGATTGTGTTAATTGTACTAGTTATGAACAGATATCAAAAATCTTGATAGAAAAATTCATTGAACTAAATGTTCCAAATTTTTCTGATTTCTCAACTCTAAAATTAGATAAATTAGATTTAGAAAATTATTTTCACAAAAAGGTAGGAATTGGGAGGAAACTCCATCTTTGTGAGACTCTTCTAATACAAGGGTTGACAGATGGATTAAAACCAGAGTATAGAAATAATATTAATGTAAACCCTCCAAATAGTTTTACTGAATGGTACCGGCTTGTTAAGCAATTTGTTGAAGTTTCCACTCCTCAAATTTCAAGCCAAACAGTAAATCAACAACCAGTTAGACAAAATTTTCAACAATTTCAACCACCTAGGCCTTGGACTCAACCAAGTAGACCTAATTTTCAGCCAAATAGGCCCAATAATGCACATAGGAATTGGATTCCACAAAGACAGTATCATAATCAGGGGTCTAGGAATTTTCAAAATAATTACTTTCAGAAACCATATCCTTCTAGACCATGTAGAATATGTACAAATAAAGGTGTAAATAATGCATATCATTGGGAACAAGAGTGTTTATTTAGGAATGATGCAACATCCTCTGATACTCTTCCTAGTAATTCACCACCTACTATTCCTAATATTTGACAACTAATTGTGTATGGATGTACCAATAGTTATAATTTACCATGTATAGTGGTGGCCGCACCTCCGGGTGGTTCCGATCCGACCCCTTGAGTGGGGGAGGCGACCGGAAGCTCGGCAGAGTTCGTTGTGTACGAATGCGAGGGGGCCGGATGGGGACGATTCGCCACCTCCTCGAGAGGCTGATCTCCGACAGGCGTTGAGCACGGTGGCCACGGTTAGCGGACGTTGTGCATAGGGCCGGCGCTCGCTTCGGCGGGCTCTGGACGGCGGTCCTCCGGCACCCGGGTTCTCTGGGCAAGCCGGGTAGCGACGCTCCATAGGTCGATCCCGGTGCCGGTCTACGGGCCGGACGGTGTCGCCGGGCAAAGACTAGCTAAGGCGATAGGACCCCATCCACCAATTGACTAAGAGGGAGCCTGAAGTATGAGTGAGGGCTTTGTAGAGGAAAGTCCTCGGTGCTCGCTAGTGACGACGGGGCTCGCGGGAACGCCATGCAGGGACTCCCGGAGCAACCGAAGGGCGAGGGTTATGGACAACGCCCAGGTTACTTTATGACTTGGGTGGCTCATCCCTCCGAGGACCTCAGCTGGAGCAGTTGGGAGCCGACCCTCAGGGTGGTAGGGTTTGGCGGTGCCCCCGTTGACCAAGGAGCGGTCGCGTGGGGAGGCCAGTATGGTTCTGGTTGCTCCATTTCGCGCCGTGACCCTTGGGAGGGGGTCGGCCGGCAGGTCCACCATCGAACGCTATTCCCGCAGGGAAACGGGCCGGAGGCTCGCCGGTAACGCGGCGGCTCATCGTGCCTCAGGTGAACTCTTGGTCCGATCCAGGTCCTCCGTGTCTATGCGGTACCGGAGTTTGCCTCGCCTGGTGATGAGGACCTAGAGGTGTCTCCACCTAACTTTCGAACGCACTAACAAAGGTAGCGGTCGGTCACTGCACGGGGTCAGGGGTCTTCGGGCCTGGGTACCCTCGACGGCCGTGAGGTAAGGTAGTGGCGGGCGGGCTTCTGTCGGCCTCCGCTGGCTTCTCCGTCCTAGGATGGAGTCGAGTCGGTGGGGGCGGGCGGGACTCCGTTCCGTCCAACCCCCTAGCGAGGCGGAGTCTATTCCGTCTAGGTGGAGCTTTCCGTGCCCGCCTGGGGTCGCTAACGGCACCTAGTCTGGGCCAACTGGCTCCCGGCGTGATCCGCGAGGGGTTCCGTCGGTTGAGCCGGGTGGTCTGGGCGAAAAGCCAGGAGCTGGGTCGCTTTACGGCCGGAGGGATTTTCCCCGTCCTCCCTGGTTTTCAAGTTAGGGGCTCCTCACTAACTTTCCGATCGGCTGGCCCACAAAAATGTCTCTGCCGGAAAATGGTATCTGATCTTGGGGGCCTGTCCGTAAATTAAATTCGGGTCGGGAAGCCTCGGTTCAGTCCGTGGGCCCAGCATCTTTATAGGCGTCTGGTTCCTGCGATGGCTTGCGGGGTCTACCGGCTCGAGTAACCAAGTTTAGGGACCACTTGGTTTTTCTAGCTGGGTGGTGAGGACTGTCGTAGCGGCCGTTCGTCTCTTCTTGGGAATAGCCGTCACCGTGTGCGCTGGGCAGCGGTGTCGGTTTGACCGGAGTTGGCGCGGGGTTCCGCTCTGTTGGAGCTTGTCTGGCGGCGACCTTCGGGACGCGTCGCGGGGCTTGCTTCACGGGTGGTTCCTTGTGTTGACAAATGGGCCTGAAAAGGGCCTGGGACCGGAAGATGAACCCCTCATCTTACCATGTATAGTGGACACTGGATCCACTACGGCAATATTACCCCTCAAATTTGTTAAAGAACTAAATGCTAAAATTGAAACTATACCTACAGTTATTATTGGTCAGGCAAAAGGGATGTTAAAATTAAATCAAAAATGTAAAATTTCTCTAAAAGTGGGTAAAATTACCAAATGTGTTAACTTTTTACTGTGTAATACTAATTTAAAGTATGCTATTTTGGGGTTAAGGGAATGTTCTAAATTTAATTTAACTATAGATTGTAGAAATTGTACTGTAAAACAAGGAAGGAAAATTATAAATAAGAGTATATCAATACATGATGAGAACTCTCTTCATTATCATACTGTAGATATGAATAAAGTACAACAAGAGAATGATTTAGTAACAGTTGATTATGATGAGAATTTGAATTTATATAATGATGATAATGTAATAACCGGTAATGAGAGTAGTGAAACTTTGAATTTATGTAAGAATGATAACGAATTACCATCTAGTTGTGAAAATTATATGACTACTCAGGACTTTTTTGAGAATGATAGAAATGATTGTAATGTGCAAGCTGATTATGGACAGTTCATAACTTTTCAAAAATTTCGCGATGTTAATAATTCTGATTCAGATTTAATTGGGGATTTAAATTTAATTCAAAATGGTGATTTAAGGGAGATAGTTCAAAATTATAGGGATATTTTTGCAAAACATAAATATGATGTGGGTAGGATTAATATTGAGCCACAGCGCGTTCTTCTAAAATCTGACCTACCTGTATCTTTGAGGCCCTACAGAACTTCCCCCTTAGAAGAAAAAGAAATAAAAAGTCAAATCCAATCTTTATTAGCGGCTGAACTCATAAAAGAAAGCAATAGCCCATATTCTGCCCCTATCACTTTAGCTATGAAAAAAGAAGAAGGCAAAAAGACCCGATTATGTATAGACTATAGGAAAATAAATTCAATAATTAAAAATGATGCAGAACCCTTGCCCCGTATCGATGAAATTTTAGATAAATTGAGTAGTGCTCAGTACTTTTCAACTTTAGACTTAGCCTCTGGCTACTGGCACATACCAATACATCCAGCTGATACCGAGAAATTAGCTTTTGCTAGCAACTTTGGCCTCTTTGAATGGCTAGTTCTTCCGTTCGGTATAAAAACAGGCCCCCCAATATTCAATAGAACTATTAGAAGGATCCTTAACAAATATAAAATAGATTTCGCGTGTCACTATTTTGATGATATTATAATATTCTCCTCCTCTCTAGAAGAACACTTAAAACACTTAACTCAAATCTTTGAAATCTGTAAATTAGAAAATATTAAACTTAAACTTTCTAAATGTAAATTAAGCCAAAATAAAATTAATTTCTTAGGCTACGAAGTCACCAATGGGACTTTAACTCCAGCTAATGCAAATATTGAGACCATTCAAAAATTAATACCCCCCTCTAATGTTAAAGAATTACAACGATTTTTAGGTTCTATTAATGTATACCATAAATTCATAGACAAATATGCTGAAATTAGATACCCCCTTAATAAATTACTTAGAAAAAACACAATATGGGAATGGAACTCAGAATGTCAGGACTCTTTTGAAAAACTAAAAAATGCCTTAATTGCAAAACCAATCCTCAAAATTTATGACCCAAAATTGCCCCTCCACATGTTTGTAGACGTCTCTCAGGTAGCGGTGGGTGCAGTTCTAAAACAACCTGATAAAGATAATTTCTTGCATCCTATTGCTTACCATTCTAGAATTTTGAAGAGTTATGAGCAAAATTATTTTATAACCGAGCTAGAGTGTTTAGCAATTATAGATACTCTTGATAAATTTTATCACTATTTCCAAGGAGTCAAATTTACAATCCATACCGATCACGCATCTCTAGTATGGTTGAAGAGCGTTAAGAACTTAAGAGGGAGACTTTTTAGGTGGTCACCTAAACTTAGCATGTTTGATTACGAGATTAAGTATGAGAGGGGTTCAACAAATGTCGAAGCAGACATGTTGTCTCGAAATCCTGTTGCTTACTTCAATCAACATGTAAGTTTATTGTTGGACAGAAAAGAAATCATAGAGATGCAAAACAAGGATAATGTCTGTGATAAGAAATATAAAAAAGAAAAGTCCGACAGGATTTAGAAGTGACGGCAATAAAAACGAGTGTGTCTCCAAAATTACAAATGTGTAGTGGTACTGGTACACGATAGCTTGTGATAGTTACTAAAGATCAGTGCCGGAAAGTTAAAAATTTACATCGCTAATGTGAATAGCAAAATATAGTGCTGGTGATTGTGAGACAAGTTGTCTGGAGTGAGTTCTTTTCAAAATATTTTTACACTTCTTATGTAATTATTTTTGTTATTGTTTGTTATTTATTGAGATTTATTTATTATTAAGTATGAGAATTATTTATTTATGAGATTTATTTATTATTTATTTATGAGGTTTATTTATTATTTCGTGAAGAGTATTTATTTATTTATTTATTTATTTATTTATTTATTGTAAAGTTTATTATGAAGACATGAGAATTATTTATTTATTATTAAAGTCTGAAAGAGTACTTAATCTATTATGAAAAATAGAACTCTATTGGTTTAAATGTTGTTAAGGTCAGGTTGTATTAAAGAGAATAGAAGTGCTTCTTTTATTTTAATGAATACTGATATAATGGCTGAACCAAAATTAGTCAATTTTGATCCTAGTACTGGAATGGAAATCCAGGCTTGGTTAAATTATTATGATGATATGAGTACTAGGGAAAATAAAGATTTAGAGTGGAAATTTAAATCTATTCCACAGTATTTAAAGGGTGAAGCACTAAAAGTCTATATCAATGATTGTGTTAATTGTACTAGTTATGAACAGATTTCAAAAATCTTGATAGAAAAATTCATTGAACTAAATGTTCCAAATTTTTCTGATTTCTCAACTCTAAAATTAGATAAATTAGATTTAGAAAATTATTTTCACAAAAAGGTAGGAATTGGGAGGAAACTCCATCTTTGTGAGACTCTTCTAATACAAGGGTTGACAGATGGATTAAAACCAGAGTATAGAAATAATATTAATGTAAACCCTCCAAATAGTTTTACTGAATGGTACCGGCTTGTTAAGCAATTTGTTGAAGTTTCCACTCCTCAAATTTCAAGCCAAACAGTAAATCAACAACCAGTTAGACAAAATTTTCAACAATTTCAACCACCTAGGCCTTGGACTCAACCAAGTAGACCTAATTTTCAGCCAAATAGGCCCAATAATGCACATAGGAATTGGATTCCACAAAGACAGTATCATAATCAGGGGTCTAGGAATTTTCAAAATAATTACTTTCAGAAACCATATCCTTCTAGACCATGTAGAATATGTACAAATAAAGGTGTAAATAATGCATATCATTGGGAACAAGAGTGTTTATTTAGGAATGATGCAACATCCTCTGATACTCTTCCTAGTAATTCACCACCTACTATTCCTAATATTTGACAACTAATTGTGTATGGATGTACCAATAGTTATAATTTACCATGTATAGTGGACACTGGATCCACTACGGCAATATTACCCCTCAAATTTGTTAAAGAACTAAATGCTAAAATTGAAACTATACCTACAGTTATTATTGGTCAGGCAAAAGGGATGTTAAAATTAAATCAAAAATGTAAAATTTCTCTAAAAGTGGGTAAAATTACCAAATGTGTTAACTTTTTACTGTGTAATACTAATTTAAAGTATGCTATTTTGGGGTTAAGGGAATGTTCTAAATTTAATTTAACTATAGATTGTAGAAATTGTACTGTAAAACAAGGAAGGAAAATTATAAATAAGAGTATATCAATACATGATGAGAACTCTCTTCATTATCATACTGTAGATATGAATAAAGTACAACAAGAGAATGATTTAGTAACAGTTGATTATGATGAGAATTTGAATTTATATAATGATGATAATGTAATAACCGGTAATGAGAGTAGTGAAACTTTGAATTTATGGAAGAATGATAACGAATTACCATCTAGTTGTGAAAATTATATGACTACTCGGGACTTTTTTGAGAATGATAGAAATGATTGTAATGTGCAACCGAATTATGGAAAGTTCGTAATTCCTCAAAAAATTTTCGCAATGTTTTTTATTCTAATTGTTTAGATTTTTTTTTCTTTCTTCAATAGTTTTTAACATTACCAGGTATGACCTTGGGGCGCCACGAGGATATTACTTGTTTTTGGGAGTTTTTGGGATTAAGTAGGCACTCTATGCAGGCATAGGATGTGTATTTGATTTTGGGAATTTTCAGATTGATGTTGAAAAATAAAAATAAATATTTTTAATTCTATATCAAGTTTATATCAAAATAAACTATATTTATTTTATTCCATTTTTTACCAATTGTTTACAAAAATAGTAAGAATTGATAATATTATTATAATAATATAAACATAGAAAATTGATAATTGTGATGAGATTTTGTAGTGATTGTGTAGCAAGGGAAAATTAAGTATATAAACAAATTATCTTTTATTCCTATTTATTTTCTTTATTTTACCATTCTAAGTTTATCAAATGCACGTCTATTCATAAGAGTATCAGAGAGATAAATTATTGTCAAGAAATACTGGTTGAGAGTCCACTTTCTAAATATTTAGAGTTAAATTTATTTGGACTTTGGAATAATTATTATTATTTTTTTTTAATGTTTCGACTGGCAAAAATACTTTCTTATACAAATAAAAAATAAGAAAATAATTTAATTGCTATGTATTATTTTTATCCTCAACCATTATTTTCCGTGTCAATAAGTAAACAATCTGTGATATTTTCTTAGAATATAATATTGTTATTAAGTATTATTATTGCTATTATTCAAGTATACTTTTGAGAATTTTATTATTATGATTATGAATTGAAAGTATTATATTATTTATTGAAAGATTCATTATTTATTAAAGAAAAAGAGAACATAACTTATAAGTGAAAAGTTATGATATTTACTAAAA
The DNA here is from genome assembly GCA_963932465.1 of Maratus speciosus. Lineage (NCBI taxonomy): Eukaryota > Metazoa > Arthropoda > Arachnida > Araneae > Salticidae > Maratus > Maratus speciosus. The sequence goes on from OZ010795.1 coordinate 207,225,614, forward strand.
CAAGTGAGAAGTTTTAAAAGATGGTGAGTCCCAATTAAAATGGGAAAAGGAGCTCAAAAAAGTAGTTGATAAACAAACGTTAAAGGGTAGTTGAATAACTACTAGGAATTTGTTTATTAAAATAAAACTACTATTGTGATGACAAATAGTATTTAAACATAATGTAAAGAGTTTAGTAGGTAGAGTAGTCGAAACAAATTTAGTAAAAAATATTTATTGCAGCTGAACTTTTTACTTAAGGACTGTATCACTATTTTTGCTAAAGGACTTTTATGACCTACGAACTGATTAAGCCAATGGGACTTAAAATTTTACTTCAAGTAAATAAAGTGTTAAACATTACTTGATTGGAAATATGTTTGTGATAAGAGAAATGGAAATACACTAAATTTTCATAAGATAAAAGAATTTGTTGTTATTTATTACTATAGTTTTATTATTTCTTATTATTTATTTCTTATTGTATTTATACTTATTCTTTATTTATTATTGTGTTTATATTTTCCTATGCACTTACAAATGGTAAGTGATGTTGTAACCATATTTGTATTCTTTTACAGGGGAAATGCTCTCAGCTAAATTTAAATGCTCTTAGTATTTTTTTTTTCTCTTGCATTGCTAAATTTTACTTTTCCATCTCTTCGCTGACGTCTCTAAAATTTTCAATATTCAAAAATCAACTTCCAAATTTATTACAAATCTGTTGTCTGAAATTGTAGTTAATTAACCACAAATTTCATACAAAATCTTTGGGGAGGGGGATAATATTACAAAATTTAAATTTTTGCGCCAAGTTTAAAGTATTTTATGTAAATTTTCCTTTTTCAGTAATATTCCGTATATTATACCGGCTTATTAAATTAAAACCCTAGTCTATTAATCTCTAAGATCTTAATTCATATTTATTCCAAATTGCGTAAATCTAAAAATGGCTCAATTATTTATCTTTCTTTAATAAAACTTTTATTATTTAAATTCCTATTAAATTCCGCTATTAAATCCCGGTATATCACATTCCCCTTAAATCTTTATTTAACTGCTAAAATATTATTCTGTCTTAAAGAAAAAACCTACTTATTTCAATTTATTCTTTTATTTAAAATATCCAGGTGTAATTAAAATATTTCAAAGATTAAAACTTCGCAGACATAAATTCATTTCTTTTATCGTCTGAAGAGGGAAAAAGGGGTTATTTTAGCATAATCTCGACTACAGATTTTAACATTTGTTTATGCTTTAGATAGCTGGTGCGAGGATATAAGAAGTTTCTAGAACAATCTTTTCAGCAGAGTATAAATACGGATGGCGGGAACCAGAGAGATGGCATAAAGGATATAGCATATAGTAGAGGAGCTGTGAGTTTAGAAGCTTTTTAGTTTTTAGCATGTAGAGGTGAACGTGGTGGATTGCAGTCGTAGCAAACTGGATATTCAATGTGATTGCTCGATGGAGGTAGTAAAATGTTGGATGAATACTGTTTATTATGTGAGTAGAATGAGGAAGCAACGGTATCGTAATGGGTGATAGATGTTAGATATTAACGGATTAAAGACTAGAACGCAGTCAAGAGATGGAGTGATTTTAAACTAATTGTGACAGGAAGAATAGACTTTATTCTTTTTACCATGGAAGGAGAGAGCATCTTCCCTAGATTTAATCGAGAGTGTGGAAATAAAGTGAATAATGTTCCAAGCGACTGCCTTATGTTAATTCTTCATTTTTCTTTAGTATTTTAAAACCAATCGGCTGCTACCTGTGTTGTGTAGGAATGGAAACCCTCATTTTTTTTTTGACAATACAAACTACTTGCCGTCAAAACGTCACATATATATATATATATATATACATATATATATATTGATATATATATATATATATATATATATATCAATTTTGAACGGAGGGTGGTTTCGGGTTCTGGGGGTCATGATCGATGAAAATATATCAAAATTTTTTGAAATCGCTTTCCTCCGAACGGCTGCAATAGGTAGCTTTTTGTAAAGAAAGCGACCTAAAAAAACTGTTGCATACAAAAAAATGAAAATCGGTGGTATTATAGAGAAATGTTTGATAAACACGCTGATGCAGACAGTTTTCAAATCGAAGAATTATTTTAAGAGATATTTAATGCTAAAGTTGGAAAAAATCGTTCCACTAAAAAAGTTTTATTGGAGCAAAAACTATACATGAGAATTTAATCATTTTTAGATCATTTTATACGTTATAAGTTCCCGGTGTGCAGATTGTATTTATTTTTCTTATTTGACTCATTTTTTGAGGTTTTATTTCAATTTTAAATTCAAATTTTCAGCATTTCGAGAGATATTTTTTACAAATTTTAGAAAATGTTATTAATTTAAACTGTTGCCAGTTGTATAAACAGCGCAAACAGTAATGTTTACTTCAAATTCAATATTTATTTACACGTGACTATTATAAACAGAAAAAAAGCTTTAAAATTAGAATTAAATGATGACATGTTAAAAGCAGGAAAATTACGTCATAAGAACCATAGGCACAAATGTCATATACGTCATATGTATATTGGCGCAATTTTTTCCCGACGCCAATTTGGCGAAAACATCAATAGCATAAACAACAACATCCGGGTTACCATATCAACCAAAATAACGACACTTTAGCACCAGTTAAGTACCGTTGCGTATATGAAATTGGCGTCAGAAAAAAATGCGCCAATGACATCTGTGTCGAACCATATTTACACAAAATCTTAAAATAAGAGAAACAAAATCTTGAAATTAAAAAAAATCATTATTATGCGTTAAAACTTGTAATTTGAGGAAATTACGTCATATTTAAAATGGCAAAAAATATAGCAAAACAATTTAAATTGAAAAATATATTTGCGCGAGATATTTTGAGATAATCTTTTCAACTATTATCGTGAATTCGAAGACAGCGCAAATAATATTTCCTTCTAACAACAAAAGTATTTTCACGTGAATATTAATAAGAGAAATAAAACTTTGGTGTAAATTACGTCAGATTTGAAACGATACATTTAAAATGAATTATTTAAAAGAACTATCTTATAGCGCTGGTTTACACTGTTGACTGCAATGACACTGTTTACTTAATTCATTTTACATTAGCTTATTTTCAAATGCTTAACTAATTTTTTAAATTAAATACGAAAACAGCCATTGTATCTCTTAACAGCAGCAGATTTGGACTTAAAAATCCCCAGTCCAAGGAAAACGAATGGAAACCCATTTACAGAGAGATCGCTACTGATTTTTTTTTAAATTTTAATTCAATATTTTAAAAGCCGATCAAATTAGCGTGCTTTTTGGATTTTGGTGTGCCTGAATGGGGGTTGGCAAGCGTAGCTCGTAGGGGGCAGAACCCCCTAGTGGTTAAAAAAGAAAAAAGAAAAAAAAAAAGCGTAAATTTTCTAAGTATTTTTACAGCTCATTTTGAAATATTTTAAAGTGATTTTACCAACAAATTTAAGAAAACAAAAATTCAGGCACAAATGGATTAAAGTACCACAGTTTTCTATCCCAATTAAAACACGCTCATTGAATGAATTTTCGCAAAGGTACTTTTATGAAACAATAGTAAATACTTCCCTTGACCATAAGTATACAGCAATAGTAGTTCCAGTAAGCTGAAAATGGTTTACGAAGCTATTTTGGTGCGTGTGAGTGTCAATTTTGCTTTCATTTTCTGGTCTGACATGGTATCCCCAACTTTTGCTTGGAAACACCTTAAATTTTAAAGGTAAGGCTATCATATTTTTTTCTTGTTTTAAATAGATCACTTGAGAACATGTTATGACAAAATAATAATAATAATAATAATTTTCAGTTTCTTTACTTTACGAAGCACTTTTCAAAGCGGTACCTTTGAGTGCTGTCGGGATTACATTGAACAAGATTTTTACTTCGATTTTTATCGTTTGAATACATATAATGCATAAAAACGTGTATATTTATTACTACACTGTTAAAAATTTGCAGCATTCTGGCAGGTCATTTGACCGTTTTTTTTCCGATAACGGTTACACCGTAATTTAACACTATTCTGACCATATTATTGGCCATTTTATGGTCAGAATATAGTTAAATTACGGTTATGAAACCGTTTTTTCAAAAAACGGTCGAATGAGCTGCCAGAATGCTGCAAAATTTTTAACAGTGTAGGGAATGCATGGCTGCTAGAAAGGTCAATTTTGATACAATTTAGGGGAAAATATCCCATGATTTATGTATGGCATTGATGAATAGTAAATCAAAAAATACGTTATTTTTATCTTCAGAAAAAATATTGCATTAAAAAAAATCGAAAAATGTTACAAATTAGAAAAAAAAAATTTTAAATACCTTTTAGCATTTTTATGAATTATAAATCCTTTTGAGTTTTCTACAACTAAAAGTTTGGAAATTTCTTTCAGAATACTACATCGGACGATAGTGATATAAACCGATAGTGATATAATATTCTTCTAATGGAGAAATGCTCACTGATGACGCACCAACAACCTGATCATCAAATTATATATACATCATAGGCATATATACACTAAATATATGCATGATAAGTCACATTAAAATAATAAGGAAAAATTGGATATAGTTTTTTTTTCTAAGTCTCGATTTTTGTCCATGCGTTATAACCCAACGGTACTTTGAAGCCACATCACGCAATTAGCCGGTAATTAAACCATTAACGACGAGCTTCCTTTGCACTTCTTTTAATTCTTTCACATCAGTTTTTGCCACTTTGTAATTTGGATTTATTTAATCGCTCGAAATCTGAGATTAAATAATATGAAAATTTCCAATCTAAAATACTGGTATTCAAATTTAAAAATTTTGTTCGCTTTACCTGGCTAGTTTTCTTGCCAACCGGCTTTATTGAGTTAACAAAAATAAATAAATAAATAAATAAATAAAAATCTTTTATTTTTAGTGCATATATCTTCTAATGTATTATAGTAATGCAGGAAAAATATTTCGAGGAGATGGTCCTTTAAAGTCATAATTTGGGATTTAAAGAATTGTATCTACTATAGTCTACATTTATAAAATCATAAAGAAACAATTTTATGAAATGAATTTCTGAAACGATGTGATGGAACGAATTTCTTAAACGATCTCATGAAACGATTTTATGAAACGACTGATTAAACGAATATATATTAAATGCAGGTATTGTAGAACGCTGGCGGTAATGTAATGTTAGTGTGTTGTTATAGTCACCTAAAACATCCTTTTCTAGAATAGTGTGCATATAGTATTTACTATAGTTAACTATAATTTTTTCCAAAAAAATTATGCCCATTTTTTACCCCCCATTCTGACCAGAAAATCAGAGTTCTAACTTTTTACGACTGCTCTTTCATCTTCACCTAACACTTCATTTATAATGACTGTTTAATAATAATAGAAGTCATCAGTCCATCAGAAGAAAATGAAGTAATGGAAATGCCGGGGGCGACACTAAATTCTGAAAAAGCAGAATTCCTGTTCTCTAGTTTTTATTTTTGTTTTCGGTAGGTGGGCTATCATTTTTTATGGCTATTTCTGCTTCTTTTTTAGCTCTTTCTACGTAGTTGAATTCATTAAGAATTTCAACGAAGTCGATAGCATTTTTTTTTAAATTATAGATTTTGAATTTACAATTTTAGAATTGGTAGACTTTGCAGCATTGATTTTAGTTGTTGCAGAAATAGATTTTTTTAGATTAACTAGGTTTTTAGGACAATCGTGGAAGAGAAATCTACAAAATTTATTTTCAAAAAATAGCGGTGTGAATAGAATAAAAAAAATAGTATCTAAGGGTAGCCCTTTATAGATACGCCACAGTCATACGTAAAACTATTGAAATTTTTGTTTATTTAATTACTAACGGCATTCGTTTCTAAGAATAAATAGTAATTTTTTTTATATATTATTATCTAGATTTAAGAAAGAAGATAAAATAAAATGATATATTTAAAAAACATCCCTGCCGGTTCGGGCCTATAGGTGGAGGTAGATTTCGAAGTTAAGTACTAAATTCTCCAACAAAACTTAAATCAAGATTAGAGATAAACCCAGTTTCTTCACAAAGAGTGATCTGTACGGAGCTAAACTTTTTGTGAAAATTATAATATATACGAATACACACACACATGTATATGGAATAGGTTTAAAAAATGGCTACAGAAAATTCAGAGAACCTTAAAGTGTTAAAATATGTTAATATTTCCATAGTCGGGTTTTTATCATGTTTTAATACGTTTCTTCAAACTCACATGGCGTTACATATTCACCTGCTGAGGTCCATTATATTTCCAATATGATGCAATATACATATTTTTTTTAATTCTTCAAACTATTTATTTTATTTTGAGTTTTCATGCTGAAATCTTGCTGTAGAAATCTTATGAAGTAATATTCAATTTGTTTTCAATTTGTCAAACTATTTAATTTTACCCGTGAAAATTTTGCAATAGAAAAGTAATTGTTGTGGTGAGCATTTTATTGTTTTTTTTTTTTTATTGTTGGCAACTGCTATAACGAAAAACTTGTATTTTTTTCCTGCCATTGTTGTGTAAGAGCTGGTTTTATCAGAATCATGTTAAGACAGTATTCAAAATTTTGAATCCTCCCCATTTCCACCCTCTTGGGCCGATTTCGCCCATTTTCAATCCCCGCCGAGATATTAGCCGTATCAAAGTTGTTGGCGAGTTTGAGGACAATCCGTGCATAATTGCGACTTTTATCGTGCGGACAAAATTTAGTACATACATACATACATAAATATATATATATATATATATATATATATAAAACCATTAATTAAACATTACCGACCATCATCAAAAACTGCAATATTGTGAATGATTGACTACACGCCATAAACCAACAATATAGAACTGTATGTGTAAAATAAAGTACCGTATACCTAATTACAAGAATTAACATGGAAGAAAAAAAGAAGAATATGGATTCCGAAAAAATTGAAAAACTTACATATTGAATTACGTTTTCAAGAATACAGAATTCAATGATATAAGCAAATCGGTTGTTTTCTGTGGGAAAAAAGCCATAAGCTGATAAAAAAATTTTCCCCTGTACTCAAACAACCAATATAATCAAAATAATAGTTTCAAGATGAATACAGAACATTATCAAATGGCATGAAATGGAAAAAAAACTGCAACCCATTAAATATTTAATTTATAGCAATAGAAATCTTACAAAACATACCGTATTAATTCCCAGTAGATTTTCAAAATATATTCTCGCACATGGAATCCAAAAAGCATGATAAGATTAAGGTGAATAAAACAGTTAAGTTAACACAGAAATTAAAAGCTATGGAGTCAGTTAATTCATGTTGAAATATTGTGATAATTATAATTAATATAATATAAATAAAAAAAATTACATTATTTACAATACATAAAAACAATTTTAAATTGTATAATAACAATTTTACAATATTGCCAATATGCGGCGTTAATTACCACCTAGTGTAAAAAATTAAAATTATGACTTTAATAGAGGCTATTTAAAAATACAAAATTTATGTTGCTGCCATCTATTATTTTATTTTAAAAACTATTATGATTATACAAATGTCACAGTAAGTAGAACCTAATACATGCTAATGAATTAAAATGTATCAACTGCATTCCTACACACATCCTAATATAAACAATACCATACTGTATTTCATTATTCAGAAATTTTTTTAAAAATAAATTAAATGTTAATACAATATATTCTATTACCATACCATTAAATCTACACTGAGAAATTAAAAAACTTTTTTAACTTGATAATATATAGAATATAGGCTATATGCTATAAATTAAAAAATATGCGTATATATAATCTAAAAATATAATAGTCTTAATATTTAGCTTTACATATAAAAATGAACAGGAAAGAAAAATAAATAAATAAATAGATAAATGAATAAATAATTAAATAAATTATAAAATAAATAAATAAAAATGGATGTTTATATAAGATTGTCAGATACTAAAATTCCAAATAGCCTAAAGATCACATATATATAATAATTTATAAAATAATTATAAAATATTATAAATTATCCTTATATTAGTTATAAAAAAGCTAAAAAAAAATATATGATTGTGCCAATCAAACATATAAACCGATAATTAATCATGGAATACAATGTTAAAAATAAAACAATATTAAATAGTATAGAGGAATAATAATAATAAAAACTATTTACCCAATTTTAATACATACAGTATAACATTAGTTAATCAAATAAACCAATATGCATAATAATCACTAAAAAGTTGGTATACTATTATTAATTAATATGACATTGTCCTGAGTAGACTAAATTAAAAATAAGTTAATATTGAATTTGATTAAATAAGTTGAATTTAATATAAAATTTAAAAAAAAAAGAGGAAAAGTCACCAATTACATATAAAACATCAAATCAACATCCATATAAAATACGTATTAGAAATGTAGTTATAATACAAAAGCCCCATTTTTTTATATATAAATTAACCATTGCGTATTATCCAGACAACACCACCCTCCTCCGTACTCCAACATCTACCCACCCAACCATCCTATAGTAATTGTTTATTTTTATTTTACAATTTTTAATTTTTTATAAATATTTTTTATTTTATAATTTTTTTGTAATTTTGTTTACGCACGTGTTAATTTTTTTTTAATATATATATATAGATCATGTAAGTACTAATTGTATATTAATGAATATATGAATTTTTTTGGAAAACCATGATTTAATGCATCATAAATTAGTTTTTTAATATTATTGTTAATTAGATGAGAAGAACATAAACATTTTATTCTGTATAAATGATTAAGTAGTATATTTAGATATACAGAGTGATGAAGACAAGATTTAAAATTTGTAAATGTATTAACTTTGAATTTAAATTCTTTACGTTTATCATATAAATCAGTTATTGTGTTGTTGCCTTTTATTGTAATTTTAAGATCTAAGAAGTTAATAGTATTGTTAGATACGAGGTTTTCCGTTAATTCCAAATTAGTGGGATAATCAACTGGAAATTGAAAAATTTTAGATTGATCAGTGCCAATTAAAATTATGTCATCAATATAACGATATAAATGGAGATTATTATTAGTAAAAGTACGTTCATAGTGATATAAGTATAAGTCTGATAATAAACTGGATGTACAACCACCTTGTGGTATACCGACGTGCTGTAAATATAATGTATTATCTTGCAATATATAATTATTATAGATAATAAAGTTTGTTAATGATTTAAAATAAGCGATATCAATATTAGATGGTAATTCCAGTTTTTTATAATACTTTTTAAATAATACATTTATTATATTATGTAAATCTAATAAGTCTATATTATTAAAAAGATCTTTGAAGTCATATGTCGTTATATTATATACACAGTTAAGATTTTTTAAAATAGTGACCAGTTGATAGCTATTTTTTACACAATGTGTATTATCATTGTTTGTATATATATATATATAAACTTTTTAGGTGGGAGTGGTTTTGGGTTCCTGGGGTCTTATAATCAAAAGTTATGAAGGAATTTTTCAAAAGTCGCACCATGGTAACGACTGCAATAGGTAGTATTTCTTACGAAATCTACCTAATACGAGGCCTGTTTTTTAAGTAAGGGCCGTTTTGATGTATACACTAATAGGTGGTGCGCACGCCGCAACGAATGCTCGCGTCGTGTCCCGGCATTCCTTCGGAACAACTGGGCTCAGTTGCAGCTGTGTAGGTAAGCCTGTATGGTCTGTTCTGGGTCTTTAAAATGTTCAAGATTTTCGAATCGCTCGTCCCATGCAGGTACGGTCAGTGATACGTTTTTTTGTCGCAAAGTGGTTCAAAACATAAGACGCAGCATGCTGACAGAGGGAATCTGCTACACCATGACAATGCAAGACCTCACACCGCAGCTCTGACCCTAGCTTTGCTGGACACTTTAGGCTGGGAAGTTTTGGAAACACCCCCCCCCCCCCTCTCCCTGCAGCCCCGACCTTGTGCCGAGCGATTTCCATCTTTTGCGTTATCTCAAACATCATCCGGGAGACAATCACTACAAGGATGACGAAGACGTGAAAACGGCTGTGACCTCTTGGTTATCGGTGCAGGCGGCAAGTTTCTATGCAGAGGGTTTTCTAAATCTAGTTATAAGTTATAATAAGTGTTTAAAGAAACTTGGCATCTATGTTGAAAAATAGAAAAATGTATCTAGAATCTGAAAATAAATTTGGTTTTTGAAAATTTTCTTTCATTTAGTTTTTATTTTCAAACGGCCCTTACTTAAAAAACAACACTCATATAATACGATGTTAATTTAATTTCTAATTCTTCCTGTCATTTAAAAAAGAATAATTAACATTCAGAAGCAGTCATTTGTTTATTTTATTTTTTTATGCGAATTCGATGATTAATACGCTAAAAACTTTTTTATTTATTTTGTTACAGTGGTTTTAAAAAGGCATTTTTTATAAATAACATTAAAAGGTCTAAGAAATAAACGAAATTAGTTTTCGGATATGGTTCTTTTTTTTTACCATTTAACTTCTGATTATGCTAGAGTAAGAATTTTGATTGCATAAGCGAACATTTAATATCATTAGTAAAGAGGTGAATGTTTTTTTATAACAAAAGAGACATAACTATCAAAGTTAAAAATAAAAATAATAACTGGAAAAAAATCTCTCGTATTTTGACGATAAATCAAATAAGCGTAAAAAAAAAATCGTATAGTTATTTAAGGAAATTAGAATTAAAAAAAATTTCTTTGATTATAAAATACAATTTTTTTTCTGTGACATCATGTTTCGTTTCTTCAATTTAAAATGAACTTATTTAAATAAAATAAAATGCATTATTTGTTAAAATTTATAAATGTTCGAGTATATCATATTTTATAAGTCCTTACACATTTCGGATAATCATAAAAAAAAATAACAAATTGTCGCATTGAAGTGTAGTTAAGGTTTCTCAAAATAAAAGAACATTTTCAAAAAAAAAAAATAATAATAAAGAGCTATATTTATTTATGTATAACACGCAGTGGTGTATAGTACGCAGGCATGTATAATGCGCGCCTCTTTTTGAAAGGGAAAACAAAAAAATGTGCATTGTATATAACGGAGACCATAGTATTTTAATGCAGAAAATGCAGGAATTTGCAGAGATTTCTGTTAAAATCTTGACTCACAAAGAAAAAACATGAACATAAATTTCCGTATTTATAGTTCAACATTTATCAATATGATCAGACTAATTATCAAATTGTAAAAGTAGCTCAAGCCCTTGTTTTGACTGGAGAAGATACGTAAGCGCGTCAAACGTGTCCAAGCAAAGCCGCCTCAAGACTACAAGCCAAACACGAGGTTTCGTGACGTCACGACGCGGGGCTTAGATCAGCCGTGAAGAGCACATACGTTATTTAAAACATATTAATTCTTTCCTCTATATACCAACTTATTATCACAACATATGGGCAAAAAATAAAAACGTATAGTTTAAAGACCCTAATTAAGTGCTTTTTAATCAATTTCGATCACTCGAAAGAATAATAATAACGATAACACAAAAACAAAAATTATGAAATAATATCACTGTGTCAGTCAAAATGTGCACTTAATTAAAGTTACATTAAAGAAAAATGATTGGTTAATGAAAAAAAAAATTTAATTATTATATGTATTAAATTTAATTTAGTGAATAGTTTCCATTATTTATTCTACTTTGAAATTTACAAAAATATCAATTATCTATTTTCTATATATTCTAAAACAAGACATTAATAAATATATATAAGCAAAATCTACAAATATGTATATAATATATATATAAACATATATATGTAGTTTTAAACACATAGAGAGAATTACTTTGCTTTCAATTATTTCATTTTCAAAAATAAATAAATAAATACCAATATTCTATCAATCAAAACCCACATTTAAAATTAAATTAAAGTGGATGAAAAATGATTGTTAAATGAAAACAAATTCAAGTTGTATGCTATTTTTATTATTCATTGTGGCTTGAAATTATACAATAAATATCCTATTAAATATTTAGTGATTTGAAACATGCAAAGGAGTATAATAAATTTAATATAAATAAATAGTAAAACTACAGAGTGCATGAAATTAGGTAACAACACAGATAAATTTTTCTTACTGTAAACTTTACTTAGCAGAAGTGGGTAATTTTCACATAAAATCGATTAAATTGAAAAAACACAAAGCTCTCATAATAAAACAAAACAAGGTCATGAAACAGAAAATTATTATTTTCTTAATTTTTGTATTATTTTAAGATATTATGCAAGGTACAAGCAATACAGTTTTTAAAAAGTGTACTGAAACCTGGTGAGAACAAAAGAAAGAAAGAAAACACTTTCATCAATTGGAATTTAAATATTCCTAACATATATTTATTTTGTTCAGATATTCAAGAATTAAGATTTTGGACTTTGTACTATATATCATTAGAAAACTAATGATTTAAATTTTATTATAACAACTTAGTATTACATTGTTTTCAAAAGAAATTCTTCATACACGTTTTCCTCATAACGAGTCAAGTTGAAATCATTTATTATGGACCAATTGGGGGTATTTTTTTTAGACACCTTATACCATAAATAGAAAAACAAATAAAAGTTTGCAAACAAATACTCCTTTGCAACAAATCCATGATTTTTTCTACTATTATTCTACTAATATTTTTTCATAAAGTTGTGACCATCTTTTTGTGATACCCTGTATACAAATGTAAATAGTACCTGGTACGAAATTTATGCATGCATACAATACGTATGAAGTTTAGCACTAACCACTTATGCATTATTCGCGAATAATTTCTACCGATAGATAAAAGGGGGGTCCCAGAATGGTGCTTGCTCCGAGGACCTAGATAAACAAAGTCGGGTCCTGACTACACAGAAAAGTAAATTTATAATTATGTAACAATAATTTTATTTATTGTTATTTTTAATTCGATAAAAGTTATATAAAAACACACAAAATTTTTGAGAATTCGGAAGGGGGGTGGGGGATAAATTGTTTACAGTCATTGTAAAAATAAAGAGATTCAGACACATCATTCCCATATCCGTAATTGTCATGTATTAGTCCAGTCATTTGGTAGAAAATAGGGGAAAGTTTTGGTGTAGTTTTGATATTTGGTGCCTTTGTGTTTTTTGGGTCGCTGAATATGAATCTGAAGTTTGCCAACAAAATTTATCCCGGGAAACATGTTTTTTTGGCAAAAAACTGGAAAAAAAACGGGATTTTCTTTGTTTTTTCAAAATAACTTCAAAATTATGCATTTTACGGAAAAGTTTTCAGTACATAAATTAAAGAGGATAAAATTTCCTACATTTTACGTACTAAAAGTTTTTTTCTCTGATCAATAGTTTAGCTGTGACAACGCCGCAAAAATGGGTGTGAAAATAAAAAAAATATTTTTGGCGTCAATATAGTCGCACCGCCATGAAATTGAAAAATGTTATTGATATTCACTATTGAATGCTAGGTATTGTAAAATGTTGCATGTAGCAGACATAATTTCGTTACAGGGTTATTCAAAAGTATTTCATTATATTACGGCCTATGGGGGAAAATCGTTTGTGTTTTTTTTTTTCAATAATGTTTCATAATTTCAAACACTTTGAAATTTATATACATATCTATGAAGTGCACTACAAGATGATTTCTTATAGAATATGGTATGGGTAGTATTTATCGATCATTTACAGGGACACTAAAAAGAATTATGTTACATTACGGCCTATGGAGAAAAATTGTTTGTGGTGTATTTTGTTCATGTTACACCTTTTCAAAAGTATTTAAATTGATATATATCTCCAAGGTGCTCTATAAGATGCTTACTATTGAATATGATGTGCCATTGATCTTTCATATACAGGGGCACACATAATAAATCAGTTATATTTTTCTCTGTATGAACAATAATTGATGGAAGTGCATTTTAAGTTGTGGAACACTTTTTAAAATTTAAAAATTGCATACTATTTAGCGTATATAAATTCCATAAATCATATATAGGGCTGCATAAGACATCTATATACCCGCTTATTGCCGGAAATTGCTAACGAGGAATTTTCAACTGTGCTATATGCATTCACTAACAGTTCTAAATTTTAGCATATTGTGAATTATATGATAAATCTATAGTTCATATACAGGGATCTACAAAATTTTCAGCTATTTTTTCGATTTTGGTTGAAATTTTGTTTTCAAACGTGTTATATGTTTCACAAATTATTACTTAGACACCGTTTTTCACGTTATTAAACTATGAAGTTTTATTATAGTAGCCCGAATGCTATCAAAAATGTTCCATAATCTGATTGGCGCATGATTTTACGTTCTTCTTGATAATTTTAATGATACTTTCTTAACGGTATGGAAGCTAAAATGATAAAACTATTTTTGTATTATTATAACAGATTCTGAAATTTCTTTTTCTAAAATTTAAGGTACGAGACAAGCATTCGACAGCATTAATGAAAATTGCTGTGTTGCATATTCTGTTGTATATTCATGTTTATTTCTGCACAAACCTTACAGGAAACCTAACAGGAACCTTATGTAAAGATAGGGAATCATAAGATATCATGATTAATATAGCATGAGAAAATGTCTACATTATGTTTTGCATTGTATCAAATCTGAATTTGGAGAACTTGTCTGGATCAATTTTGTAACCACTCAGAATTTGCAGCCAAGTAATATATTTTAAATGATTTTGTCCCGATATATCTACATACAACTGGCAATTTTTGTCCAAATTTGGTCATAAATTTAAACATTTCGCTCTTGCAAAACTTCATGTGCTCTTCATTGTAATTTTTCTCTATAAACAAAATATTTTGAACCAAATTCACATTTAAATTACATTTTAATTCTTGTTGCCGTTGCATAATGATGCAAAAGTTTATTTATGTGGCTAACTTAAATTCTGCTGTCTTTGATTTTTTAAAAAAAAATGGTACTTGAACTAAAATGTCAAGAAAAAGTCATGCCAGAAGGTATCAAATATTTTTTATTAAAAAAACATTTATTTTATACTGTTGGTAGTAATAAAAACAACCACTAATTCTATACGTCTATTTTCTATGCTGTAGATGTCGGTGAAAAGCAGGGACCTTCAAGTAAAAGAAAGCGGAAATAATATTTTTTTGTTTTTTAAATAAATGTACTTACTAATGTACATGTTTATTTATAATTAAATAATGATTCATAATGAGTCGTCCTATTTATTATCAGCCACTTCATTGTAAAATGTAGTCATTCATATAATCTTCAGTATAATTTATAGTCAATGCTTGTGTAAAATGGTCAGTTTTCATGTTAAATCTACGTACAGCGGCGTAATTCCCGTTTTCTCTGAATTTTTTGATTTTCACTCCCATTTTTGTGGCGTTGTCACGGCTAAACCATAGATCAGAGAAAAAAACTTTTAATACATAAAATGTAGGAAATTTTATCTTCTTTAATTTATGTACTGAGGACTTTTACGTAAAATGTATAATTTTGAAGTTATTTGGAAAAAAACAAAGAAAATCCCGTTTTTTTCCTCCTTTTTGCCAAAAAAACATGTTTCCCGGGATAAATTTTGTTGGCAAACTTCAGATTCGTGTTCAGCGACCCACAAAACATAAAGACACCAAATATCAAAACTACACCAAAACTTTCCCCTATTTGTCCTTTTTGAGCACCTAATGCCTGGACTATATAAGCATGCACTGTGTAACAAATATTATAAAATGAATTTTTATTAAGAGTTTAAGATTAAAAAACACCAATAAATTAGTATGTATATTGATCGGGCTTTAAAAGAAATAAACAAGATAAAAATTTATGCATCCATAGAAATTAGGATGAAAGTTTCTAGTACATTTAAATTTTTAAGTATGAAAATATCTATAAAAATACATAAATTTTGGTATCAAATTAAAGCCCAATCAATTCTGCCTACAGAATAATCAGAGTTATACTATTCTCACGACCAGTGTTTTCTAATAAAAGTCGATCATTAAAAGTCACTCTAATAAGAGAAAACAGAACAAATTAAAAAGATAGGAAGGTGTGACAAGTTATAAATTACATAATAATTAAGCTTGTAATTAAGACCTTTGGCTGAAAATGTTTTAGCATGATTAGTATCCAAGAAACTCAGTCTGACATAAATTTCAGCTATCTGGTGCCAGTATTTCCGAGTAAATAAAGTCAGAAGTTTTAATCGAAATTATTGAATAGCAAGAAAGGTAAAGTTTAAACTAATAATGTTTATGCTGTACTTACTGTATACAAAATTTCATCAGTTTTCAGTGGTAAATTTCTGAGTAATAATAATTTTAAAGTTTTTTTTTTATTAATTTATTTAAATTAAAAGAACTAATTAAAATTTCCACTTGAAAATATAATAGTTGAGGTAGAAAAATATGTCGCATAGGACATTAAATTTTCAAACTGAATTGGCCGTATAGCTTCCAAATTATAAGGAGAAATGTGTTGGCCCGAACAGAGCTGTCTAGCTCTGGCACATATTAAAATGAAGCTATTTTTACATATTTATAAAGAATATAATAAAAAATGAAAACTTTATTAATTAATAACTTTTGTGATAATTCACCGATTCACACCATTCAAGCACCAATTTTTAGCAAATTACGATAGACAGGGAATGATATGTCTCGATACGATTTAGTGATTTTTGCCACTTTAAATTACTGCTGTTTTTGAAATGAAACAGAAGTACAATAATATCGTTTTGTTTTGAAACACGTACACGGGATTGTTGACAATACGATACTGGGATTTAAGTTAATTTATTTTAAAGAAGTTAAAAATAAAAGATATTCTGAACACAAAAAATAGAGCTAGTACTAATAAAATATAAGTAGTTAATTTGAAAATAAAACTTACCTTCAAAAGAATATGTTCTATTAGTTAAGTAAACAACACGTGCATACGTTACATTTTAATTCTAAACAACCAGATACAAGTTTCAAAATCTCGGCATTGGCGCCAGCCCCGGGTCGTTACGTCACATATGTGGGGGAATGAAATCGTGTCTGGCTTGATAGTCTTGAGAAGGCTTTGGTCCAAGGCAACGATTGGACGCTGCCTTCCGCTGCGTCTTCGTTCGTGCAATAGCTGCATTCGTAACTACAAATTTGTAATTAAAAAAAAATGTTATTGTTATTATTAATTACAGTTTTATCCATTCTTCAAGTGTCCGTTTCATATTTATGTTATACAGTTGAACCTCGATTATCCGAAGTAATTCGGGCCGACCCTCTTCCGGAAAATCAAAATTTTCGGATAATCGAGAATGCTTCAATTTTAAGATTAAGGAGAAATATATGCAATATTTGGTATTATGGTAACAAGTGCTAATAAAAATAAAGCAATAGCAAATAGAAACAAGAATAAATTACCTGAATTTTAATTTTGAAATTAAGTACCTTTTACATATATCACAATGGTTTGAAAAAATGTTTTGTTTATCGCAGTTTCGATTGTCTTTGCTTTGAAGCTCTATCACTGAGTTTTCTAATATTATCAGTTCACCGATATCACAGTCTTTCTGCTGCTCAAGCCATGCCAAACCTTTTGCAAAACATTCAAAAGCTTCAGAATTGCTAATTTGTTCGTTTTCTTCGTTCCACTCCGCAGCTTATGGGAGCTCAAGTTAAATTCAAAGGAACTCTAAGAAAGGGGATCGAAAGTATTTATATGAACTCGTAGTTCGGAAAGGACCGCTTGCACACAATGTATATGGTAGTTAAAAGAAAAAGAAAAAAGAAAGCTTTCAAAATGGATTTTGCACACAAGAAATGTGATAATAATAATAATTTTTAAAAAAGCTTAAAAAATGCAAAAATGGAAAAATGGATTTCGCTTAAAAGAGTTTCTGATAAAAGAGGTTCTACTGTATAATTTCTCTTTACATATTATACTTTTTTATTCAGCACTCAAGTGGGTCAATTTAAGTTATGAAATGGGTCACTCGATGGCCCGCGGGTCATAGGTTGCCGACACATGCTGTAAATGATACATATTTAAACACTTTTCAACTATGTTGGAAAGTGTTTATGAAAAACATCATACTTATGTCGGAAAATTTTCCGTATGTCATTTAGTCCATTTTTCTGTCTTTGACTGAAAAATCAGATTTTGTGACGTAATTCATGAAATTTATATTTTTAGAAATATTATTCAAAAACAAACACGGGATATATTTCTGGAGGCTGTTCTGGATTTCCCGATTTTTGAAGCACTATTGCTCTGCAGCTGACTCTACTGCATGATTGAAAATGTTAAAAAAGAAAATAGAAAAAGCATTAAAATAGCTACCTAGGTTACAGAATTTTTATTCCAAATTAATTTCTTTTCTTTCTTAAATCGAAAGGCGATTTTTCCATTGTTTGCAAGTTGAAAATAAAATCAAATATCAAAATAAAATATAAACAAAAACGGTCTGTCATATATGATTTATGATATTCGAGGCTTTTCCCTTGGAGCAAGATTATCGTATGACATCAAATAATATCGTTCAATGTTTTTTCTCTATTCACGTTATTTATGTTATTCGAATTTTTTGCTAGAATCGAATTATTTTACTGGAAAAACTATTTTACTAGAATAAAATCATGATAAAAGGGATATTTGGTTACTATGTGAAACACCATCAATTTTAACGGGAGAAATTTTTTTTTTTTAAATAAGTTAAATATGAAATTTTCTCTCATTATATTTAATGAAAAGTCTAGTATCATATACGTGTAATCATAAAGCATATAACTTACATTTATGTAATACGTATTCCATAAAAATAGTATACAGAATGTATACAATTTACTTAGAATTCCTACATTTGATTCAATGATAACACATGATTTCTTATGAACAAGTTTTTATGAATCAATTTTTGATCATGATTCCGGAAATAACCTCCATTTTTGTCTATCACGTCAGGATTTTACAAAAATGAGAAGTTGTATTTTCAATATTTTAATTAATGCAATCAAAAACTTATCACAATTTCATACAAAGTATTTCATTAAACACGTTAAAAATACTGTAAAAAAAGTCCTTATAAGTTCATGAAATTTCTTTAATAAAACGAAAAGAAAACAGTTTTCAATTAAACAAACTTTCTTCTTTCTGACTTTCTTGCAGATCCTCCTTCATCGTTTATGTCCCTCTTCAATATCCAACAGTAGTCTGCCATCACATTTACATTCCATCTTCCCTTATGCTCTTCATTGTAATGTCCCAGATTTTCTGGAAAGTAGTCGATATGGGAATGCAGAAATGCATGTTTACACTCATATTACAGCCCAAGTTTTTGAAAAATTCCAGCATTGTTTCAACAATATTCCTGTAATTTGGATCTTTCTTATTCCCTAGAAAGTTTCCGATAACACATTTAAAAGCGGTCCATGCGTCTTTTTCTGTCTCATTCATCGTTTTTTCAAAATCCTTGTCCTTCCTCAGTTTTTTGATTTCAGGACCAACGAAAATTCCAGCTTTTGATTTTTCGTATGTGATGAAGGGAAAGTTACATTATGTGTGACTACCACATAATGCTTGTTCTCAGTGATGAATCTTCGCAATCAACTCGGGTCGATTGCAAACAAACTATACGTGATACAAGAAAACTAAGAACGGTTTTGTAATCAGCATAAAAAAATGCATTTAGGGCAGTCGTTGGTTTTTAATCATCTGATATCATGCATACTAGTGTAATCATTTTCAAACTGCCACAATGTTAAAAAAAAAAATTGCGGTTAAATTACAGAAGATTTACTGGTAATCGATTATCTTAAGCCTACACTGTTGAAAATGTTTAGTATTCTGGCAGGTCATTCGACCGTTTTTTGAAAAAACGGTTTCATAACCATAATTTAACTATCAATAATATGGTCAGAATAGTGTTAAATTACGGTTGTTTTTACCGTTATTGGAAAAAAGTAAAATGACCTGCCAGAATGCTGCAAATTTTTAACAGTGTATGTAAAATTCAAGAGATTAGAAAAACAAAGATACTGTTAAATAATAAGAGAAATTATTCGGTAAATTTACATCGATAAAAGTAGTCAATTTCTTTAGTTTATTTTTAACGATAAAAATTTATTTTATTTCTTTAAATTAATGAATTTTTTGAGTGAATTTGAATTGCTGCACGGTAGGAGATTTACCGATTCTAGCTGGCCAAAATTATTTTTTGGCGTCAGTTTAGTCACATCGCCATGAAACTGAAAAATGTTATTGACATTCACTATAGCATATTCGGTATTGAAAATGAAGCGTGTACTATTCATAATTCCGTTACAGAGCCATTCAAAAGAATTCCCTTACATTGCGGCCTATGGAGAAGAATTGTTTATGTTGGTATTTAATGATGTTTCATAATTTAAAACACATTGAAATTTATATACATATCTATGAAGCTCACTACAAAATGCTTGCTAAAGAATATGGTACGGATAGCATTTATTGATCTTTTACAGGGACACTAAAAAGAAATACGTTGCATTACGATCCATGGAGAAAAATCGTTTTCCGGTGTATTTTGTTTAGGTTACACTATTTCAAACATATTTAAATTGATATATATCTCTGAGATGCTCTATAATATGCTTTCTACAGAATATAGTGTGCATAGCGTTCATCTTTCATATACAAGGGCACACAAAATAATTCAGTTATATTTTTCTCTCTATGAATAATAACTGTTGGAAGTGCGTTTTCAGTTGTGGAACGCTTTTTTAAATAAAAGCAATTGCATACTATTTAGTGTGTATAAATTCTATAAATCATATACAGGCTACACAAAACATCTGAAGTACATTTCCGTATATTGACGAAAATTGCTAAAGGAGAATTTTCAACTGTTCTAAATTTTAGCATATTATGCATTATATTATAAATCTATAGTTCATATACAGGGATGTACAAAAACACCAGTTATTTTTTTCGACTTTGGTTGAAATTATGATTTCAAACGTGTTATCCGTTTTACAAATTATTACTTAGACATCGTTTTTCATGTTATTAAAGTATGAAGTTTTATTATAGTAGTTTGAATGTACCGAAAGATGTTTCATAATCTATACTTGGCGCATGATTTTACGTTCTTGTTGATAATTTTAATACTTTCTTAACGGTATACAAGTTAAAGTGATAAAGCTATTTTTCTATTATTATAAAAACAAATCATAAAAAAATATTTTTTTTTCTAAAATTCTATTAAAATTAAGGCTACGAGACAAACATCCGACAGCTTTAATGAAAATTGCTGAGTGTTGCATATTACGTTGTATATTTATATTTATCTCTACACAGCTGAACCTTATGTAAAGAATGGGAATCATAAGACATTATGGGAATAGTCTACATTATGTTTTGCGTTCTATTCAATTAGAATTTGTAGAATTTGTCTTTATAAATTTTATAACCACTCGAAATTTGAGACCAAGTAATATATTTTACACCAAGTTGTTATGAGATATCTATATACAAGTAGCAACTTTTGTCCAAATTGGGTCATAAATTTAAACACTTCGCGCTTGCAAAACTTCATGTGCTCTTCATTGTAATTTTCCTCTGTAAACAAAACATTTTCAACCGAATTCACATTTACATTAAATTTTAAATATTGTTGCCACTGCATTGGTGAAAAAATTTATTTATATGACTAACTTAAATTCTGATGTATTTGATAAAAGGAAAATAGTACTTGAACTAAAATTTCAGAAAAGTTAATTTAGACTTACTAAGCCAAAAATAATTCTAAAACTAGGGAGGCAGCTAGAGGCAGATAAATTAAAATGGAGCGAAAAGGTAATAATCTAAACTATTTAATGATATCAAAAACTAAACTTAACCTTGCTTTATCATGTAACTTTTTCTGTATTAAAAATGAAAAAAAATGTAAAACAAAAATGAGTTTTTTTCAACATTAAATATGAAAACCACTGATCTGTGCAAAATTTAGGCATATAAATCCGATAAAATAAAGTCTAAATTTTGTTCGTAAGCGTCCATAATCGAGCATTATATTTTATTCTGCTTCAAATAACAGATTAAACAACTATACTGAAATTGATAGATTCAACCTCAACTAAGAAGCCTCAACTTTGCACTAGTCTATGAACCGTAACCATACAAGTACAGTGACCTCTAACTTATACGACTCTCTCGGTTTTACTCCAAATTCCCTCGGTCCCGTCCACGCTATATGGGAAATAATGCTAAACTTCTCTCACTTATACGACGCTTTAAACGGTTCATGCGATACATTTCTCATTCAAGAATTCATTTTTATAAGTTTCAAAATACATATCTTTCACGTTTTCTTACTTTTATCGTTTCACTACACTATTCTAAAAGTGCTTATCAACAATGAATAACATTGTTACTACTGATCTTATTCTCTGTTTCTAATTTTCTCATTAATCTTATTATCTAATAAAAAAAAAGCTTTCAACTTATACAATCATAAAATAAAAGCTAAATGTCCTACCTCTTCTTTCCTTCGCATAAGGGGAAATAGCCGGGCATACGATGAAGTAAATGACAGAACATCAAAATAATTAATCTTGAATCTTCGAAATAAAGAAAGTTGTATTACGTTAAATATTCATGAAGAGACGTACACACTACGCACAACATGGTTAGACACACACAAAATAAACATTATATACAAGCTAGAATTCAAGTATTAAAGTTTCTTTTTTAAAGTTATTTTCTTTTCATCAACGTTCATATCTGGTTTCTATTCTATTCTAAATCTCAGTCAATTCTCACAGAAAAAGGAAAACAAGTTCTGACTGCTCTTGCGCAGTAGGATCGTTCGGTCTGACGTAACACACTGCAGGTGCGTTTTGTTTTTGTTTTTTATTCAAGGTGTAAGGGGTAAGAGGAGTTACTTGATTTCGCAACATCCTCCCACCTTGAGTTGTGATCCATGGGAGAAACTCAACAATTTAGAAGTCCAGATCGGAGTCTCAGAGGCGGTTTCACTAGTCGTCCACTTCTGGTAACCACAGGAGGGATATCTCTGTCACTGGATTGGCTCTTTTCTACACTGATTCTAGTCTGATCGATTTCTGGAGTAGTCTTTCGTTGTTCATTATGGACATTAAAGTTCACTTTCGGCTGAATTATGTTATCTGATGGGGAATCGCTAGCTGCATCAATTTCCAAAGGAAACAGGCATTGAAAAGGACGGAGGAAAATTCCATTTTCTGTTTGGACTTTGGCCAATCTTGCTATTTTGTCTTTTCCGGGAAATATATCTATTATTTTGGCTAAAGGCCAGTGAAGACGTCTTTTGTTGGTATCTTCCAGACGAACGATGTCTCCTATTTGCAAAGGTTTGGAATTCTCTTTCTTCATAGACTGTTGCCGCAGCTGTCCTAAGTACTCCGTTCTAAATCGGTTTCGCAGATCATTTCTTATTCTTTGACGATATCTTGCGCGTCTGTTAAGATCTTGGGAGTCTAATGTATCAATATCTGGAACGCCGGATGTAGGCAGTTCTTGAAGGAACATCAATGGAGTTAAAGGTTCAGGATCGCGATTATCTTCGGAGATGTATGTTATTGGTCTCGAATTGATAATTTGTCCATAGTCACAGAGTATTGTGCTCAGTTCTTCGTAATTTAATGAGGCGCGACCCAAAACTTTTCTTAAAATATCTTTCACTGTTCGCACGAGGCGTTCCTACCACCCTCCCCACCAGGGGGCTAAAGGGGGGTTGAATTTCCATCTGATCTTCTGAATGGAGGCTAATGTACTTATAGCTTGCCAATCCACACTGGAAAGTGCTCTGTTAGTGCCAACAAAATTCTTTCCATTATCTGAGTAAATTATATATGGTCTGCCTCGCCGTGCAATAAATCTTCTTAGGGACTGCATAAAGCATTCAGCTGATAAAGATGTTATCAACTCCAAATGTACCGCTCGATAGACAGCACAGGTGAATAAAGCTATCCACACCTTTGAACCATCGGCAAGGTATAGAGGACCGGCTAAATTGACTCCCACCACTTCAAATATAGCTGTATCTCTGATTCTGTCTTCAGGTGGGATTCCTGGTTCGACCTCTGTTCTGGGCGTTTGGAATCTTTGACACTTAACACATTGTCTAATGACGTTTCTGATATACTTTCTTGATTTCAAAATCCAAAATTTTTCTCGAAGTTGATCCATTAGTATGCTAACTCCAGCGCGATGATTTTCTAAATGTCTTTCAAAAATTAACTTCTGGACCACAGGATGTTTTGAGGGCAAAATTATTGGATAACGAAAAGCTTATTTGTCTTGTCTACAGATTATATTTGATTTTTCTCTCAAAAGTCCGTTTTTATCATCTAATGGTCTTAAGGCTCTTAATTTGGGATCTGTGCTTCCTGAAAAGGATTCCTTTTGTACTAATCTGAGTAATATTTTTTCTGCTTTTTCAAATTCATCAACGGAGATGTTAGGTGATGAAATTCTTTCTTTCTTTCTTTCTTGTGTTGTTATAAAAACGATATATAAATGCAATCATTCTTATGTTTTTTCGATAAGAGGAAAAATATCGATAAAAACGGTGTAAATCAGTGTCTTCATTGTCTAAAAGTGTTAGGATTATCTTCTTCCTTTCTTTATTTATTATATCCTCGTCAGGGTGTTCTTCTGGTTGTGGCCACTGATCTTCCGGTAAATACAGCCAAGCTGGTCCCTCCCACCATCGTGACTTCTCCAGTTGCTCAAAGGAACATCCTCTGGATGGGAGGCCTGCCGGATTTAAATTTCCTGGTATATGTCGCCAATCTTCAACTTGGGTAAGGCTTCTGATTTCTAAAACTCTATTGTGGACAAATGTACCGAAAGATTTTTCTCTTCTTATCCATCCTAAAGCTGCTGAGGAATCGCTCCAAAAGATTGTCTTCTCTGGTTTCAACTGAAGATCACTCATGATAGTTTTAGCGAGTCTAGCTCCAATGAGGCACGAGAGTAGCTCAAGGCGAGGAATTGTGAGTTCTTTAATGGGCGCTACTCTACTTCTAGCATTTACTAACTGAACTTTAACTCTTTCTTGTGTTTGACATCTAAGATACACGCAAATGGCATAGGCGTGTCTACTAGCATCGGAAAAGGTATGCAAGGAAATGTTATTTTCATTTTCGGGCGATACATTCAACCAGCGTGGAACTTGAATTTCTTGTAAAAAGTTAATTTGTTTTAACCAGGTCTCAAACTGTTTTCTTAAATTTTCAGGAAGTTCTTCATCCCATTTCAATTTCTGTTTCCAGGTTTCCTGAAGAATTAATTTTGGAATAAGAGTGCTAGGGGCGAAGAATCCTATGGGGTCGAAAATCTTTTGGGTAACCCATAAAATTTCTCTCTTTGTGAGTGGGTCTTTCGTTTCAATTTTTTCCTCAATTTTACACATTAATCTATCTTGCTCTAAGTCCCAGACCAATCCCAAAACTGGTGCTAACATTGTATTTTCTTCAGAATCATCGATCATGGCCTGAGGCAAGTTTGATCGCCAACAACTTAAATTAAAATGAGCTGAAGATAAAATACACTGTGATTCTGTTATAAATTTTCCAGTATCTGCGATCGATTTTAAACTAGTAATGGAATTGTCAATGTAAAATGAATCTTTCAAAATTCGTGCTGTATTTTCCCACTGTTCGGGTACTTGACTTAAAAGATGGTTTAGTGTACCCATTAATAAAAACGGGCTTGAAGTGAGTCCGAAGACTACGCGACAATGTCTATAAACTTTTAAATTATGTTTGGAGTCGAACCAGAGAAAGCGTAAAAAATCGCGATCTTTTTCTGTGATTTTTATCTGGAGAAATGCTTTTTCAATGCCTGAAGAAATACCTATTTTGTATTTACGAAAACGATTCAAAATATTCGGAATTATTTCAATAAAATTAGGTCCCTTTGTGAGACAGTCGTTTAAAGAAGGAGAGATTGCATTATGTGCGGAGGCATTAAAAACTGGACGCATTTTCGTCGTTTCACTATTTTCTTTAATTACTGGTCTGTGGGGTAAGAAATGTACTTTATTCTCCTTATCGTCTGAAATTTCTTCTATAATATTATTATCCTTCCACAAATTAAAAATTTCTTCATGTTCTATTTTCTTATTTGTTTTGATAAGTTTTTGTTCTGTCTTGCGCAAATGTTTCTCTGCTAATACGCGATTGCTCGCTAAAATTGAGTTATCAACAATCCAGGGTAGTGTCACTTTGTAGCGGCCACTTTCATCACGTTTGACTGTTTCAAGAAAATGGCTATAAGTTTCTCTAGCTAAATCGTCTTTATTTTTTGTAATATTCATCAGTGATACCCAAGGTATCTAAGTTCCACAGTTGTGATAAACTGGCATTTGAAGTAAATAATGACAGCGATAGAACTGACAACGAACCTTCTGAATCATTTCCATTACCCTCTGTTTTACCCATATTGTCCAACCTAACTTTGTTTCAAAAGCTGTTATACCCAAATCAGGAAAATATTTTATATTATCTGTGAATAATTTCGCCGCCATGTCAGCGACAATTAAAATGTGTACTTCTTCCGGATTATTCTCATATAAACATAGTCGATTATTTTCACGAACATCGGTCAGATGAATTCCCCTTTTTTGTAAGATTTTTATCATCTCGTTATCGCGGCATAAATTTACTCCTGGACAGATTTTTTCTTCATCTAAAGCTTGTATTTTAAATCGGAAACTATGATCTAAATTACTGATAGTAAATTCATAGCGATTATGTTTACTCGTTTTTTCTGCCCCTCCGAAGAGTCCGTGTCTAATTGTTTCTGATCGAATTTTCCTTAATTTCAATTTATTCGCAGCATATCTAGTTATATAGCTATTGTGACTCCCTGTATCTAGAATGATACGAATAAATTCGGAAGATTGATTATCATTACGGATCTCCACTATCAAGGTTTGTAAATAGACATTAGAAATTATATCCTGATTTGACAGCATCGGTCTCGTAACATCGCTACTCTCTGAATTAGTAGATTTCCCTTTTTAAATTTATTTCTTTATTACACATTATCTGGGAGTGTCTCGAATTGCAAATACCGCATAAATCCTTCGATACACAGTATTTTCCAATATGTCCGTGGGCTAAACATACATAGCAAAGGCCTCTCTTTCTCAATAAATCAAGTCTTTTTTCAAACGGTAAATTACAAGTGCTAAAACATTTATTTGTCTGGTGCCTGCCAAAACAAAATCCACAAGTAGTCTCATTTTCGCTCTGAACTAATAAATCACTCGCTGCTGGTAATTTTCTATTCGGAGAATCAAATTTATTACTCTGCGAATTAAATTTGTTGACTCGGGGGGGGGGGGGGAGGAAGGATTTCCTAAATGACTGAGCACCGTAATTATTTTGTGTTGATTTTTCATTTATTTCATTCAGTGATGACGCATACATTTTCTCTTTGGATATTTATTGCTTATGTAAGAACGATATTAAATCTTGGGCATTAATTGAGTCGTCATGCGTTTTATTGAACTCCAAAACTAGGTCTCTTGGTAATAATTTAAATAAAATGGGGGATAATAAACTTCCATAAGAGTCTAATGAAATGTTAAGGGACTCTAGACTTCTAATGTTCGTTTGTATCTCATCAAAAAGTTTTCGAAATGATTTGGTGTCATTTGAGTGTCTGAGCGGAGTTAAGTTAAGAAGTTTATTTGTATGTACCGAAATTAACATATCCTTATTTCCGTACCTTTCTTTCAAAATATCGACGGCCTTTAAATAATTATCTGCAGTGACACAAAATCCATCTATACTTTTTAATGGAATGGGGGCTAGAAAACTTTTTAAATAGTTAAATTTATCTACTGGATCTAATGTGTTATTGTTGTGAATGGTTGTTTCAAAAGCTGACCAAAACGAAAGCCATTCAACGAAATCCCCATAAAATTTTGCGATATTTAGTTTCGGTAATTTAACGTTTACGTTTTCCTTTAAGGAATTTTTTTGTTTAGAAAATGAATCACCCTGTGTTTTCTTTTTATCTAACTCTTTTATCTTTCTGTTTGCTCTAAAGCGCCATGACGTAATTTCCTCTTTAAATTCGCGAGCGCCCTGTAATTCTGTATCTAATTGTGCTTCTTGCACCAATTTTTTAATTTCCCCGTCTGCTCGTGTCAGGTCCATTTTTGTCACACTTAACTGTTCCACTACTTCTTCTAAATCAAAAATGTCTGGTTCTCCCTCTTTCAAAATAGCTTCTATTTTATTTATAAACTTATTTATGCTTTCACGTAGCACAGCTCTTTCTTTTTTGGCGATAACTAAACTTTGTGCCATTGCTAACTAATAACAACAACTAAATTCTATTAAAAAGTACAATTCTCTATATGTTCATCAGTTCTTAATAATTTTTCAGTTCTTCAAATTAAATAGCTTGATAAATAATTTCTAATTATTCTAATATCTTAATATCTTATTCTATTTATCTTATAATTAGGTCATATCCAGGGAAGGGATGCCAAAATGTTACTACTGATCTTATTCTCTGTTTCTAATTTTCTCATTAATCTTATTATCTAATAAAAAAAAGCTTTCAACTTATACAATCATAAAATAAAAGCTAAATGTCCTACCTGTTCTTTCCTTCGCATAAGGGGAAATAGCCGGGCATACGATGAAGTAAATGACAGAACATCAAAATAATTAATCTTGAATCTTCGAAATAAAAAAAAGTTGTATTACGTTAAATATTCATGAAGAGACGTACACACTACACACAACATGGTTAGACACACACAAAATAAACATTACATACAAGCTACAATTCAAGTATTAAAGTTTCTTTTTTAAAGTTATTTTCTTTTCATCAACGTTCATATCTGGTTTCTATTCTGTTCTAAATCTCAGTCAATTCTCACAGAAAAAGGAAAACAAGTTCTGTCTGCTCTTGCGCAGTAGGATCGTTCGGTCTGACGTAACACACTGCAGGTGCATTTTGTTTTTGTTTTTTCTTCAAGGGGTAAGGTATAAGAGGAGTTACTTGATTTCGCAACAAACATTTCTTATCTACCTTCGTGTGTTACAACGATGAAATCTATGGCGAGAGGGTGGTTGTATGGAATTCCCTTGTGCTTGCCAATGTGTAGAATGTGATGAAAAACTTCTTTGTCAGAAATGAGAAATGCTGAAGAAATCTTTGAGGATATCAATAACGAAGACGTGAGCGAAGAGGATGACGAAGGTGAGGGCAATGTTCCTGCTGTTGTAAATTTTTCAGAAACAAGTGCCTGCTTTAAATACATTAAATAATTATGGTCCATCAAAATGATTATTCCCAAAATAGATTGAAAGCTTTATTAGACTTAGAAAAAAAAACATTTTCTCTTTTCATCAATGACAGAGACAAACTAATATCATTTCTTTTTTTGAGAAAATCTGATCTGTAAATTTTTAAAGTAAACATAGTGGTAAGTGAACTATTTTGTGAACATTTAAATACTATATGTTTTGTTTCTTAATAAATTTTATAAATTTTGTTAAATTATGTTCTTAGTACTCAAAACTTATCGTTTTAATTATAGGTAAAATAATTAACGCATATAAAGTTTGAAAGTTGTGTAATAAGACGATCTATCACTTATACGACTCTCTCAGTTATACGACTTTTTTCTACAGTCCCTTGGAAGTCGTATGAGTGAGAGGTTACTGTATATTTAAATCAAAATTGATAGTAGGGTACAACGCCCTAGCTATTAAGCTATAACAGACATTAAAAAAAAAAAAAAAAAAAAAAAAAAAAAAAAAAAAAGATAGGATAAACTTTTGGGCAGCAAGAATCGATAAATCTCCCACCGCGTGCTGTATCATTTAATTTTTACAATATTTGTTGCTAGCCAGCCAAGGATATGAATTCGAGTCCGGTGGATTGGAGATGAACACCTAACTGACAGTGCTCTAGGAGCGGTTTCAACTGCATGGAAAGGATGTCTTTTAGGACTGAGTGGGGAAATACTTTCAGGTTACTTCTAATATTACCAAGCTTCATGCATATTGTGAATGAAACAACTGCAAAGTGATTCTCGGAAAAACTTACCTCTAATACCGCAGAGACGAATTTTCCCTTTCTAAAATATTCTAATTTTTAGTAAAACAAATTTTAAGCCGAATTTTCTCCTTTAATATTTCTAATAAAATTTAAAAATATTCTAAAAGTGTGTAATTTGAATTACATGTTATAACAAAGATTAAAATATCTTTAAATCGAGACATGGAAATCCCTACAGGCAATTTGACATAAGAAAAGGGAAATGCCTGTGAAATGATGACCGAGAAACTCAATCGAATGCATTTAACAGAGAACAAGTGTTAACTTACAGAGAGTCTCGTGTTTTTTTCTGTGTTTTTACAAAATTTTTACAGTGCAGCTGCAAAATTATAAGCTAACTCTTCAAAAGACGAGATGTTTTTGACAAATTACACCATTGAGATGTATATTTTCACTGAGAAAGTTGCAGCATTTTATTATGATTGCTTCAAAATCACATTATTGTCATTTAACCTATATTATAAATATTACTACGTTCTAAAGATCTCATGCAATGCAAATGTATGATGTAATTGTAAAGGTATATTGCAATTGAGATTTGCTAATAAATTAATCTATTTTTCATTTTTAAAAAAATTTGTTACAGATTTAACAAGAAACAAATACCGTGCGTCAAAAATAGATTATAAAACACTGTCTAACACTAGCAGAATATTGCTACGAAACTGATACGGAGAAATCAGATATATAAATAAAATATTTACAAACTTTTAGCACTGTTTAAAATTAATTTTCAGCAATTACCACCCATAGACTACAATACATTCGTCTTTTTCATTGCACCCTTGCATTTGATTTAATCCTGCGTATAAGACTCACTTAGGATTTGAGACTGTATTTTTCTATTTTTAGGTACATTCGCTCTATTTACTAGAGCTGGACGATATCAGAAATTTAATATCGCAATATATCAACGAGTTAATATTGATATTGGTGATATATTGCGATAACTACCTTAATGTGCGTAGGAGTTGAAAAAAAATCCTTATTTCGAAAGATAGGTAGGTAGCAGCAATTTAAATATACAAACAGTTCTAGAAAGCATTGAATCAATTGTTTTATACCTATTTTCTCACAGAGTATCCCTTAAATAAATAAATATACATAAATATTTCAAGGGCGGGGGGTCACTCGGAGTGACCAACTAATTTTAATTCCAAAACTGACAACCGGCTCCAAGAATATTTTAATAACGTTTTGCTTTTATAATGAAAGAGTAGAACATCAAGTTTTTATTTTCTAATAAATTCGTTTTAAAATTCTGGTGTCACGCAATTATTTCATCATTTTTCGAACAGAATTTTTCTGCCCTTGAAAGGATTAAAATGAGTGAAACGCAAAAGCAAAAATTGAAATTGATTTATTGCCACGTGTCATGCTAATATACTTGTAATTAAATAGATTTCAATTGATGGGAGATGCAGCAGAAATGTTGTTTCTCAATATTTCTCTATGGCACCAATGCTTAATTCAAAAATGAAAAGTAAAAAATAAATGTCACTGTATTTATACCTTCCTGTCTGTTTACTACAGGAATACAACATTGGAACATTTTTTTTTTTTTTAATATTAATCAAATGACACCTGGAAATAGTTTTATACTAATTGATTTTTTTTTCATTGTGTAATATTCATTTTATGCTGAAATACTGAGGCAGTTTAACTAGGAAATTCAACTCAAAAGCAACCAATGAAGAAGCGGAGAGGCTTTGCCATGGTAAGGAAAAGCAAAAGAGTGAAGCTTACTTGTTATGAAGCGTTCCATTAGTGTATTCTGATTGGTTGATCTCGAGCCGAGCTTTCCAGCTGTTAAACTACAATAGTATTCTTGATTCTGCCCATATCTTAGTTCATGATATATCAAAGTCCTGATACATATCAATAGGTCTAGACCAATAGCAGCGGCGGAATTAAACACAGACGATAACAGCTTTATTCAGTAACGAATGAGCAACGAAATATGCAGTTAATAACAGCAAATGTAGATAACGTATTGGAATATGTTGTGATATGTTGGGATATGAACAAACAGAGATAATCACTGGAGGGGGGTATTTTGCTCTGAATAGAGCGGGGCGTTGAATAATTGCGCTCGCTAAAGTAAGGATTTGAGAAGGTACTGCGATATTGGTACGGAATATTTTGCGCTTTTTTCATGGTTTAATATCGCGGTACGGAAAAAAATGTTCTTGGTAGGATCAGAAGTTAGATATCGATATTTAGATTTATCGTCAGAGGCAGAGCTTGGATATTGTTATTGTGATAATTGAAAAATATCAATACTTGATCGATATATTCATAAATAATCCAGCCCTACTATTTACTCTCACCCCCTTTTTTGAAAAGAAATTTTGTGAAATATGCAACATGAAAATGTAATAAAGATCATTAAAAAGTACAATAACTGGTACAAACATACAGAAAATAAGCAAATACAAAGTGGGATGTAGGCTACCGCCAAACCGATTTGTTTGAATCAGTACAAAACATTTGTAATCATAAGTACTGTCGTTCATTCAAATAGTCAGGTCTTCTCCTTTTATTCATTAATATAGAAATATCACTTACCATGCTTAATTTTTAAGCTTTCATTTTTATACCTGGCATACAGCGCTCACCTGTAAAATTTGACCAGTTTTCTTGTTTTAAAAATGTACGTTATACGTCAGAATATGCTGTATGACATCTATTTATATAAAATCCAAGTCTCTGTGTGTCCCTCACTATTCCGGTAAGACCACCTCATCGAAATGAGTAATTGTTGAAAAATATTAATGTAGGGTTACCACAGTAGCGCCAAATGTTAGCCAACTTGGCGATAGCTGGCTAATTTGGCAAAATTCCCATTTAAAACCATTAATCTTTCATAATGGAGGTCACCGAAATTTAATAATTAATTCAACTCCACTCTTTTAAGATATTTTTTCGAAATCTATGGGTGAGAATTTAAAGTACATCTTTACATCTTCCTCCCGATGCTACTAATAAAATAACCGCCAATAGACAACGGTGTACTGTTTGAGCTCCTAACTGCGCGATTTTCATGTGCTTTAGGTACTTTTCCAGTATAGGTGCCTGGGCGAAAAAGGAAATTTGGTAACATATTTTCCGGGAACCTATTCACTGTTTCATTTTATATACACACGCATTTTTTTCGATATTTATACGATTTATTTAACATAAAAAAAGCCGTTTCTCTAATTTTATACAGAAACAGATGTAATTTGTACATAAAAACATCAATAATATACATATAAAACAAACAAAATCGCTCACCAAATTTGTTTTCATAGCTGTTTATATGATTTGACAACAAATCTCGATATTTTTCCGTTATACGGACACCATGCCAAAATGTATGCTAATGCGCCAATTATTTCAAAATGCTAAAAGATATTTGTAATTTTATGCCAGCAATTTAATATGAGTTTTATTTTATTGCTTTATTTTATAGCAGTTATTTGTTCACTTATTTTAAGTATACATTTGTGATTTGATGAAATAGTTCGTAAAAGTCTGGAATTTTCAAATGTTATATTTTTTAAATGCTCACTTTAGTATCGACAATGGTTTTTCTTTTATTTTTCAAATGCTTCGATTCACGATTTTGCGCCAACTATTACGCTTGCCGACAATGGTGTACGCATAACGGAAAAGTACCCAAATCTCACTTTCTGATGGCCAAATTACACCAAGCTTTTTTAAAAAAATGCCAAAGCCCCTACAGTGGAAAAGTACCAAACTGTCTATTATTTTGCGCTATCCGTGTTATAGTTTGTACTATATGCAAGGGGAGTGGAGCGAAGAGTTTAAACATTAAATATTAAAGTTTCGGCACAGATATTGGCGCGATTTTTTTCTGACGCCATTGTCATATACACAACGGGTACTTAACTGGCGCCAAAGTGTCATAATTTTGCTTGATATGGTAATCCGGATGTTGTTGTTTATGCTGTTGATGTTTTCGCCAAATTAGCGTCGAAACAAAATCGCTCCAATATATGATAACGTATATGACAACTGTGACAAAATTTCTATAAAGCAGTATAAGAATGAAAAATTAAGAATAAAATAAGACTAAAGAAGAAAGAAAAATCATGCGTTAAACATAGAATATGAAACACTTTGCAACACATCCTGAATGCTTTAACAAAACTTCGTTATTTAGGGAAATAAGATAACGTTACTTCTTAGATATCCCGTCGACCAATTTCGCCAAATTATATAAATCGCCAAATCAATAGTAAAACATTAACAAAAATACAAATAAAACGTCGAATTAATGGTTTTATTGGCCATTATTGGCATTTAATCTTACAATTAATTAATTAATGGCAACCATTATTGGCAATTAATCGTACAATTTGGCGACAGTAATTTGGTCGACGGGATAACTAAGAAGTACCAAGATAACTAAGTAAGCATTTTAGAAAATGCATAAAAAAATTTAAACATTGATTTTAGCAGTTACCGTCCATAGCCAATAGTACCGTTATTACATGCCACTATTTACCTAAAATTTAATTTAAACTACTCTTAAAACTACTGAAATCACATTTCCAGATATTATCATCCATAGACGGTTATGTATCCAATTCTTTGCGTGACCATGTATGTCATTTTATCTATATTCTACAAACATTTCTTAGGAAACTAAATGCAGTTCAGCGTAAAAATTCATAACTCCTTTAAAAACCACCTTTAAGCAATTTACTCTTATACTCAGTAACCCTTACGAATTCTTTTATGTAGCCCTGCATATGAACTGTAGCATTTGTACACACAGTATAGTATGCATAAATGTAGTGAAACATAAAAGCGCATATCATAATTAAAAATGCATTTCTAGCAATCATTGCTTATGTATACTTCGGAGAAAAGTTTCATGGCGAGAAAAAAGTTTGCCAACGTATTTTCTGGCAACCTATTTACTGCTTCATACTCACAAGCAATTTTTTCCATATGTATACAATTTGGCACAGATGTCATATACCCCATATCGGCGCGATTTTTTTCCGACGCCAATTTGGCAAAAACATCAACAGCATAAATAACATTCGGGTTACCATTACAAGCAAAATAACGACACTTTGGCGCCAGTTAAGTACCCGGTGCGTATATGACATCGGCGTCAAAAAAGAAATCGCGCCAATATGGGCGTATATGACATCTGTGCCGACAATTTAATATAAAAAAAGCTATTTACCCATTTTTATAAAGAAACAGAAGTAATTTTTGCACAGATGTCATATACACATGGGGGTTGGCGTGATTTTTCTATGACGCCAATTTGGCAGAAATCTCGCTTTCGAATACCAGTTACTTATATATTTTTCAATTATTTGCTATCATTTTGAAAAGGAAATAACTATAAATAAATAAAAGTTTGAATAATAACTATAGAACAAAACAGTTTATATAATTAAAAAACAGAAAATAAAAGTAAATAAACAATTTATTAATAAATAAAAAACAATAGCCGTGTTACCATAGCAGGCAAAATAACACCATTTTGGCACCAGTTAGGTATCCCGGTTCATATCTGAAATCTGTGCCGTAATTTGTATATAAAAAAATTATATATATTTAGAAACGATTTTTTTATGTATATAAGTGCATATATAAACAAAGATAAAATTTCAGGTACAGATGTCATATTCGCCCCATATTGGCGCGATTTTTTTCTGACGCCAATGTATATACGCAACGGGTACTTAACTGGCGCCAAAGTGTCGTTATTTTGCTTGATGTGGTAACCCGGATTATGTTGTTTATGCTGTTGATGTTTTCGCCAAATTGGCAACCGAAAAAAATCGCGCCAATATGGGGCGAATATGACATCTGTGGCAAAGTTCATTAGATTTGTTTTCATAGCTCTTTATATATTTTCACAACATATCCCACTTTCTGATGCCCGAATCGCGCCAAGCTTTTTTTTAAAATGCGCTATAATGGAAAAGTACTTAAATAATTAACAGAAATAACAAATTATACAAACTAAAACATTTTATTTCGAGATCAAAGCATTGTTTTTAATTTCGATTAAAAATACATATATCCTTGGATAACTTCAATTGAAATTAGGTTCACAGCTTAATATCTCATTCCATAAACCTAAACAAACACAAGTGATTCATTCATCGTGAAACGTCAAAAATATTAAATCATTGAGGTAATCATTCACAAAGTAAGTTCTCCAACAATCAATGGGCAATATCCTAATGACGTCATAGTAGGTAAAATGGTGGTGGTATCGTTTGTTTATTGTTTGTAATCACAAAGATTTAATTTTGTAATGTCTCTTAGTTACATTATTTTATTGTCATATTTATGAGCTCAGAACAAAAGCCTATTTTTTCATTATTTAGTTATTAAAGACGGAAAAAAATCATAAATGCATGATTTGAAAATTTTAAATAATTTTCTTTCTTAATACTAAAAAATAACATCGGGAAGTAACAGCGGGTTTAAGTTAAATAAGTTTAACTGTTTAATTCTGTTGTAATATTCAAAATAACTGTATTTATTAGATTTCAGTACTCAACCTCAGGGCCCGATTAAACTTTGAAGTTAGAGGAATTACAATGTCATTTCAGGACCTTTCTTTTGGAGAAGCTTTTCTAAATCCCATATATACATGGAAAATCTTCAGTGTTAGAAATATTATTCCTAGGACTGACATAACACGAGAACGGCCTGCAATGTTACACAAGTTTTTGAAAGCTACTTTATATCAGAAATTTTACTAAAAACTGGTTACTTTTTTTGTTAAAGCGGCCCACACTATTAGGATTATGACAAGTTGCAGCCAATTTCGCCAACGTCGTAACCAAGATCGTGAAGCACACACATATAATACCATTTCATGAAATCGTATACGATAATTTAATAGTTTTTAACCTTACTTCAAGTGTGTTATTTGTTTATTTTTAAGGCTTAACAATCTAAATTGTCCAATATATAAATTTAAAAAAATGTAAACAAAGATTGAATAGACATGACCGCAAAAAGCCTCAAATCTGCATAACACTTGGAACCAAACTGTGCAGATTAGTGGTCTTCTACTGTACACAGTTTTCATAAATGTGTTTCGTTCTTAAAATGTGTTATTTTCATCTATCACTGCGGAACAAGCGAGAAAACTCATATTCTTGCACATGAGTTGTATATATCTTTATATCTAAATTTCCGTCATTTTTGACGGGCTACCTTTCTAGTATAATATATAATATATTTTAAATATTTTTATTGTCATTTTTTTTCTTTCATTTTTTGGCGCCGTAATGTTTTTTTTTTAAAGCATTCTATTCGATCGTTCGATTTGGTCCAGATTTTTCGAGATTGTTCTAGAAGTTTTCGGAAACCGTTTTTCCTCATTTTTTTTTTTTAATCCGAGGATGACATCTTAACCGAGGCCTTTGATTAGATAAACTCCATATATAGTACGCATTTTGTGAGATTCCGCTAAGGTGTAGCTTTTATCATCTGCTAAAAATAGCCATGGCATTAGAAGAGATGACATCGTTGTGTAGCAGTTTCAAAACCGCACTAAATTCGCCAAAGCCGCGATCACAAACGAACGAAATTCGTTAACGCCGCAATCAGCAACGAACGTATGAGCGTATAGAGATCATGAAAACCGTAAAAAAACACTGCATCCAGCTACCTCGTCGTGTAACAGTCACAAAAACGTACTAAATTCTCGAAAGCCGCGATCACAAACGAACGAAATTCGTTAATGCAACAACCAGTAACGAGCGTATGAGCACATAGCGTTCATGAAAAACGAAAGAAACATCACTGATGCAGCGACCTCGTCGTGTAGCAGTCTCGAAAACGCTCTAAATTCGCGAAATCCGTGACCAAAAAACGAACGAAATTCGTTGCCGCTGCAATCAGTAACGAACGTATCAGCGCATAGCGCTCATGAAAACCGAAAAACACATCACTGAATGGAGCAACCTGGTCGCGCAGCAGCCTCAAAAATGCACTAGATTCGCGAAAGCCGCGACCAAAAACGAACGAAATTTTTTAACGCCGCAATCCGTAAATAACGTATAAGCGCATAGCGCTCATGAAAAGCGAAAATATCATCATTAGATGCAGCAACCGCGTCGTTCAGCAATCTCAAAAACGCATTAAATTCGCGAACGTCGCGATCACAAACGAGCGAAATTCGTTAACGCCGCAAGCAGTAATGAACGTATGAGCGTATATCGCTCATGAAAACCGAAAATAAATACCTGGATGCAGCAAGCTTGTCGTGCAGCAGTCTCAAACACGCGCAAAATTCGCGAAAGCCGCGATCACAAACGAACGAAATTCGTTAACGCCGCAATCAGTAGCGCACGTATGAGCGCATAGCATTCATTAAAAAAATAAAAAAAAAACTTCACTGGATACAGCAACCTCGTCGTGCAGCGAACGTATTAAATTCGCAAAAGCCGCGATCACAAACGAATGAAATTCTCGAACGTCGCAATAGCTAACGAACGTATGAGCGCCAATCAAATTCATTTACTTTGTACATGAATGATATTTGTAAGCCTTTTTCTCATTTTTTATTTGTAAAAACTATGAAGACTGGCTATGCAAGACTCCGTTTTAAAGATAAAATAAACAACAATGACATCGTATGAGCCAGTGCGCTGTGCTAGGGAATTTCTTGGGTGCATTTGTGGTAACAGCCGTTATGAGGGGTGCGGTGTAGACGGTGTTGAAAAGTATCAACTCTATGAAATGCAACAGTCCACAGAACTTTTTTTAAACGCTATACTTATCAAATACCATAAAAGGCTCGAATTGAAAAGTACAAATATTACCCTATCTTGTTTATGGTGGGAAAAACGATGCATGCACCTTAATGGTGCGTTATGCATTAATAGACCTGATCAGGTTAATGGACCTCTTCGAAGAGGTTAAACTTTTAGTGTAACAGTTGTAAATAGTTCATGTGACATGGAAAGATTACTACTTTGCAGTAAATTTGCAGTGTTTTTGATTACTTGTTTGCCGTTAATTTGCAATAAATTTGATACAGCATGAATTTAACTTGCACGACAAGTTAGCTGCAAGTTCAAAGTGTGGTGACTTCGGCGTTTGCGTTATCTTGCTGCCGTTTTGTTATGAACTTTCAGTCTTGTCATGATGAGCTTTCTGCAACTTTACAGGTTTTCAAAGCAAGACTTCTGCAAATTTTCTGCAAACTAAAAATGCTATGTGGGTGTGTTTGTCTTCATATTGAAATGTGATCCTTGTTGTGGAAACGATATGTTATTATCAATCTCAATCCCAAATATATATATATATGTGTGTGTATGTGTGTGTGTATATATATATATATGTGTGTGTGTGTGTGTATATATATATGTGTGTGTGTGTATACTATATTATATAAAATACTAGTGGAAACAGCCGTCCTAGGACGGTGGGTAGAAATCCTGGTTTTCCCTTAAAATTTTAAATAATTGATAAAAATATTTATATACTATTGTTCCGTAATCGAACCATTTGGTTTAAAAATCATAAAAAGTCAGTAAATTCAAATACAGTTTTCAAACAATTTACATTTGAAAGTCTCCCTATTCACTTTGTAAAATTTAAAATTATGTAATGTTGAGAAGTAATTAAATTTGAAAAAAAGAAAATGGATTAATTATTTATTAAATCAAATTTTCCAAAATAAATTAAATGTACAAACCTGAGACAAACAAACTAAAGACTATGTTTATTACATTAATACTCAGAAAATAGAGTACTTTTATGTAAGAGTGTTGATGTGATAAATCGCCAAATATTGTTCCCATTGACATCATTCATATTGCATTTATTTCACTTAAAATATAAACCTTTAACCCATTTCATGTTAAAAGCATAACTTTTATTTGAAATACAAACATTCAAAATACATATATTGCATATAATTAAAATACATGCATTTCACTCATTTCCTTTAAAATACATAACAATAATAATAATATTAAATACCATAGAATTTTATTTCAACTCTAAAGCATTGTTTCTAAATCACACACGCGAAAAAATAATAACTATTGGAGAAAAAAAAAACTTGTTGTTAGCAAGATTTGCCTCCGGATTAACATAAAAGTTCCGAAAATAGACTTGAGTTTTCTAAGACTTCGCTTTTAAATTAAAAAACTATTTTCATTGGTTCATAGGCGAATGACGTCAAAGGCATATTGATAATACAGGATTTAAAATATTCAATGCGCGAAAGTTATTAAATTTTTATCAATCAATTTTCAAAAAGGAATGACTCACACTGTTTACATTTGTAAAATTAATCACAATTTCTGAAATGTTCGTTTGTTTATACCGCTAATCTGTTGTTGGTAGAAAAATACAATTTTTTACCTTTCTAATGCAGTTTGTTTAACAATTTTCTGACAAATACTTTTCGAGCTATTAATTTTTTCAGTAACTTTGAATGTTTCATTTTCCGAGATTAATCTGTGGCAACGATTATCGAAAAAGCCAGTCGTCAGCAACGCGTAGCTTTTTATTAACTCATTAAAGCCGTTTGGTAAGAAAACTTGCCATGTAAAGCGAACAAAACTTTTAAATTTGAATACCAGTATTTTAGTTTCGAAATTTTCATATCAGCTAATTTCAAATTTTGAGCGATTAAATAACTCAAAATTACAATGTGGAAAAAACTGGTGTCGAAGAATTAAAATAAGTGTGAAAGAGGCTCGTCGTTAACCCTTAAATTCCTGATTTTTCAAAAATCATTGTAATAATGTTTTTCGGCTTTCATTTTTTAAATAAATCATGGGAAAAATACTTTAAAAAATCATATTTTGTTTTAAGCGTGGTTTACGGCTAAAAAACAGTTTGTTACTAATCGGCAATACTGGTCTTTAATTGAAAAAATAATTTTCCTTGATAAAATTCTATAATTTTAAACACACAATAATTTTAGGAACTACAATAAGAAATAAATTTTACTTACCCACTACAGAACAAAATAGGGTATTTCGCAAGCTTCCAAACAAAACAAAAAGAACAAGTAGCAACAATTGAAAAAATAAATCTACCTTTATTCTTAAACAGCACAAGTTTGTCATCTACATGTTGAAAATCGATTTAATAATATTTTCAGAATGTATTTTATTGGCAACATTAGGCATTATAGCTTCAATATTATTCTAATAGTGTTTTAGGGCCTAAATTGGGTATGTTGCCGAAAAGCAACACCCGGCATTTAAGGATTAATGGGTTAAAGAGGATGACACAATTGAAAACGCACTTCCACTATTTTCTTAAACGACACGATTGCGAGCATCTGAAATTTTATATACCACGCTGTAAAAGGATATTAAAAGCTGCATGCAACATTTTCTATACAAAAGATGATATTTTGCACTTTATCTAGTTATTTTACAGTTAGTTGTTTTTTATTATTATTTTGTAACTATTAATCATGATTATTATAATTAATTATTTAATCCCCTTTTGGAGACTTTATTAACACATTTATTAAATTTAAATAGTTGTTAATACATAAGTATGCAATAATTATCAATGTTTCAATTATAGGAAAGAGGCTGAATAAGCGATAATGCGGCATTAATATTATTTTTCTCTCCTTTATTAAGGTAACAATTTTCTAAATTGTTATTTGAAAATCCTTAATTGTCGCTTTTATGGTTTGAAAGCTAATTAATTTACACATTAGTCGAGCAAACAAGCTATTAAATAAGCGAACAAAAGTCTATAGGAAAGCTAAAATGTAGAGAATATGAAATGTTTTTTAACAATGTATTTACAAATTAACTATTCAAACACAGAATTGTGTTTGTATAACAAATATATTGCCTCATTAGTATGTTATGTCGTATTTGCGTTTGAATGACGCCGTTTTAACATTTGTTTCCAGTAAAAATAATTTCAATTATTTTACTATATGAAATTTAATTTGCAAGTGCATTGAACAAATAATACTTTTTAACGCTTCAGTGCTATATTGTAATTGTACAGTATTTTTCTTAAACTGTTTTTTAATTATCTAATTTTAATGATTTTTAGGAGATTTAATAGTTCCCTTTAAAATGTTTTATTATGGAAGGTAAATTTGTCCACTTGCCAAATCACTTAAACCGGGAGGCTGCTGTGTCAAAAACTCAAAATAGCAACTTAAATAAACAATTAAATTTAAAAAATCAAAACACCCGACTGCGTAAAAA
This sequence comes from Maratus speciosus, assembly GCA_963932465.1. Lineage (NCBI taxonomy): Eukaryota > Metazoa > Arthropoda > Arachnida > Araneae > Salticidae > Maratus > Maratus speciosus. The sequence continues at coordinate 207,267,987 of OZ010795.1, forward strand.
GCGAACTAATTAATTATTTCTCATCAATGTGAAACTTCTTTTTATATTACAATTCCTACTATTAGCTCACACTCTCGCTATATATATCTTGTTCAAATTTTCAATCGTTAATAAAATACTTATTATTCATCCTATCAAGTTGAAATAAAATTTTTTAAACTTGTACTGGATGACAACTGATGTAAATACAGATTTTTTTTCAAATATTAATTCATTAATTAAATTAAACTAATTAATTTTCAATAATCGAGATCTCTTCTTGACCAAGGTATTTTAAGACCGAGAGGGCCCTCTTCTTGATCAAGGCATTTTAAACGCCACTCAAGAGGAAACAAGAATGGGAGAAAAAAAAATTCTCTTATTGACCTAAGTAGGAATTGACTTGAAAATATTTTTTAATTATATTACTTGTTTATATCACTTACCTATTCTTTTTATTTACTTGTATTGGTGACTTTTAAGTTGTGTTTAATTGTTAGTTCCTATCTGTGAACACTGTTTTGATGAGGTTTATAGATGTCTAGGATGGTTAGAGTTGCAGTAAAGCTAGAGATCCTACCTACATAACTTCCAGGTTGTATAATATTTAAACGGAGCTTCTGACTGTAAAATAGTGAATGAAACATCGTCTTCATTTTGAAAGACCTATCCAATGATATGCCACTCAATAGGGTGCGTGATTTTTTTTTCCGTCTCTACCGCCATTCTGTAGTTTACGGCCGCCATTTTGAATTTATAAAAGCAAAACCTAGCTTATAACCATCGGCTGTTAAGACGAATTGATACAGACCTCATTCATTAAAATCCATCCAGCCGTGGGGATGTTTCGAGGGTATAAAGAAATCCACATACACAGATACGCGTGAAACGCATAACCCTTCCTTCCAGTCGGATAAAAAGACATAGAAATGTGCCGCTAAAACTCCGATGATACCCTCGCAGGGCGGCTATACTTACTCTTAAAAACACACACTAAACTTCAAATTTAAATCAAAACAAATTAATAAATCTTAACTTTAATGAATCATTTATATATACAACTCTTTGACATAAAAACACAACACACTGCTTAAATTTTGACTATACACAATACGCTTAAATTTAGAATATTTACACAATTATAATACACTATATACAGAGAAAATAATCACATATACTATAAGATCACAACTAACTCACTTTACTATAAACGCAAAAAAGGAACTCACTTTCTACAAATGAGACGCTTTTACTTTCCACAATTTTAAATTACTATTTATCCTCTGGGCACACGGTATCTCACCTACACTGAGAACAAAAGCTTTTTACCGAAGCACTCAATTTTTCGCATTTAATTTTCACTTACAGTGAAACCTCTCTGTGCGACCACCTCCATTAAGCGACCACCACCCTGAGCGACCATTTTTTCATGGAACGAAATTTTTTCCCATAGGCTCAATACTAATTTTGCCTCCATTCAGAGACCATTCCAGTTGAACTCCCTCCATGAGCGACCCACTTTTTTTTAAGAAAATGAAACAAATTCCGTTTTTTCCTAGTCGCTTGAAGAAGGTTTTATTAGAAAAATAATTCAGGATAAAGCATTATTCATTAAACTTCTAAATTAAGTTTAGAATTTTTTTTATTCCGGTAACTTTTAAGTGTTTAAACCCCTTTGTGCCTTTTTGGACAATGAATTTAACTCTGATGACGAATTAAGAATGGCGGTCAATAAAATCCCCTGCCCTATTCTGTCAGGAAACTCTCAAAGAAATAGATGAAGTAATGAAATCGTCATTATTTGTTCCCGTCCAAAAAAAAATTTGCACTTATTCACTGAACTTCAAACGGACTTCGAAATAAAAGTTATAAAAGATAAAACCGTAAAATAAAAGCAAACGTCAATGTATTCATTTTTTAAACTCTATAGTAATTAACTTTTGTTTTGATACTTAAATGTTCATATTTTTTCCTAATGTGAAAAATAATTTTAGTAACATTAATTGTTACCCTTTTCCAACAAATAAAATTCAGATTTAAACATGACCTCCATTAAGAGACCACCTCTTGGAGCGACCAATTTGTATTGGAACGGAACGTGGTCGCTTTAGAGAGGTTTTACTGTATAAACAGGACATCTAAATATTCTTATGTCCAACGTAACTTCCTAAAACATTTCTTCGCAGCAAAAATTTCAGTCAACGCAACAAATATTTTTAAGGGTTATCGGTCAGAAATTTTAAAAGTCCGATCCCTTTTTTCCTTTCATAAAACTTCGCATTTTTTCGCAGCTAAAACTAGCCTCTTCTCTAACTCTGCAAGTGCATGTCTGTGAGAGCACAAAAACCTCTACATTTTTACTTCACATTATTACATCATCCCTAAAGAGCCGCGAAGAGAAAAAATGTTCTACGTTAGCAAAAAACGGGCAGGAGGAAAAAGTTACGTTCGCTAAAAGCGAGATTTATAAAACACATGGCAATCGCCAACAGACTGCATAGACCATCATGTCATCGAGTTGACGGCTGAAATTCCAGGATTAGACAGAACTCGATTAGCATATTAAAATACAACTGGTCTGCCAAGTCATATCTTGTACACTGTTAAAATTATCATGAAAAATTACCTCTGTCTTTAAAGGCTGTCTATTTTCTGACCAATGAGAACGCTTCATAGGTGTTTATGCAGCGTTCTCATTGGTCAGAAAATACAGAGCCTTTAAAAACAGAGGTAATTTTTCACGATATTTTTAACAGTGTATAAATTACTTGCAGACCAGAATTTAGTGGTTGATCGGTAGTTTTATCATTGTGTTTTCTTGCACCCAAAGATTTGAAAACATAGATGTCTGGCAGTGGGAAAACACAATGGTAAATCTACTAGTCAACCAATAAATTTCGGGGTCTTCAGGTGTATTTCACCAAGATATGACTTGGTTGACCAGTTGCGTTTTTGTTCTGTCTAATCCCGTCTAACTGCAGTATTGCAGTTACAGGTATTGCAATTGCCATTAATTTTTGAACCAGACTATTTTCGCCTTCGAAAACAATTGACACACCTGGAAAATCTTCATTTTTTAAAGCATCTACATTCATGTTATTAAATACTTCTTATTATGATTGGAAAATGTCAAAACTCATTATCGCAGGTGTGGTGCAATGATGTTTTCTAATCATTATTTAGCAGCCTCTATCGCTTGAGACAAGATTTTTTAATATTCAAGTTCAGTGTCAGTGTTTAGAAGACAGATGAGTAGAATAATTATCATGTCTGTTTCATTTCTACGCTGTATCTATGCTCTTCCCTTTGTAAATATTGTTAGGAAACTGCAAAATGCTGAAATTCTTAAACGGTTGTGTCAAGTTCATATATTTTCTACTTTAGATTGAAGAAGTCTGTCATCAATTTCAAGTCTACTTCACTCCAATCGTGTCGCATAGTGACAAAGTTTCTAGTGCATCCAAGCTCCGCCTCTAGACTTTTAGCGGCCTTGGGCGTAGTATTTTAGAGTTGCTGGGCGGAGTATTTTAGTAGTCTCTAGTGAAGTATTTTTGTGGCTCTGGGAAAAGTACTTTAACGATCCAGAGTGAAGTATTTTAACAACCTTAGAGCATCCACATTGTCAGGTTAATGCTGAGTCATATTTGAAATACAATTAAACCAATTTTCATGATGATTTTATGATTAACAACCTGCAGGCATAATTCAAAATAAGACTATAAAACGAAAAATAAATCAAAATTCGAGTACAGTCAATTTATATAGATACATCATTAATAAAAACGTATAAAAATGTAGTTGCTGACATTAATTCTACATCAAAATTATTTTCCTATTGTAATGAAAAGGAACCAAACAAAAAAAATGTCGATTCTTATTTTTCGATAACAAGTTTATTCCAGATATCTAGAACAACAAGAAATCTCTAACTAGGGAACATCTCTAACTGTCAGTTCTGGATTTTGACGAGAATGATATCGTTCGAAAGCTCTTGCCACGCGGATCAAGGAATGTATACAAACCACACTCCTGGATCCAATATTTCACGAGATTCGGGCTCTTTTCTGTTTCGGTGGAAGCGAAATAAAGAAAGAAAAACAGCATGAGATTGCTTCAAAAGCTACCAAAGGCAGGAATCCTGTCTTAAGGCATATCACACACTGAACAGACAAGCGACAGAAAAGCGTAAGTCAAGAGACATTTCACCCTGATAACAAAGGAGAAACCGGTTTGAACGCTACAATTTGTCGCGTGTCTGACGTTTTTGTCTGCTTGTCTGTTCAGTGTGTGATCTGCCTTAGGCAGATCACATATCGAACAGACAAGCCTGCGACATGCGACAAGTTGTAGCGTTCAAACCGGTTTCTTACCCTGTTAACAAAGAAAAAACTGGTTTGGATGCTACAACTTGTCGCATGTCGCACGCTTGTCTGTCCAATGTGTGATCTGCCTTATAATAAATCCTGACAATGTTTTTCTCCTGAAACGGTTGAAAATACAAGTGTATCCAACAACAGGCACAAACGACCAAGGGCATTATTCTTTGACAAGTAAAACCGCTGTCTTGATAAACTCCAGGAACTTCCAGCCTAGGCCCTGCCCATGCTTCCTTTTCATAGTGATTTGCAGGATCATAGCCATTCATAGGATCAGGTGAGGAGTTAATTCCTGTTTCTAATCATGCTGTACTTGCAATTCGCATTTATTGCCCACTAATACGTAAATTCAAATATTTTCTTCTTTTTCTTTTATTTTTGATAATTTCCCCTGCGAATATTTCGTGAACTATTGGATTCGGGAGTATAGTTCCTATACATTTCTTGATCCTCGTGACAAAGATTTTCAAACGATACCATTCGCTTTGGGTCTGTGCATATATAAAGTTATCCATTTAGGGGGGAGGAGGTTCTAGTATTTGATATATCTGGGGGAAAGGGGGGTTGCTTTCTGATATCGTTATCACTTTTTATTCAACCAAACTTTTCTTTTTTTCAATAACTTTCAAGATGTCTGTATTTCTGTATAAAACACCAACTTCACAGAATTTCATAATAGATTCTTATAAAATATTATAGGGAAAAAGAATAATGCTCTCCGATTTCGTGATATCCGAAACTGGCCCATGAAAATTTGACGCATATACGAGGATGATTCAATAATTATTGTCTCTAGTGTATATAAAATATTTGTATTGTGATGGTTGTTGTGGAATATCGAAGCCGAATGTCTTAGATGCCTATACGCTCAATTTCAGAACCGTAGCTTCTATATTCACGTAGTTTTGGAGGGAGGAGTGAAAGGGGGGGAGTGGGGGTGAAAGGCTTATTTTTAACTTATGGGGCTAGATTTGTGACAGTCGATGAGACGTAACTACTGTCGTTTGGACTCGGGATCATAGTGATGTAGCCACATCTCATCCACTGTCACAAATGTAGCCTCATAAGCTCCGAACCAGCATTTCACTCTCACCCCCTCCTTAAAAACTCCCCCCAAAATAGGTCATTAAAACTTCACCCCTCTCTCCAAAACTATGTTAATATAGCAGCTACGGTTCTGAAATTGAGCATATAGGCATTTAAGAGATTAGGCTTTGATATTCCACCTTAACCATCGCAGTACAAATATTTTATTCACGTTAAGGACAATAATTATTGAACCAGACTTCGTAAATATCTCAGAAAAAAAAAACGGTTGTTTGGCTTATTTTTTTACTGTTCACTAAGAGCTTTTAAGATGTCTATATCCCCACGCTACTACTGCTAATTTTCTGAATGAGTTAAAATGCGATAAAATGATAAAAGAAAAAATGCAGTTTGAAATATATTGCAGAGTATTGCATTCTTATTCGAGTGCATTTACGTCTACTTAGACGCAGGTCGATTTTCCATATTTCACAAAAAATAAATAAAATAGCTACATATTATATAAGCAAAAACTAGACTGTCATCGATCATTTGTGATAGCCGTGCTCTGCCATTTGGATAGGATTATCATTCGATATCAAATGTCTCAGTTCAATATGTTTCGCCATTCCAGTAACCAAATTTTTTGCTGCCTGTTAAAAAAAAAAAAAAAAAAAAAAAAAAAAAATTGTTTGGTTTATCTTTTAAATAACAGATTTAAATTACATTGTTGAAAATAGGAGTTTAAAAATAAGCGATTTGTACTTATTTTAATGTTTTCCGTGTATTTTTAAGTCTCAATTTTAAAAACGCACATGCAGATATTTTAGGAGGGTATTCTTCACTTTTACATATGATATCGCTTGTCTATAAGATAAAGGGCAAATACAAAATGTTAGTTTTCGAAATAAAAAATGAGTTGTTAGTGGCCAAAAGAAATTGATATCAACGGCAAGTGTAGCAAGTAAGTGCTAACCTGATAGCACGGCTAGCCGACGTGGTGTCACACTTACTTTATGTTCGTCACATTATTACTCTGAAACAGTGGTCGGAAAAATCGCTTTATTTTTGTAGCGAATTACAACTACACCTACTTTATCGAAAATGAAGTTAACTACAACTACAATTACTCATTTTAAAATGTAGCGACTACAGATTACTTTTCAAAAGTAGTCACTACTTCGCTACTTTCTGATTTTGTGAAATGATTCAATCTTCATTTGGACACGGAAAAAGCAATACGAGGGAAAGTCAGTAAGTAATTCACAAACTGATATGAGAGGTCGGAAATCAGTACTAAATTGTTTCTAAATATGCCAATAGGTGGCAGCACAATCCAACTGTAAGATGTTAATTTCGAATTTATGAGACAACAGTTGTACAAGATGAGCAGGACCATTCAAAAGTTGTTGAGGAAGAGCGAAGTGGCTGTCCTGTTGAGACTGCGACAGAAAAAACAGTGCGGAAGGTTGAGGAAATGGTTAGAGCTAACAGGTGAACAACAATAGACAGCATAGATATTGCAAAATGGTGTTCACATAGTTTAGCCTACAGCCGACTGATGCAGATGTTGAATGGGAGGTAAATAGATGGCTGAGAGAGCAGTTCAAAAACTTTTATGCAACAGGTATTGGAAAACTCATAAAGAGACGGGACAAATGTATCAATGTAAATGACGATTATATAGAGAAATAAACATGACTTTTAAGTATGTATCTTGGTTTCCCCTTTGTACTTACGCATCATACGTAGGGTAAGTCTTGTAATCGTTTTAAAAATCGAATTTTTTTTGACGGATTTACACGTTTCAGACACTGGAGATTCCGAAAAACATATTTTTAGAAAAAAATTTGTCCGTCCGTCTGTATATGTGTGTGTCTGTAAACGCTCTATCTCCCGAACAAATTGAGATAGAGACTTGAAATTCGGTGTGTACTTAGGGAGTAATAATGGAAAGAAGCCTATTGAATATCAGTAACCTCGATTAACCGGAACTCATTTTTTCGGACTCTTGAAATATTCGTTCTGATAAAAGGTATACAAAAATTTTCGAAATTGTTTATTTGAAGGAGTGAATATAAAAGACAATAAAAAAACATAAATTTTTCATCATGGATGAACTCGATCGGATAATTAGTTACCGAGATATTTGTGATTATATTTTTAACACTCTTCGATTTTTCATGACCCTGTATTTCATTCAAATTTCAATTCAAAGATATCGTTTAATTGGAAATGAGACGCTTAATCCGACGCAGTAAACTGTTAGTTAATAGGATTATAATTTTTCGACTTATAAGGATGTTTCTTTTACGCAATTCGGTACTACTCGATTATCCCGCCGATCAAAAAACTATCGCCAAACTATAAGATTAAATGCGAATAATGGCTTATCGTAAATGTCAAGCATTTAATGCCTCTCCATCCTATAAGGGAGGTTTACCATTGGGAGGACCCTGCTCTGTCGCCAGGTTTGTCGCCAACTTGGCGGTATATCGGCAAATTTGGTGGCCAAAATGAGTCGCCAAATTGGCGGTATCTCTAATATTTCGCCAAATTCCCATAGACTTCCATTGTAAACCAATAGCGTTTACTTGCTTACAGAAAATCAACAAATTGAGATATTTTAATGCAACAAAAAGTAATATTAGCTAGAGGGGTTATATTAATTATATTTAAGGAAGCCCAAATAAATTAAATTATGAATAAAAGTAACTTGATACGATGCTTAGCAAATATCACATGTTTTAATATTTTCATATTTTATATTATCTATATCCATGATGGGTAAGTATTACGGTGGCCCCCAAAGACTAGTTTTATTGGCTTTTGTGACCTACTTACTGACTTGCCCTCGTACAATGGCCCCTCGTTATATCACGTTTGCCGGGCTACAATCAAATAAATGCGATAAAATCGAGTGTATTAAAAATTTTAAAAAGGTAACCTACAAGAAAATGGTTTGCGCTGTTCTCTAAATTCTAAAATACTAGTTTAAGTACATAAGAGGGCGGAAGTTTCAAAACTCGCTTTATCCAGAAAATCAAATTTTGGAAAATCGCGAAAAACCTCTAACTACGTCCATTGGTTTTCATTATAAACTAATATTTTACAATTGCAGAAGTACAGAATAAAACTAGTTTTTTAGCAGATTGTTGTGTATTTTCGCAGATTGTTGTGTTTTTTCCGTGCAGGTTTGCCAACAGAATAGACTGAAAGACACGATTTTTTAAATTTTGGATGAGGCGAGTTTTGTAGCTCACGTCCTCATATCGTTCTACGCCCACTAGGGCAATTCAGTATTAATTTACTCTGTCTTAATATCCAGGAATTATAATTCAGTAAATAAAGCTTCTAAAGAAGAAATTTGGCATAAGAACAAAAAGATCTAATAATGAGTAAGTAGCCAAGTGTTTCCAGCAAGAAAAATATTTTTTTTTAATTTGGATTTTGGCTATTGAATCTTACTAACAAGTGCCAATGGAAAATTCGATGATGTCAAACAATGCGTTGCTAAACGCTGCAGCTGAGTTATTGCCATTCCCAAATTGTTGTGCAGACCACATGTTTCACAAAAGAAGCAAGTTTTGATCACGTGACTACACGAATGTTACACTTATTTTTCCTAAAGTAGCATTAAAGGTAGCGTGAGTGCTTTCAACAAACTACTCCATTTTTATATAGTACCACTCGCTACATTACATTTTTTGAAATGTAGCGCACTAGCACTATTTGAAAGCACAGCGGCTTTAGGATGAATCACCGGATGGCTTTAGAATACAGCCACCTGGTGATTCTCGTGTGACTGTCATTTGCAAAGTTACACTGTGAAATCATCATGACGGTTGAAATATGACGAGTCATTAAGTAACATTACAAAGAAGTCACCTCGTGACTTTTCACAAAGGAACAGTCATAATGACTTTGGACTGGGGTCGGTAAACGACAGTCACCTGAAAGTCTCCGCGAGATTTCATCGTGTTGTCATTTGGTGACTTGTCATAATTCAACCGCCATGGTGACTTCTTACTGAAGTCTTCAAATGATAGTCACATGAGAGTCACTGAATGATTTTATTGCAATGTCGCGTTGCGATTAGTCACAAAGCAATAATTACAATGGTTTCACACCGGGCTCTCCAAATGACGGTCACTTAAGAGTAATAATAACTTAGCAAAAGTCATGCTTTGTTTGGATTCGCGAAGCATTATTTAATAAGATAAATATTTGAAAGTAACAATTTTTTTTTTCATATTTATCAAGCAAAAACGTTATTTTATGCTTCGGCGCATTTTAATTTTAGAAATGCAAATTCAGCCAAATAACTAAGAATTTCCTCGGAATTTTTTATTTATGAAATAACGATTTTAACTCTTAGTTTTCTTTGTTTACAATTCTTTTGTTGCCACTTTACAAAAAAAAAAATCATAATATGATTCTTTTAAAATGCGTAAGTGTCGTCTGCGTAAATGATTTAACATAATAAGAATAAATTGTGCATTTGAATTCTTAACACTGAAAAAAACTTTTATAATTGAATGTAAATGATTGAATTTTTACAAATTTTAATTCATTAAAAATATGCTATAATTTTCATTAAAAAAAAGTTTATTTTAAAAAATTCATAAAAGAAATCGTGAAACTACTTAATTAATCATGATTCTATCTATAATTGCTAACTCCATGATTTACTTTTTCTTTTGAAAATATACGTGCTTCATTTTTTATTTGCAAAAATGCGACCGTAATGGGAAAACATATAAAATAAATTAATTAAAATAAATGTGGATTCCTTTATACCCTCGAAACATCCCAACGGCTGGATGGATTTTAATGAAAGCGGTCTCTATCAATTCGTCTTAACGACCCGATGGTTGTAGGCTAGGTTTTGTTTTAATAAATTCAAAATGGCGGCCGTAAAATACAAAATGGCGGTAGAGGCGAAAGAAAATCACGCACCCTATTGAGTGGCATATCATTGGATAGGGCTTTCAAAATGAAGACAATGTTTCATTGACTATTTTACAGTCAGAAGCTTCGTTAAAATATTATACAACCTGGAAGTTGTGTAGGTAGGATCTCTAGCTTTACTGCAATTCTAACCATCATAGACATCTATAGACCTCATCAAAACAGTGTTTATAGATAGGAACTAACAATTAAACACAACTAAAAGTTATCAATACAAGTAAATAAAAAAAAATAGGTAAGTAATATAAACAAGTAATATAAAAAAAATATTTTAAGTCAATTCCTACTTAGGCCAATAAGAGAATTTTTTTCACCCATTCTTCTTTCCTCTTGAGTGGCGCTTAAAATGCCTCGATCAAGAAGAGGGCTCTCTCGGCCTCAAAATACTTTGATCAAGAACAGGGCTCTCTAGATTATTGAAAATTAATTAATTTAATTTAATTAATGAATTAATATTTGAAAAAAAAACTGGATTAACATCAAGTGTCATCCACTACAAGTTTAAAAAATTTATTTGAGCTTGATTGGATGATTAATAAGTATTTTATTAACGATTAAAAATTTGAATAAGATATATATAGCGAGAGTGTGAGCTAATAGTAAGAATTGAAAAAAAAAATAGTTTCACATTGATGAGAAATAATTAATTAGTTCGCTTTTTACGCAGTCGGGTTTTTTGATTTTTTAAATTTAGTTGTTTATTAAAAAAATGTCTTCAGATATATAATACTATTAAAAGACCGATGCTTTTAATTTCTTCTGAAAAAATAACTAGCATTGATTTTTTTTCCCCTTTGAAAGTGTTGGTCAGTGATATCTAAATTCCCCTAGCTAATGTTAAACCTGCGGACGTGAGATGCATTCGTATTTTTTAAATATATTCCAAGAAGTTAATATTTTACAAATTTTTTTTTTTGAGTACTCCTTTTAAAGGATGGTTCTTTTTAGGTGCGTTCGTAATTATATTTATATAAATACGTAGCACCTATAGTCGCCGTTTGGTCCGTCTGTCTGTCTGTCTGTCTGCCTGTCTGTCCGTCCGCATATAACAGAGCAAAAACTACCCAATCGAATGGTCTTAAATTTTAAATATATAATTGTTGCAAACTTTAGTCATTTCAAATTTTACGAAAATCGGATGTATAGTTTAATTACAAGGACTGTCAAAAGTTTTCAGTTACATTATGGCCAATGGGGAAAAAATATTTCAGGTGCATTTCAATAATATTATACAGCCTTTCGAACAGAGTAAAATTGATATGCACTATGACGTGCACTAAAATATACATTCAGTACAATATGCGGTGCAAAAAATATTTATAAAACTAGTTATAGTACGAACGCACCTCATTTGCCACGTTTGACGTGCAATTTCTAACTTGTTTTACATGCTTTTTTTTAACTTACTGTTTGTATGTGGCAGTCTAATCTTGTTACTTATTTTTCACCTACTTCCAGTTGACATAGAGCTTTGAAATTTGGAATATATCGCTATTCCTGAGGACAATACATGAATTGAACATTGATTTTTTATAAATTCGGTCCCTAAGGGGGGAAAAATTTAAAATTTCAAAAATCCCCATATCTCATAAACTAATGGAAATAAAATCTTGAAACTTGGCGGAAACGGGGTGCGCTTCCCCCAAGCACCCTCCGTTTTCGAAAAACACTATACTTATGGTAAAACAAACAGTACTTAGGTTAACACTACTTAAGTTCAATGTTTACTCAATTATAACTTGATTTCCTATGGAGAAATCAGCATCAAACTCAATAATAAGTATTTGTTAAAAAGTACTAATGGCAGGGTTACCACAAGGGCCAAATCCATCAGTCAATTTTGGCCAACTTGGTGAAATATTGCCAAGTTTGACTATAAAAATAACTTGCCATATATGAAGTCAACTTGGCGATAGCTGGCTAATTTGGGGAAATTCCCATTTAAATATTTCTATTAATCGATATCCCATTAATCCATATTTCTACATTTTTGTGAATGGAAGCATGTTTTTTTTTTTTCGTTACATTTATAAATTTTAGTTATCAAAATATTACTAAAATGTATACTTAATTTATAATTTTTTGTGTTAAAATCATACGAGCTGTGAGTAAGATTTTAGAAGTTCAAATGCTAAATCAAACATATATTTTAGAAATATATTAACAGCTGAGAAAAGAGTAAGATCTTATTCACTTTTCCTAAATTCAGTGTGCATGTTTGTTATTTTCTTTTCTTTTTCCCCTCCAGGATCTAACTTTGTTTGAATCATAAATTTTGACAAATAAAGAATATGTTTCTCTGATTTTCAAGACGTCTTCTAATAAATTTATAACAAGGATTGATGCTTCATATTGTCTGCTATTCTTCTTCTTATTATTAAAGTTCAATTTTATAGCAGTTTCTAAAATTGTTGTTGCAAAATCAAAATCGGAATTTGAAATGAACATTTTTTTAAATCTTTGATATCTTGAATAGACAGAGCAACTTGAATGTAAGAACTTCGTTTGAAAGCCTATAGTTAAAATAATTATTCAAAAAGAGGAATTGTATAAGAATCATTTTTCATTGAAATTAGAGAAGAAGAAATAAGAAAATCCCCTCATTTTAGCTGTTATTAGTGGTAAATATTTCTGAAAATAAATGTTATACTTCTCTTTAGGAACTATTAGACTTATTTGAAACCCCTTAATTTTCAATCTCTCACTGTCTCACTATTTTTTCCTCCCTTTTGTGGTTTGCAGATTTTTTTCTTTTTTAAATTCTTTAAGCCTCCAGGTTCTCACTTTGTTTAAATTTTGTTAGAGTTCTATTTCTTATGAAATATCTCGCTTCTTATGTCGTAAGATCCTGAGATTCTGACAAATAAAGTTTATATTACAAATAAGTCTAATACAACAAACAAATTTTTTACAAATAAAGTCGTTTTACCGATTTTCAACATGCCATACATGAAATTTATTGCAAGATTTTACGTTTCCTGCCATTTCTCTGTACTTTACATTTCCATACTTATATTCTTTCAGAGAAACTGTGATGCTTAAACTTTTATTTTTAAAAAATAGATTTTAGATTTTACTTGAAAGAACCGAAAGCAGAAATGGCTGTTATTATTATTATTATTTTCTTTGTCAGTTCCATTTTCCTGCAGTTTCTAAAAATGTTGCTGTAATATCAAAATCAGGATTTGAAATTAACAATATTTTTTTTAATCTGTATTTTCTTGATAAGACAACAATTTGAATAACAAGTTTTTCGTTTGAAAGACGGTTTATAATCATTGATTAAATAAGAGAAGATTTATAAGGTTATTTCTCTTTGAAATTAGAGAAGGAAAAAAAGTTTTTTGGCTAATATTAAATTGCTAAAAATATATGACGATAAATATTCTACTGTCTTTAGGGAACTGTTAGACACATTTGAAAGCCCCTTAATTTTTAATCATTGAATATCTCTCTATTTCTGTCTGCCTTTTTTCCTTCCTTTTATAATCCGCATTTTCCCCTCCAAGTTTCCAGGTTCAGAGCCTGACATCGTTTAAATTTGCTAGAGTTCTGTTTCTTATGCACAATATTTCACTTCGTTTGCCGCAATACCTTTACATTCTGACAAATGAAGAATGTGTTTCTCCGATTTCCAGGACGTCCTATATATTAAATTTACTACAAGAATTTATGTTTCATGCTCTTTTCTCTGCTTTACTTTTCCATACAGAAATTCTTCCAACGAATCTTTGATGCTTAAACTTTTGTTTTAAAAAGTAGATTTTATGTTTTTGAGAGAACAAAAAAAAAAAAAAAAAAAAAAAAAAAAAAACAGAATTGTCTGCTATTTTTCTTCTTGTTATTATTTTAAGTGCAATTTTCTAGTAGTTTCTAAAATTGTTGTTGCAAAATCAAAATCTGAATTTGAAATGAATATTTTTTAAATCTTTAATATCTTGGATAAACAGCAACTTAAATAACAACTTTCTCGTTTGAAAGACTATCTAAAGTAATTGATTCAACAAGAGAGGTTTTATAAGAATAATTTTTCTTTGAAATTAGAGAAGAAGAAATAAGAAAGTCCCCCTCTTTTAGCTGATATTAACGCGTTGAGTGCCGCGTCAGTCGCGGGTGACTTACACTGAACTTTCCGTTTGGGCCGCGTCAGTCATCAGTGACTGACAGTTATAGATTCCGTAACGGGAATCTCATTTCGTGGCCCAAACGGAAAGACAGACAAAATAGACTTGGCATTCAACGTGTTAATGGTAAATATTTCTGAAAATAAATGTTATACTTCTCTTTAGGAAACTATTAGACTTATTTGAAAGCCCCTCAATTTTTAGGTGCGTTCGTAATTATATAAATACGTTAGCACCTGTAGTAGTCGTTCAGCCCGTCTGTCTGTTCGCCCGTTCTCATATAACAGAGCAAAAACTACCCAACTGAATGGTCTGAAATTTTAAATATATAATTGTTGCAAAATTTTGTAGAGTCATTTTAAATTTTATGAAAATCGGATGTATAGTTTAATTACCAGGGACAGTCAAAAGTTTTCCGTTACATGACGACCAATGGGAAAAAATTATTTCAAGCGCATTTTAAGGATGTTACAGCCTTTCGAACCGAATGAAATTGATATGCACTTATTGACGTGCACTAAAATATACATTCAGTACAATATGCGGTGCAAAAAACAGTTATAAAACTAGCTATAGTATGAACGCACCTCATTTGCGTTCCAGTTCGTCTCATTGCTCATTTGCTCATTGACGTGCAATTTCCAACTTGTTAATCTTTCATTGTCTCTCTTTCTCTGTCTTTTTAGGTGCGTTCGTAATTATTTAAATACGTAGCACCTATAGTCGTCGTTCAGTCCGTCCGTCTGTCTGTCCGTCCGTCAGCATATAACAGAGCAAAAACTACCCAACCGAATGGTCTGAAATTTTAAATATAATTGTTGCAAAATTTTGTCGAGTCATTTCAAATTTTATGAAAAACGGATGTATAATTTAATTATAGGGACAGTCAAAATTTTTCCGTTACATTACGGCCGATGGGAAAAAATTATCTCAAGTGCGTTTTAATGATGTTACAGCCTTTCGAACATAGAATGAAATTGATATGTGCGCTAAAATACACATTCAGTACAATATGCGGTGTAAAAAATATTTATAAAACTAGTTATAGTACGAACGCACCTCATTTGCTACGTTTGGCGTGCAATTTCCAACTTTTTTTTAGTTTGCACATTTTTCCTTTTTATGAAGCCTCCAGGTTATGACTTTGTTTAATTTTGTTAGAGTTCTATTTCTTATGAAATATTTCGCTTCTTATGTCGTAAGACCCTGAGATTCTCACAAATAAAGAATATGTTTTATCGATTTTCAAGATGCCATATATTCGACTTACTGCAAGGTTTTACGTTTCCTGCCATTTTTCTCTACTTTTCTTGTCAGTAAACAAATTTTTTATCGAAACTTTCACTCTTAATTTTTTATTTAAAAGAAATAGATTTTAGATTTTATTTGAAAGAACAGAAAACAGAAATATCTGTTATTATTTTTTTTCAGTTCAATTCTCTAGCAGTTTCTAAAATTGTTGCTGTAAAATCATAATCGGAGATTGAAAAAAACTTTTTTTTTAATCTTTAATATCTTGAATAGACAATTTGAGTAACAAGTTTTTCGTTTGAAAGACGGGTTATACTCATTTATTAAACAAGAGAAGGTTTATAAGGTTTTTTCCCTTTGAAATTAGAGAGGCAAAAAAAATTTTTTTAGCTAATATTAAAGTGCTAAATATATATGAAAACAAATACTCAACTCTTTTTAGGAAACTATTAGACACGTTTGAAAGCCCCTTAATTTTTTACCTCTGAATGTCCCTCTATCTCTGTCTGCCCTTTTTCCGTCCTTTTTTATTCCGCATCTTTTTTTTATTCCGCATCTTTTTTTTTTATTCCGTATCTTTTTTTTTCTTTTTTTCTTTTTTTCTTTTTTTTTTTTTTTTTTTTTTTTTTTTTTTTAAGTTTCCAGGTTCTGACATTGTTTAAATTTTGCTATTAGATCGGGAGGCGGCAACACAGACAATCACTTCATCGAGTTCACGGCTGAAATTTTAGAATTAGTTAAAACTCGATCGGCATATTAAAACGCAATTGGTCTGCGAAGTCTTATCTTGGTGGAAAACACCTAAAAACCCGATTTTAGTCGTTGGCTCGTAGGTTTTCCATTGCGTTTTCCTGCATCCAAAGGTATGAAAACATGGAGGACTGGGAGCAGGAAAACACAATGGTAAGTCTACGAGTCAACCGCTAAACTGGGTTTTCATGTGTTTTCGCCCAAGATAGGACTTGGAAGACCAATTGCATTTTAATATGCGAATCAAGTTTTAACTAATTCTAAAAATTCAGCCGTGAACACGATGACGATGAGGTGATTGTCTGTTCTGCCACCTACCGGTTTATAGTTATGTTTCTTATGCACAATATTTCACTTCGTTTGCCGTAGGGGAGACCGGGGCTAGTTGGCTACGGGGGTAAGTAGGCGCAGCCCGCATAAATCGCCTGTTTGTGGATAGATTGCGCAACCAGTAACAGAGTAACTTTCTTCTTGCTTTTTACAATCTTCATTGTAGTTTTGCACTGTTACTTACGTGCAGTGGACATTTATTACGATTTTTCTGTTTTTTGCACTCATAAGTAATTTTTTGTTGTTTCATTCTCTTTCTGATTTCTAATACTTATCTTAATAATTGCGATTTAACTTATGCAGTTTTTCTTAGTGTATGATTAACTGTACCTACCCCATATGTGATTTACTTGGATTATTTATGTTTAGAAGGTTGCGTGTCCCTTTTGTGAAGAAATTTATTATGGGGCTAGTAGGCGCATTGAACACGGGGCATGTTGGCTCGATGTCTGGTGTGTGCTGGTAGCTTGAACTACAGCAAACAGAAAAGTGGTTTCAATGAAAGATTTTGGGCGCATGAGGCTTGACCAAATGGAGACACTCGATTTTTTATTTGTGACAAATGTAACTCTGATGATGATATCGAGTAGGATAGAAGTTACTCAATGTTAATGTTTTATTCATTATTTTTATGTCTGTATAATTTAGAATTTACATTGTATGGCGATAACGCCTTTGTTTAAACTTACTGGTAATAATGAAATTGATTTCTCTTAATCGCGTGTCTTATTTGAGTTTAATTTAAATTTTTATAAAGCGTGTGCCAACTTACCCCATAGGTATAGGCAACTTGCCCCGTGACGGGGTAGGTTGGCGCACAGTTTTCCTTTTAATTTAGGATGCCGCTAAACATAAACTATAAAAGCTACAAACTCAAAACTCCGGGTATTTATAGCCAAATGCCTGTTCTTTAAAAGTGCAGTTAAAGTTTGCTAAAAAACTTAAACAAAAAAATAATAAAAATCAATAACTAAAAACTGCGCCTACTAGCCCCGGTCTCCGCTAATACTTTTACATTCTGACAAATAAAGAATGTGTTTCTCCTATTTCCAAGACGCCCTATATATTAAATTTACTACAAGGATTTATGTCTCATGCTACTTTTGTCTGCTTTACTTTTCCATACAGAAATTCTTCCAGCGAAACTTTGATGCTTAAACTTTTGTTTTAAAAGTAGATTTTATATTTTTGAGAGAACAGAAAAACAGAATTGTCTGCTTATATATGTTTTCTTTTTAATATTATTTTAAATTCTATTTTCTAACAGTTTCTAAAATTGTTGCTTTAAAATCAAAATTTGAAATGAACATTTTTTAAGTCTTTAATATCTTGAATAGACAACAACTTATATAACAACTTTCCGTTTGAAAGACTGTTTAAAGTAATTGATTCAACAAAAAGGGTTTTATAAGAATTTTTTTTTTTTTAATCTGGGAGGAAGAAATAAGAAAATCAACTTGTTTTAGATGATATTAATGATAAATATTTCTGAAAATAAAGTATACTTTCCTTAAGAAGCTATTAGACTTACTTGAAAGCCCCTTAACTTTTATTCTTTCAATGTCTCTCTTTTCTCTGTCTTTTTTTCCCTTCCTTTTGTAGTTTGCAACATTTTTTTTATTCTTTGAACCTCTAGGTTCTGACTTTGTTTAAATTTTGAAAGAGTTCTATTTCTTATGAAATATTTCGCTTCATATGCCATAAGACCTTGGGATTATGACAAAAAGTCCTTCCGGCCAGTGCCGGGAGGAAGAGGTAGCTTTCATATTCCTTATTTTAAAAAAGCCAACTTATATCATTCAAACACACGAAGCTCAATATAGTGGAAACTGAATATAGGAGATTCAATACTAATTTTTATCAATATAATGAATGAGAATTTCGCGAAATTAGTCAGCTTTATCCAAGCTGCTTTTCTTTAAAGTAACTCATATTTGGCTGCCAAATTCGGCGATTTCTTAAAGTGCCTACCATTTAAAGCAACATGGTGGATGAGGCTAACCAGTGAACTTGGTCGAGACCTTAGTAATTGCTGTTCACATGCTCACTCACATCGGTATCGGTTGATATATACGAGTGCTGTCGCCAGGGCCGAAACTAGCCTTTTTGGCGCCCGAGGCAAACATGGATTTTGACGCACCCCCCCCCCTCCCCCCCCCCTCCACCACAAAGTTAATTTACAAAAAAGAATTTTACTAAATATATAACGGACAACTTATTTTTAAATTTAAAATATATAAAACTGAACTACGTAATCAGCTTTGTCAAACATTGATCCATTAAAATCTTTGAAAAGTTATTGAAAAGAATTGCATTTTAATCTTTTTAAACTTTTTTTTTTCATAGTCTAAATGAGGTCGATATCTAAATAAGAAAGGTTTTACTAAGAATTTTACTCTGTGCATTCCCCTTCCCGTTGTCCTGGGCAGTCAGCGCCCATGGCAAGACGGGAAAAAAAAAAAAAGAAAGGAAGGAAGCTCAACACTGTTCAGCGGAAAAAAAACAAACAGCTTTCATGGAATTTTTTTATCTAGAAGAAAAATCAGACTGAGGACACTTCTCCTTTGGTAGTTATCCGTAGTGGACAGTAGGGTGTCCCACAATAGAGACTGACCTAGGAAAACGGTAATGATTCTCCCTCGGATTCTCCTCACAGGAAGTGATTTAAAAGATAGAAAGCAAACGCATAGGCATGATACTTTGAAATTTTGTATTGTAATGAATCTTTTTATCTATTTGTAAAGTTTAATGCATTTGGTTCAGTTTTCCTTTTAAATTTTCCAGCTGCGAGACATTTTTATACAAATTTCATAATATATATATGTCACATTTTAACGAAATGACAGTATTCACTGAAATTAACTTTATTAAGTTTTATTTAAATAATCAAAAAGGTGGCAATCAATTTCCATAGCTGCTTACATGTTAGACTTCAGATACCAAGTGGCGTAGAGGTATATCTCTGAAATTGCTCATCTCCTAGGGTTACCAGTTAAAAAGGGCCATGTGTTTCTATTAATTTAACGATAAAATGGATTAGTTGGCTACCCCGCCAAACCCGTGATTATCAGTCATTGGGCCCGTATCCAAATTGAGGGACGATTCATTACAAAAACTAATCAATAGGTCCAATCTTTATAATTTTCTTACAATTTCCCCCCTTTCCAGACAAGTCCCCGGGGATGGGCCGGCTTCCATACACGAGGGTCGCCTGGAAAGTATAAAGCATTCTTTATTAAAGGGATGTTAAAATTTTGGAAGTGAATTACTTTTAATCGAGCTGCCTGGAGATGAGTTATTTCTTTCGTATAGTTAACATGTGATATCACAACAATAATAAAAATATTAAAAATAGTAAAAATAATACAAATAATAAGAATAATACCACTAAAATTTTCAATACCATAAACAATTGAACATGATAAAAACTAGTTATATTAATAAATGCAAGACACTGGTAATATTATATGCCAAATAAAATAATCAAAATAGGAAATATATTCTAGAATTGCTAAGTCCAACATTACATATAAAATACAAACTTGAATGAAAATGTCTTGACTTCATTCAGTAGAGTGTAGACTCTCAAAATACAATTATACTATACTCATAAAGATGTAAATTCAACTATCAAATATCATCCAATAACAGTTCATATGATATCCGATACTTTACATAGAGGGTGTTAACTTAAATTGATCGTTGGGCAAAAAGTACCTTAGTTTGGAGGCATGTATTACTTCATAGTCCTTCTTTGTCAACCAGTTAGGTTTATTTATTTTAAAACTTACATTAGACAACTTTTCAATAATTTGATATGGACCAGAAAAAGGTGGGCTTAACTTCCTGGTGTTCGGATAATGAAATTCTTCTGCAATTACGAGATCACCAGGTTTGAAAGGTGCTTCCACAAATTTTAGGTCATATCTGACTTTGTTTTTTAAATGGTGCTCACCAGTTCTTTGGAAAGCCTCTTTCCTGGCTTCCTCAACCGTAGGGTAATAGTTTTCATTGCCTAATACTGATGGATAAGGAAATTGGCCAAACATTAAGTATGCCGGGGGGTATTTGGTTACTGAATGCGGTGTATTATTGTACTCGTTAATCACATCCTCCAGAATTTTGGGCCATGGAATGTTTGAAGGTGTAGCATTGATTTTAAGTCTTAGTCGAGTGCAAATGGACTGATTTACGCGTTCATTTTTCCCATTACACTGGGGCCTGTGAGATGAAGTAAGTAATTTTTTTACATTATGTTTATGTACCCATTTACGCAGTTTAGACGCTGTAAAAGCAGGGTTTCTGTCCGTTAAAATTTTCTTGGGAAGTTGAATGCTAAAAATCTGTTTTAGAATATTAATATAAACTTCTGTTGTAACATTTTTAGAGGTAAAACCCCAAACATAACGAGTAGCGTGATCAATAGCTAAGTGCATGTATTTTTTTGTTGAATTGTAATAATTGAAGCCCCCTACTGTGTCTAATGATATTATATCAAAGGGTTGTTCTGCAGGAGGTAAGGCTTCAAGAAGGCCAAATTTAGGTTGGTGGGATTTCTTGTTTAGTTGGCAGACTTCACAATGTTTGACAAATTGCGTAATATCTTGTGTCATGCTGCTCCAGTAGTACTGTGGTGAAATTAAATTTAGCATTTTTTGAATTCCTGGATGGCCAAATTGATTATGGGTTGTTATTAATAATTTTTCTCTTAAGGAGAAAGGTACGACAATTTTTTGAAAACCCTTTTTGTGAATTACCAAAATGTCATTAAATTTTTGAAATTTAGGTCCTGTTACATTATCTAACTCTTGGTGTTCTTTAATTTCATCTAAGGTTAATAAATGAATGTGGGGATTTACGTTTGATAAAATGGGATTTCTTGAGAGCATGTCGGCTTCAAAATTTGTGGACCCTTTATTGTATTTTACGGTATAATCGTACATGCTTAATTTTAGTGACCATCTGAATAATCTACCGGTTAAATGTTTTATCTTTTTAAGCCATACTAAAGCAGCATGATCGGTATGTATTGTGAAAGGTTTTCCATGAAGATAATAATGGAATTTGTCAAGAGCATCGATTATGGCTAGACACTCCAATTCTGTGATGGCGTAATTTCGCTCGTAGGGCCTTAGTTGCCTTGAGTGGAATGCAATGGGATGTAAATCTCCATTTTCATCCATTTGTTTCAATACAGCACCTAAAGCTTCCTTAGAGGCATCAGTAAAAACATGGCATGGGAGATTAGGATTAAATAATCTCAAAATAGGTCTAGAAATTAATGCATTTTTAAGTAGTTCAAATGATTTCTGACAGATTTCTGACCATTCCCACGGAGTGTCTTTCTTTAATAATTTATTTAGAGGGGCTCTAATTTTAGCATACTTGTCAATGAATTTATGGTATACGTTTATGGATCCGAGGAATCTTTGTAATTCTTTAACATTTTTTGGAGGAATTAAATTTTTAATGGTTTCGGTATTAGCATTGTCTGGTTTTATTTGGCCATTACTAATTTCATAGCCAAGGAAGTCAATTTGAGATTTGGCAAAATTACATTTGGAAAGTTTTAGTTTTAGATTTTCTTGGCGGCAAATATTGAATATAGTTTTAAGGTGAACCAAATGCTCGGCATAGGAGTCCGAATAAACTATAAAGTCATCGAAATAATTGGTAACGAAGTTGACCTTATGTTTATTTAGGATCCTTCTGAGAGCTCTTGCGAATTGAGCCGGAGCATTTTTGTATCCGAATGGGAGGACCAACCACTCGTAAAGTCCCTGATTGGTTACAAAAGCAAGTTTTTCTGTGTCTGAAGGATGGAGGGGGACGTGCCAGTAGCCAGAGGCTAAATCTAGCGTGGAAAAATATTTGGCATTGACAAGTCTGTCTAAAAGCCAGTCTATTCGCGGCAAAGGCTCTGAATCTGTCTTCGTAATGGCATTGATTTTCCTGTAATCAATACAGAGACGCGTTTTACCTTCTCCTTTTTTATGTGCCATTGTCACGGGAGAGGAATAGGGGCTACAGGATTCCTTAATGAGTTTAGCATCCAGCAACTCCTGTACTTGTTTTTGAATTTCTGCATTATCTTTAGGTGATGTACGGTAAGGCCTAAGCGAGATAGGAAGTTCCGAGGTGAGAGTTACTCGCTGGGGTTCCCATCTGACTCTACCTACGTCGTACCGATTGCGTGCAAAAATATCTTTGAAGTCGCTCAGAAGCCCTTCCAATTGTAGGTTCTCTTCAGTAGTATAATGATTAAAAGTTATATCATCATAATCCGAGAGAGTTTGAGTATCAAGGCAACAATGTCCCTCTTGAGACAAACTTGCTTGATTTGATTTGGAAGGAAAACTAAGCGGCTTCTGGCAATTCATATCATCCGTTAAAGTTAAGGTGTGGTTGAATGAACTTTCATGAGAAATTTGACCGGAAACGTTTTGGTCATTCATAATGATGACTCCATCTTGAGTCAGAGTATTTGAGCAAAAATCCATCGAGATATGGAATTTTTGTAATTCTGGGGTTCCCAGTATCGCATATGGCAAGTAAGACCTTACTAGATATAAGGAGCTATTTTGCCTGATATTCCCTATTTGGAGGGGTACTTGAACTTTTTTGGAAATCTGGACCTGTCCCTGGGTTTGGTTAACATTAAGAGGGTGGCAACTTTGAATAGACGTCATATCCAAAGCTGTAGCTAGATTTTCTGGAATGAGGGACAGAGTACTTCCGCTATCCAATAAAAAGGGTATTTGAACCTCATTATGACAAGTGTTTGGGTTTCTACGGTTTTCGTAATTTTTGCATTTGAGGTACCCGGGCACAATAAACCGTCATAAAGAATTCATGTGTATTCCTTGATCAGGAGAATACCCATGGGCGTTTTGTGGTTGGGTCTCATTACTGTGGGTTGCTAAGTTGGATGAAATTGTTGTTCCTGCATTTCCCTGAACATCATATTTATGTAGTAAAGTATGGTGCTTTCGGTGGCAATTTTTACAACTCATCTTGGATGCACATTTACTTGCAAAATGGCCACTACGCAAACAATTTACACACAACTTATTCAATTGGATGGTTCTCCATCTGCTATCTACAGGCATAGTTATTAATTTTCTGCAAGTGTGGGTGGCATGCGAATCAAAGCAAATACCGCATTTACTATTTTCTAAATTTTTGTGGCCTTTCGATCTATCGGAAGAATCTCTGACATAAGTTATATTTCTTACATCTGTTTTAGTTGGGTTCTCTAAAGTTAACAAGCTTTTAGCTTGAATCTCTAAAAATTTTAGAAATTCCGTGAGATTAGGCATATTATTATGGGTAAGGGATAGTTCCCATCGCTCTTTGAGATTATCGCTTAATTTTTGAACTATGGTATAAATTATCATGTTATCCACTAAAGCATTTTGAGTAAGTTTTAAAGAATCTAGAATTCGAAGTGATTCATTGCAGGTATCTATTATATCGAAAATAGCTTTAGAGGAAGTGGAACAATTTTTCATATTTTTTAAATTGTATAACTTGCCTATTTGTGCTATGGCCAAATCCCTAACCTTATCGTAGCGAGCGCAAAGGGTGTCCCATGCATTTTTATAATTGACCTCCAAAAGAGGAAATCCGGAAATCAATTTATGGGCAGGACCCTTTACACTAGCTAAGAGATATTGCAATTTAGAAACGGCTCCCAAATCTGGATTTCGATCTATAGTTGTGGTAAAAATCTCCTTAAAAGAGAGCCACTGATCAGCTTCTCCGTAAAAGGGTTTTAATTCAAATTTGGGAAGATTGACTGTTTTTTCAAAAACATTACTTGTATTTTTATTGTTATTCTCTGAACCACCCTCGTTAATGCTTAAACTCTTAGTTAATTTATTACGTGATGTATTTATTGCGATAGTTAATGCATCCAATTTAAGGGCAATTTCATTGTATTCCTCAATTATAGCTTCCGTTTCTGTTGTATCGCTCTCAAGAACGGCGTTTTCCTGATTTTTACCTAATTCTGTACTAATATCTTGCACCTGACCATGATACAAATCTAACTCTTCTAGAGTTATCGTCTGATCATCAATTTTGGGATTTATGATATTTTTTATACGGGTAATTTTTGCTTTGAGAACAGTTTTTTGTTTCTTAATATTTTCCATTTTGAATTAATTTTAAGATAACTTTTTAATAATCTAAATATT
This sequence comes from Maratus speciosus, assembly GCA_963932465.1. Classification (NCBI taxonomy): domain Eukaryota; kingdom Metazoa; phylum Arthropoda; class Arachnida; order Araneae; family Salticidae; genus Maratus; species Maratus speciosus. The sequence goes on from OZ010795.1 coordinate 207,292,992, forward strand.
ATAACACTCTTAATATCCGTCAAAATGTTTAAACATTCTCAACATAATATAAGCACGTGCATAAAATTGATAAAAAGAATAAAATAGTTAAAAATAATTAAAGAAATAAATATAGGAAACATGAATCATTTTTTTTTTTTTTTTTTTCAAAAGATTGCAATGCTTTAAAACCATGGTTTTCACAAATACCAAAAATGAAAACATCACTGGAGATATACTACTTATTAAATCACTTACCTTAAATTATGTAATCAGAATAAAAATAAAAATAATATGGATAATAATATTATATAAAAATAAATAACACTAGGGTACCCCATGAGCTCATACACACACACACACACAAAATAAAAGAAAAAAAAACATTTCGCAAAAACGGAGAAGGAAAAATTTATATCTCTGTATTTAAGCAATTGTAGTGCGCACTTATCATGAAATAAAAAGCAATGACAGCAACGATGCTATCTTTCACTGCATGAAATTTACTTTTAGAGATGCTCTGAAGAAAATCACTATAAAATCATCAACACAACTGAAGAAGATGAATTCCACTTAGAGACTGCAGTTTTCATGTTGTGAAACTTTCACTGCACTGTTAAAACAAAATGCGGATATCACTGCTGAAATATTTGACTTTTAAAACGCAGAATATGTTGAAAAGGATCTACATTTTGATCGATTTTAATTAAGATGATATTCTTCAAAATATAGTAGAAGAAATGGGAAGACACTTTCTATAATAGAATTGAAGAGTTAACAGCATATCACTGCTGACAGATTCTTTGATGAGGCGAACTTCTTGTATTTACACTACTTGAAGGAGCATAGTGAACACTTTCCCAGCACCCAATTGGGGCCTCTTTGAATGTTCAATCGGAGCTTATTCCGTATCGTGTAGCACCAAGAATTCTTTTTTTTTTTTTTCTTTTCTTTACTTCTCATGTTTTCCCGCTGAGCAGGTAATATAATCCAGACGACTCATAATACTGTCACATTTTAACGAAATGACAGTATTCACTGAAATTAACTTTATTAAGTTTTATTTAAATAATCAAAAAGGTGGCAATCAATTTCCATAGCTGCTTACATGTTAGACTTCAGATACCAAGTGGCGTAGAGGTATATCTCTGAAATTGCTCATCTCCTAGGGTTACCAGTTAAAAAGGGCCATGTGTTTCTATTAATTTAACGATAAAATGGATTAGTTGGCTACCCCGCCAAACCCGTGATTATCAGTCATTGGGCCCGTATCCAAATTGAGGGACGATTCATTACAAAAACTAATCAATAGGTCCAATCTTTATAATTTTCTTACATATATATACATTCTTGTGTCAAACGTCAAACAAAATCTTTATTTTGGCGCCCCCTTCACCTCCTGTTAAAGCGGCGCCCGGGGCACGTGCCCCCTCTGCTCCCCCCCCCCCCTAGTTTCGGCCCTGGCTATCGCATGCAAAAAATCAGATTTTTCAAAATGTCACCCACAATAGAAATTGAAACTGCTATATCAGCCATTTTTTAAGGTAAAGACAAACAAAAAATGCTCCTGAATCCTTATATCAAGGTCAAATACTTAAGAAAGAAACCTTTTTCAATTTCTAATTTTTTTGCACCTCACTTTAAATATATATATATTTTTTTTTAATTTAATGGCTGCCATTTTGAAACAAGATGGCTGATGAATCTGGCCAGCGAACTTGGTCGAGGTATTGATGTATACTATCCACATGCTTCTTAAATCGAAATAGGTGAATACGCGTGTTATCGCGTGACAAATACAAGATCGTTTCAAAATGTTAGCCATGCTAGAAATTTAAAGTGTCAATTCAATCATATTTTAAGATATAAACAAAAGAACAAATTTTCAGAAACAAAAACTGCTCCGGAATCTTTGTATCAAGGCCAAACACATAAAAACAATCTTTTTCATTTTCAAATTTTTTAATACCTCGTTTTAAATTTTAAATTTAATTTTTTTTTAAATGGCAACCCTTTTGAAACAAGATAGCGAATGAAGCTGGCCAACGAACTCGGTCGAGACATTGATATGTACTATGTACAGACCAAGTTACATCCAAATCGGTTCATAAATACGCCTGTTATCGCATGACAAAAGTCAGGTCGTTTTAAAATGTCAGCCACAATAGAAATTCAAAATGCTATTACTCAGCCATTTTTTTAGATAGAGACGAAACAAAAACTGTTCCGGAATCTTTGTATTAAGGTCAAACACATACGAAAAATATCTTTTTCATTTTCCAATTTTTTGGTATCTCATTTTAATTTTTTTATTTTTTAATTTTTTTTAAATGGCCGCCATTTTGAAACAAGATGGCGGATGAAGCTGGCCAACGAACTCGGTCGAGATATTTGTATGTACTATGTACACACCAAGGTACATCCAAATCGGTTCATAAATACGCCTGTTATTACGTGACAAAAATCAGGACGTTTCAAAATGTCAGCCACGATAGAAATTCAAAATGCTACAACTCAGCCATTTCTTAAGATATAGACGAAACAAAAACTGCACTCGAATCTTTTTATCAAGGTCAAACACATAAGAAGAAAATATTTTTTCAATTTTCAATTTTTTGGCACCACATTTGAAATTTAAATTTTTCTTAAAAATTTAAATGGCCGCCATTTTTAAACAAGATGGCGGATGAAGCTGGCCAACGAACCCGGTCGAGACATTGGTATGTACTATGTATAAACTAAGTTACATCGAAATCAGTTCATAAATACGCCTTTTATCGCGTGACAAATTTCAGGACGTTTCAAAATGTCAGTCACGCTAGAAATTCAAAATGCTGCAACTCAGCCATTTTTTAAGATATAGACGAAACAAAAACTGCTCCAAAATCTTTGTATAAAGGTCAAATACATAAGAAAAAAATATTTTTCCATTTTCAATTTTTTGGTACCACATTTGAAATTTTAAATTTTTTTAAAAATTTTAAATGGCCGCCATTTTGAAACAAAATGGCGGATGAAGCTGGCCAACGAACTCGGTCGAGACATTGGTATGTACTATGTACACACCGAATTACATCCAAATCGGTTCATAAATACGCCTTTTATCGCGTGACAAAATTCAGGACGTTTCAAAATGTCAGCCACGCTAAAAATTCAAAACGCTATAGCTCAGCCATTTTTTAAGATATAGACGAAACAAAAACTGCTCCGGAATCTTTGTATAAAGGTCAAATACATAAGAAAAAAATATTTTTCCGTTTTTAATTTTTTGGTACCACATTTAAAATTTTAATTTTTTTTTTAAATTTTAAATGGCCGCCATTTTGAAACAAAACGGCGGATGAAGCTGGCCAACGAACTCGGCCGAGACATTTGTATGTAGTATGTACACACCGAATTACATCGAAATCGGTTCATAATTACGAGAGTTACAGTGTGACATAGGTCAGATATATATATATACCGGGTGATTATAATTAAAGTTACGATTTCAGAAATCGATAATTTTAAAACTTCGGATCAGAATGACTTGATATTTGAGCAGAACAATCCTGAGGCAATGAAATATTGTTTGGCGAAGGAAAAATATCAGTTCCAAAATGTGCCAATAGATGGCGCTGTCGGGGTTCACATTGTCTGGAGATATGAAAATTACTAATACGTGACATGCGCACCGCAGACATAGCTGCCATAAAAATGCAGAGCCTGTTTGCCCGAATGCTTCATCCTGACTCTGACTATGAAGGATCGCGCTCTGCTCTTGATGCTTTTGTATAAGAACGATGACTGTGCACTTACAGGTATTAGGAAGTTTCGGACATTAAAATCCATAAACAGGGGTCCAATAAGCATAAATGGTCTGTGAAAAGTGATTACTAAATTCGAAGAGACCGGTTCATTTAACGTTGAACGGGGTAGAGGAAGGAAACCAGTTTCGACAACGGCCATGGAAGATGTGGCTACAGCATTAAAAGAAGAGACTCACAGTGAGGCTGGAATCAGCAGTGCATGGAGAATTGGCCGAATACTGGATATGCCGAGCAGCACGGTGCGTAAAGTCCTACGGAACATCTTGCGCTGTTATCCGTACAAGATAACTCATGTGCAGGACCTGCTGACCTGGAAGCACGTCAGTCTTTTGCACTACAATTTCTTGTCCGGATGGAAGTGGACAACGGATGACCATGATACATTCTGTGGCCTGACGAAGCCCACTTTCGTTTGCAAGGTTCTGTAAATTCGCAAAATTGCAGCATATGGGCGACCAAGAATCCGTCCCAGCTACAGCCATTACCTCTTCAGTCTGAAAAGCTCACTGTGTGGTGCGGAATAACGGCAGCGTTTATCGTCGGTCCGTTTTTCTTCGAGGAGATCACACCTGCGGGTTCCGTTACCTGCACCGTTACTGACAAGTGGTATGAAGCACTTTTGCGTGACCATGTCCTTCCGGAACTTCAGCAGCGTCAGTGTGTGGATAGCACAATATTCATGCAAGATGGCTCTCCTCCGTACATTGCTACTCCTGTGAAGCAGCTACTGAGTTCTAATTTCGGAGATGATAGGATCATAAGCCGACATTTTCCAACAACGTGGCCGCCACGTTCCTCCGACTTAAACCTGTGTAGTTTCTGGCTTTGGGGGTACCTGAAGAATGTTGTTTACAACGGGCGGATTCAGAATCTAGCCGATTTGAAGGCAAGCATCACACATTACACCCATTGCATCAGTACAGATACTCTCTGATCTGTTGTGGAGCATGTTGTTTAGCGCTTCCAATTACTAGCGGAACAAGCGGAGGGCATATCGAACAACTTATGTTTTAATCATCAAGTAAGGTGTTTGTTCCATGTAGCTCTTTTTTTTAATTTTTGTTGTTGTCGCTGTAAACACGGAGTCTTGTCTTTTCGCTAATAAATTTTTAGTAAACCCCTGAATTCTATTTTTTCCTTTTGGCTTACAAAATTCCTGTGTTTGACGATTACATTTTTGGTCTTTCCCCCCCCTGACATTACGCTGACAACGCCATCTATCGGCACATTTTTGAACTATTTTTTTCCTTTGCCAAACAAAATTTCATTGCTTCACGATTGTTCTGCTAAAATATCAAGTCATTCTGACCAGTAGTTTTAAAATTATTGACTTTTGAAATCGTAACTTTAATTATAATCACCCGGTATATCAATTTTGAACGGAGGGTGGTTTCGGGGTCTGGGGGTCATGATCGATGAAAATATACCAAAATTTTTTGAAATCTCTTTCCTCCGAACGGCTGCAATAGGTAGCTTTTTGTAATGAAAGCTACCTAAAATGCTGCAACTCAGCCATTTTTTAAGATATAGACGAAACAAAAACTGCTCCAAAATCTTTGTATAAAGGTCAAATACATAAGAAAAAAATATTCTTCCATTTTCAATTTTTTGGTACCACATTTCAAATTTTAATTTTTTTTTAAACTTTTAAATGGCCGCCATTTTGAAACAAAATGGCGGATGAAGCTGGCCAACGAACTCGGTCGAGACATTGGTATGTACTATGTACACACCGAATTACATCTAAATCGGTTTATAAATACGCCTTTTATCGCGTGCAAAATTCGGGACGTTTCAAAATGTCAGCCACGCTAAAAATTCAAAATGCTATAACTCAGACATTTTTTAAGATTTAGAAGAAACAAAAACTGCTCCGGAATCTTTGTATAAAGGTCAAATACATAAGAAAAAAATATTTTTCCATTTTTAATTTTTTGGTACCGCATTTCAAATTTTAAATTTTTTTAAAAATTTTAAATGGCCGCCATTTTGAAACAAAACGGCGGATGAAGCTGGCCAACGAACTCGGTCGAGACATTGGTATGTACTATGTACACACCGAATTACATCGAAATCGGTTCATAATTACGAGAGTTACGGTGTGACATAGGTCAGATATATATATATATATATATATCAATTTTGAACGGAGGGTGGTTTCGGGGTCTGGGGGTCATGATCGATGAAAATATACCAAAATTTTTTGAAATCGCTTTCCTCCGAACGGCTGCAATAGGTAGCTTTTTGTAATGAAAGCTACCTAATAAAGAATATGTTTTTCACATTTTCAAGACACCATATATTAAATTTACTACAAGGTTTTATGTTTCCTGCCATTTTTTTTTTCTTCTTTACTTTTCAATACACAAATGTTATGTTCATGCTTAAACTTTTATTTTTTTTTATTATTATTGTTTTTTTTTTAACAGATTTTAAATTTACTTAGTTCAATTTTCTTGCAGTTTCTAAAATTGTTGTTGTAAAGTCAAAATTCGAATTTAAAATGAACATTTCTTTTTCCTTTAGTGCATTGAATCGACAACAATTTAAATAAAATGTTTTTCATTTAAAGACTGTTTAAAGTAATTGATTCAACAAGAAAAGCTTCATAAAAAGGTTTTTTCTTTGAAATTAGAGAGGAAGTAAAACACTCTTCTTTTATCTGATATTAATTGCTAAATATATATGAAAATAAATGATCTACTGTCTTCAGGAAACGTTTGTTTGAAAGCACCTTAATTTATAATCTTGCACTTTCTCTCCCTCTGTCTCTGTTTTACTTCCTTTTTAATTTGCATTTTATTATTATTATTATTATTATTATTATTATTATTATTATTATTCAAGACTCCAGGATCTGACTTTGTTTACATTTGTTTAGTGTTCAATTTTTGTGAAATATTTCTCTGCGTTTTTCGTAAGTCCTTCAGGTTCTGACAAATAAAGAATATGTTTTTTCGATTTCCCAATCAATATTAAATTTTCTACGAGGTTTTATGTTTCCTGCAATTTTTCTCTTTACATTTCCACACATTTTTCTTTACATTACATTTTTCTTTACATTACTGAAATTCTTTCAGAGAAACTGTGATGCTTAAACTTTATTTTTAAAAAAGATATTTTAGATTTTACTTGAAAGAACAGGAAACAGAAATGCCTGTTATTACCCTTTTGAAAAAATGGTTATTGTCCTCGCCAGGGTAGGAAATCAAAAGCATACCTGAGGCTTTTTATTGGTTGCATCCGCATTTTATTCGTTTTCTGATTGGTCTATACAGTAATCTGTACTTTCCCTTTACTTTCAACAGAGATGGATACTTCTGTTGTCACTATGACAAAAAAAAAGTAATAAAAACTACAAAAAAAAAAATAATAACTCAGAAACAAATTGAGATACAGCTTTCAAACAAATTGCGTTTAAAAATTTTTTTCTCTATACGACGGTGTAAAAAGTAATATTGTGGGATGTTTAGAAGTTTAAGAATGAAATTTCATTTAAAATTAGTCGTCAGATTTGTTGGACGATGGAAAAGCCTTTTCCCGAACAGCCAGTGAAATGCTTGGATAATACGTAAGTTTCAGGTGGATAATACGTAAGTTTCAGGAAATTTAACGAGTCGCAGACGATTTTTGTCGCTTGCAATTTTTACGTGTAATAACACTATTAATGTTTAATTTATGGCGTACGTAATGCATGATCAACTCCGTGCGATTTTTTATGTCTTAAATTTTAGTCTTTGAAAAAATCATTTTCCAAATGGTCGTTGAAATTTGTTAAATTGCTTCTTACTTATTTTATTATTATTGTTTTCTTTGTCAGTTCCATTTTCAAAGAGTTTCTAAAAATGTTGCGGTAAAATCATAATCGGGATTTGAAATTAACAATATTTTTTATAATCTGTATTTTCTTGAATAGACAACAATTTGAATAAGTTTCTCCTTTGAAAGACTAGTTAAACTAGAGAAGATTTATAAGGTTTTTTTTATTTGAAATTAGAGAGGGGGGGGGGCACTTTTTTAGCTAATAATAAAATGATACATATGTATGAAAATAAATACTCTACTGAGTTTAGGAAACTCTTCGACTCGTTTGAATGCCCCTTAATTTTTAATCTTCGAATGTCTCTCTATCTCTGTCTGCCTTTTTTCCAGGGCTGCGGATTCTGAGTCGGAGTCTGGCCCATTTTTAACCGAAAGAGTCGGAGTCGGATCTATTAAAATTTCCGGATTCGGAGTCGTCCATTTTCCCACCGACTCCACAGCACTGCTTTTTTCTTTCCTTTTTCAGCCCCCATTTTTATTTTTTTTTTATTTTTTTATTATTATTATTTTAAGTTTCCAGATTTAGACATTGTTTAAATTTTGCTAGAGTTCAGTTTCTTATGCAGAATATTTCACTTCGTTTGTTGTAATACCTTTAGATTTTGACAAATAAAGAATGTGTTTCTCCGATTTCTAGGACGCCCTATATTAAAGTTACTACAAGGATTTATGTTTCCTACCATTTTTCTCTGCTTTACATTCCCAAACAGAAATTCTTTCAGCGAAACCTTTATGCTTAAACTTTTGTTTAAGAAAATAGATTTTTATATTTCATTTCAAAGAATCGAAAAACAGAATTGTCTTTTATTCTTCTTATTGTTATTTTAAGTTCAATTTTCTAGCAGTTTCTAAAATTGTTGTTGTAAAATCAAAATCGGAATTTGAAATGAGCTTTTTTAAAATCTTGGTTATCTTGAATAACAACTTTCTCATTTGAAAGACTAGTTAAAGTGAATACTACCAGTGAACTACAAGATTGATTCAAAAAGGAGAGTTTCATAAGATTTTTTTTTTTTTTTTTTTTTTTTTTTTATTATCATTATTAGAGAGAGAGAGGAAGAATTGAGGGCCCCACAACCACAGTAGACCAAGTCCATTTTGATAAAAAAAAAAAAAAAAAAAAAAAAAAAAAAAAAAAAAAGATATAGTCCATTTAAAAGGTGCATAAAATCCGTTTTATTCACTCCCACACGAACCAAGTCTGTAAACAGATTCGATATACCGGGAGTCCCAAAAATGACTGATGGATTTTAAAATTTAATAACTTGCAAACGGTGACAGATATTAACAAAATTCTTGCATGAGGGTTATGTATGATGTCAGGAGTTTTCTTACTGTGATTATCGATTTTAGTTCGAATTTCAAGCAATAGATGGCGCTGCGAGAAATAGGTGCTAATTCTAGACCCGATGTTTGGTACTTCGGGATCCATTCAAAACATTTTAATCTCCTTTTTTCGCATGGGAGAAGAGAGAGGTCAAAAAATCGAACCTGGATTTAGCGCCTATTGCTTGCAGCGCCATCTATCGCTGTTGTTTGTAACTAAAACTAATAATCACAGCATAAAATCACCTGACATCTTACATAACCCTCCTGCAAAAATTTTTGAGATGTCTGTCACCGTTTGCAAGTTATTCAATTTTAAAATCCATCAGTCATTTTTGGGACACCTGGTATGAGAAAGTATGTGAAAACAGATTTGGTTCACTGTGGGAGTAGATAAACAGATTTTATGTTCCTTCTAAATAGACTATCTCATTTTTTTTTTCAAAATGGACTTGGTCTACTATGGTTGTAACCCCCCAAAAAAGAAAAACCTCTCTTTTTATCTAATACTAGGGGGCTCGGCCCCCTACGAGCTACGCTCGCCAACCCCCGTCCAGACACCGCAGGCTCTAAATGCACGCTAATTTGATCGGCTTTGTAAAGATTTCGAAAGATTGAATTATAATTTAAAAAACAGTGGCGATCTCCCTATAAACGGATTTCTATTCATTTCTCTTTGATTTGGGAATTTTAACGCCAAATCAGCTGCGGTACTACTTGATCATCCAGTCGACCAATTTCGCCAAATTATACAAATTGACATAATTTTTATTTTAAAAAACGAAAGAACAAATAAATTAGTACAACATTAATAAAAATACAAATAAAACGTCGAAATCAAAATAACTTGATGACGTACACACGTGTAACAACATTTCAAAATAAGCTAATATAAAAGGAATTAAGTAAACAGAGTCTTTGTCTCCTGGTATTTTTTAACAAAGCGAAAAGAAAGTTCTTTTAAATGAGATATTTTAAATTAATCGTTTTTAATCTGACGTAATTTTGACCAAGCTATTCTGTCTCTTTTAAATATTCACATGAAAATACTTTTGTTAGAAATGAAATATTATTTGCGCTTTCCTAACAAAAATAGTTGAAAAGATCCTCTCAAAATATCAAATAAATGTCTAGCACAATTTCTAAATTTAAACTGTTTTGCAATATTATTTTGTGTTCATTTTATGTAATAACTGTAATGTGACGTAAATATGACGTAATTTCTCCTATTTAAGACTTCTAACGCATGTTAATGAATTTATTATTTTACAATATCCTTTCTCTTTTAAAATTCACCTGTATACTTTTTATGACGTAATTTTCATTAAGTTCCTGCTTTTTATACACAATTATTTTCATTTTAATTTGAACGTATCTTTTCTATTTATAATAGTCACGTGTAAATAAATTTTTAATTTGAAGCAATCATTATTGTTTCGGTTGTTTATACAGTTGGCAACAGGTTAAATTAGTACAATTTTCTAAAATAAGTAAAAAATATCTCTCGAAATGCTGAAAATTTGAATTTAAAATAGAAATAAAACCTCGAAAAATGAGTCAAATTAAAAAAATAAGGGAATTCTGCACGCCGGTAAATTATAACGTATAAAATGATCTAAAAATTATTAAATTCCGATGTATAGTTTTTGCTCCTATAAAACTTTTTTAGTGGAACGATTTTGTCCAACTTTAGCATTAAATATCTCTTAAAATAATTCTTCGATTTGAAAACTGTCTGCATCAGCGTGTTTATCAAACATTTCTGTATAATACTACCGATTTTCATATTTTTGTATGCATTATTTTTCTTAATATTAACTGAGAAACACCTCCGGTCACAAAAAATTCAAAACCGGCGGCGGCGGCGGCGGCGGCGGTGGCGGTGACAGCGGTAGTTACTTTTTTTTAGAATAGAGAGATTAATGGTAAATATTTCTGAAAATAAATGCTTATAATTTTTTGGGGGGAAACTATTAGATTTGTTTGAAAGCCCTATAATTTCCAATCTCTCACTGTGTCACTGTTTTTTCCTCCCTTTTGTAGTTTGCCGATTTTTTTTTTTTTTAATTCTTTAAGCCTCCAGGTTCTCACTTTGTTTAAATTTTGTTAAAGTTCTATTTGTTATGAAATATTTCGCTTTCCTTGTCATAAGACCTTCATATTCTGACAAATAAAGAATACGTTTTTCCTATTTTCAAGACGCTCGACATTAAATTTACTACAAGGTTTTATGTTTCATGCTATTCCTCTCGGCTTTACCTTTCCATAAAGAAATTCTTTCAACAAAAGTTTGATATTTAAAATTTTATTCAAAAAAAGATAAATTTTACATTTTTCTTAAGAGAACAGAAAAAAGAAAATTGTCGGCTATTTTTTTTTTTCCTTATTGTTATTTAAAGTTAAATTTTCTAGCAGTTTCTAAAATTGTTGTTGTAGAATCAAAATCGGAATTTGAAATGAATATTTTTAAAATCTTTAATATCTTGAATAACAACTGTCTCGTTTGAAAGACTGTTTAAAGTAATTGATTCAACAAGAGTAGTTCTAAAAGATTTTTTTTTTCTTTGAAATTAGTGTGGAAAAATAAAGAAAACCCCCAATTTTTAGCTCATGTTATATGTTAAATATTTCTGAAAACAAATGCTATACTTGTCTTAGGAAACCATTGGAATGGGCTCAATACTATTTTTACCTCCATTCAGAAACCATCCCATTTGAACTCCCTCCATAAGCGAGCCACTTCTTTGAAGAAAATGAAACAAATTCCGTTTTTTCCTGGTCATTTGAAGAAGGTTTTATTAGAAAAATAATTCCGGAGGGCGCATTGTTCATCAAACTTCTAAACTAAGATTAGATTTTTTTTTATTCCTGTAATTTTAAGTGCTTTAACCCCTTTTTGGCTTTTTAGGCAATGAATTTAACGCTGATGACGGATTAAGAATGACGGTCAATAAACTCCTCTGCCCAATTCTGTTAGGAAACTCTAAAGAAATAGATAAATTAAGGAAATCGTCATTATTTCATCACAAAAAAAAATGCATTTATTTACTGAACTTCGAAAGAGCTTGGAATTAATAGTTATGAGAGATAAAATAGTAAAATCAAAGCAAACGTCAATATATTCATTTTTTAAACTCTGCAGTAATAAACTTATGTAATTAACTTTTGTTTTGATACTTAAAATTTTATATTTTTTCCTAATGTGAAAAATAAATTTTAGTAACATTAATTGTTACCTTTTTCAACAATTAAAATCCAGATATAAACATGACCTCCATTAAGAGACCACCTCTCGAAGCGACCATTTTTTATTGGAACGGAACGTGGTCGCTTTAAGGGGGTTTTACTGTATCTGAAAATAAATTATTACTATCTTTAGGAAACTATTAGACTCGTTTGAAAGCCCCTTAATTTTTAATCTCGCACTGTCTCTCCCTCTGTCTCTTTTTACTCCCTTTTTTAGTTTGCGTCTTTTTATTATTATTATTATTATTCAAGAATCGAGGATCTGACTTTGTTTAAATTTTGTTTTAGTTCTATTTCTTGGTAAATATTTCGCTTCGTTTGTCGTAAGACCTTCAAATCTGACAAATAATGAATATGTTCTTTCGATTTTCAAGACGCCCTACATAAAATTTATTACAAGGTTTTACGTTTCCTGTCATTTTTCTCTACTTTCCATACAAAAATGTTTTAGAAAAACTTTCATGCTTAAGGGGACAAGGGACCTTAAAATAATTTTTTTTATTTTTTGTAAATTTCACCTTAAATATTATTCAAGGGTACATTATATGCATTATGCCATGCATTTATCACAAAAAAATTTAAAAAAAAAATTTATTTTTGAGAAAAAAATGGAATTTTACGCGTCATTTTAGAAATCTTCGAAATGCCCCCTGCGTCTTCCATATCAATGAAAATCCCCAATACTTTTTATAAAAGTTTGGTTTATATATATAAACAAAATAGAGCATCGAATTTTATATATTTCAATTTAAAGGTAAAAAAAAAAAAAATTGAAAAATTTTGAAATTTTTTCGAAAAATTTTCAAAATTTCAAAGTTTTTCAATTTTTTCTTTATTTTTTGTAAATTTCATCCTAAATATTATTTAAAGGTACATTATATGCATTATGGCATGCATTTATCACAAAAAAATGTAAACAGAATTTTATTTTTGAGAAAAAAATGGAATTTTACGCATCATCTTGGAAATCTTCGAAATGCCCCCTGCGTGTCCCATATCAATGAAAATTCCCAATATTTTTTATAAAAGTTTGATTTATATATATAAATAAAATAGAGCATCGAATTTTATATATTTGAATTTAAAGGTAAAAAAAAAAAAAAAATTAAAAATTTTGAAATTTTTTCGAAAAAATTTCAAAAATTTTCATTTTTTTAAATTTTTTGTAAATTTTATCTAAAATATTATTCAGGGGTACATTATATGCATTATGGCATGCATTTAGCACAAAAAAAAATAAAAAATAAATTTATTTTTGAGAAAAAAATGGAATTTTACGCGTTGTCTTAGAAATCTTCGAAATGCCCCCTGCGCATCCCATATCAATGAAAATCCCCAATATTTTTTATAAAAGTCTGTTTTATATATATAAATAATATAGAGCATCAAGTTTTATATATTTGAATTTTAAAGTTAAAAAAAAAATAAAAAATTGAAAATTTTTGAAATTTTTTCGAAAAAATTTCAAAATTTTTATTTTTTTTTTTTTTTTACCTTTAAATTCAAATATTTAAAATTCGATGCTCTATTTTATTTATATATATAAAATAAACTTTTATAAAAAATATTGGGGATTTTCATTGATATGGAGAACGCAGGGGGCATTTCGAAGATTTCTAAGACGACGCGTAAAATTCCATTTTTTCTCAAAAATAATTTTTTTTTATTTTTTTTTTTTTGTGCTAAATACATGCCATAATGCATATAATGTACCCTTGAATAATATTTAGGTGAAATTTACAAAAAATAAAAAAAAATATTTTTAAGGATTTTAAGGTCCCTTGTCCCCTAAACTTAAAAAAAAAAAAAAAAAAAAAAAAAAAAAAAAATAGATTTATTTTACTTAGTTCAATTTTCTATAGTAGTTTCTAAAATTCTTGTGGTAAAATCAAAATTTGAATTTGAAACGAACATTTTTTTTTTTTTTGTTTTTGTTTTAATATCTTGAATAGACAACAATTTTAAAAACAAGTTTTTCGTTTGAAAGACTGTTTAAGGAGGTCCGGGACATATTTTAAAATAATTTTTATTTATTTAGTAAAAATTTTGAAATTTTTTGTGATAGTTAACCATATCATTTGTAAACAAAATCACATGATAAAACTTCTGATAATTAAAAAATATATATACATTTAAAGTTTATTAAAAAAGTGGGGTAGATTAAGATCGTTATATCTCGAAATATTATTTGTAAAATTTCAATTTTTTTTTCATTTAAGTAAACAGAAATACATAAGTTTTAATTTTGATTCAGCATTTTTAAAAATATTAATTTAAATAAAAATTGAAAATATTTAATGTAAAATTTTAAAAAATAAGGATGTAATTTAAAAAAAAAACATATTTCCAAAAGTAATTTTTTTTTCAAATTTGTTAATTCCAAATTAAAGTAAAACATTTTAAAAATACATTTTCCAAGTTTGAAACATTTATCTTTAACGGTTCATGACTTATAACAATTTAAATATGAGAAATGGTGAAAAAACCCATCATGATGCAAAACGCATATTCACAAGAAGTCGTTCCCGTGACAACCATTGCTTGAAAGCTAGATTTTTGAAAACAAACCAAAACGAAAAAAATAATATATATACACTGACGGAAAAAAAAAATCCCAACACCAAGAAAGACTTGTGTTAGATAAACAAAATTTGGTAGGCGTGTTTATACATCTGAAAGATGACATCGATTCAAATTACGCGCTTCGCGCATAAGTGTGGCGCTAGTGGCGCCACTCAGAACTTGCAGATCAGGTTTACTTTAAATGCGTGCTGTAAAGTTCGTGGGCGTTATTTAGCTACGAAACGTGACGTATTGAGTTGATGTTAGCCAAGAATGCCTTTAACAAGACGAAGAAGCCACTATCAACAGCTCCCCGAGTTGGAACGAGGTCGCATATTCGGGCTACGAGAAGGTGGATTTTTTTCCGCGATATTGCAGAAACACTTGGCTGGAATGTATCCACTGTGCATGATTGTTCGAAACAGTGGTCAATGGATGGTGCTGCATCAAGAAGACCGGGTTCCAGGCGGCCACGTGCACTCCTGAGAGGGAAGATCGCCGTATTCGGCGTAAGACTGTGGCGCATCGTACTGCGTCTGCGGCAGAAATTCGAACTGTAGTTGGTACCACAGTTACACAACGAACTGTTAGAAATCGGTTACTTCAAGGACAGCTCCGAACTAGGCGCCCTGTAGCGTGCATTCTACTGACTCCAAACCATTGCCGTTTGCGACGTCATTGGTGTCAATCCAGAGCTCATTGGAGGACGGAGTGGAGATCTGTTGTGTTTTCTGATGAAAAAGAAACAGAGAGTTATCATGTTGATTTTAAAGCATAAATATTCAGTTTAATAAAAATATGTTACTATTTTTTAAAGGTAATCATAATTTTTAAATCTTTTTACTAAGTTTTAGAATTTTTAAATTATATATTTTACAAAGTTTTCTTTTCCAAATTGAATTGCAATTAAATTTTTTAAATATAATTTTAATTTAAAAAACCCTTATTATACAAGTATAAATAATATTTTACTAGTATATAAATCTAGAATCTATTATTATAATTATTGGTATTATTATTGCAATCAAACAATAAATTCAAAATTTGCATTAAAAAAGTGATTTCATACTACGCAAACGCCGTTTGGTACAAAAATCTACCATTAAAAAAAACTTAGTAAATACAACGGGAAAATTAAAATTTATGTACGATGTACGTACATCGTATAGGCACAGAATGAACAAATATGAACAAAAATTTCAAAATTGATCGAGTATTTTGAAGTCGGCATTAATGGGTTAATGCAATAATTTGTTTTTAGAAAATTTGAAGATTTTTCTGTACCGGACCCCCTTAAAGGAATTGATTCAACAAGAGAACTTTTATAAAAAGGTCTTTTCTTTGAGATTAGAGAGGGGGAAAAAAACCCTCTTTCTTTCAGCTGATGTCAATTGCTAAATATATCTGAAAATAAATGATCTACTGTCTTTAGGAAACTATTAGTCTCGTTTGAAAGCCCCTAATATTTTTTAACTCGCACTGTCTCTCCCTCTGTCTCTTTTTACTTCTTTTTTAGTTTGCATCTTTTTATTATTTTTATTCTTATTATTCAAGACTCCAGGTTTTGACTTTGTTTGAATTTTGTTATAGTTCTTATGAAATATTTCGCTTCGCTTGTCGCAAGACCTTCAAATCTGACAAATAAAGAATATGTTTTATCGATTTTCAAGACGCCCGTGTATTAATTTTGCTACAAGGATTTATGTTTCATGCTATTTTTCTCTGCTTTACGTTTCCATAAAGAAATTATTTCAACGAAACTTTGATACTTAAACTTTTATTTCAAACAAGTAGGAAATTGCTCGTCAAACGTGGCAAATGAGGTGCGTTCGTACTATAACTAGTTTTATAAATATTTTTTGCACCCCATATTGTACTGATACTGAATGTATTATTTTATTGCACTTCATAAGTGCATAGTCTGTAACATCATTAAAATGCACTTGCAATAATTTTGCTCCCATTGCCCGTAATGTAACGGAAAATGTTTGACTGTCCCTGTAATTAAACTATACTTCCAATTTTCATAAAATCTGAAATGGCTCGACAAAATTTTACAACAATTATATATTTAAAATTTCAGACTATTCGGGAGACTGTAACATCATTAAAATGCACTTGCAATAATTTTTTCCCATTGGCCGTAATGTAAAAAAAACTTTTGAATATCCCTGTAATTAAACTATACATCCGATTTTCATAAAATTTGAAATGGCTCGACAAAATTTTGCAGCATTCATATATTTAAAATTTCAAACCATCGAACGACGACTATAGGTGCTACGTCTGAGTTTCAAAACGCCCTATATTAAATTTACTACAATGATTTATGTTTCATGCTATTTTCTTCTGCTTTACGTCTCTATACAGAAATTCTTTCATCGAAATTTTGATGCTTAAACTTTTTTTTACCCGACTGCCAAGAAGGGTTATGTGTTTCACGCGTATCTGGGTATGTGGATTTCTTTATACCCTCGAAACATCCCAACGGCTGGATGAATTTTAATGAATGAGGTCTCTATCGATTCGTCTTAACCGTCCGATTGTTATAGGCGCTTTGTTTTTATTTCAAAATGGCGGCCGTAAAATACAAAATGGCGGTAGAGACGAAAAAAACACAAATTACGCACCCTATTGGGTGGCATATTATTGGATAGGTCTTTCAAAATGAAGACGATGTTTCATTGACTATTTTGCAGTCAGAAGCTCCGTTTAAATACTACACAACCTGGAAGTTGTGTAGGTAGGATCTTTAGCTTTACTGCAACTCTAACCTTCATCGACATCTATAGGCCTCACCAAAACAGTGTTTATAGATAGGCTTTAACAATTAAACACAACTTAAAAGTAATCAATACAAGTAAATAAAAAAATAGATAAGTAATATAAAATGTAGTTTGACATAGATGAGAAATAATTAATTAGTTCGCTTTTTACGCAGTCGGGTTTTTTGATATTTAAATTTAATTTTTACTTGTTTAAAAAGTAGATTTTATACTTTATTTCAGAGAACAGAAGAACAGAATTGTCTCTTCTTCTTCTGATTATTATTATTAAGCTCAATTTTCTCCCAGTTTCTAAGATTGTTGTTGTAAAATCAAAATCGGAATTTGGAATGAACATTATTTAAATCTTTAATATCTTGAATGGGCAACAACTTCAATAACACCTGTCTCGTTTGAAAGGCTGTTTAAAGTGATTGATTCAACATCAGGAGTTTTAAAAGTATTTTGTTTCTTTAAAATTAGAGAGGAAGAAATAAGAAAACCTCCTCTTTTTAGCTGATATTAATAGTAAATATGTCTGAAAATAAATGCTTATACTTCTCTTTAGAAAACTATTACACTTATTTGAAAGCTCCTTCATTTTTATTCTCTCACTGTGTCTCTTTCTGTCTTTTTTCCCTTCCTTTTTCAGTTTGCATCTTTTTATTAATTTCTTTTTTTTTTAAGCCTCTGGGTTATCATTTTGTTTAAATTTTGTTAGAGTCCTCTTTGTTATGAAATATTTCGCTTCGTTTGTCGTAAGACCATTAGATTGTGACACATAAAGATTTTTTCCCCAATTTCCAAGACGCCCATATTAAAATTACTAGAAGGATTTATGTTTCATGCTCTTTGCTTTGCGTTTCCATGTACAGAAACATTTTCAACGAAACTTTGATTCTTAAACTTTTATCTAAAAAAAGATAGATGTTACATTTTACTGGAGAGAACAGAAAAGCAAAATTGCCTGTTATTATGTTTTTTTTTTTTTTTTTTTTTTTTTTTTTTTTATCAGTTTCTAAAATTGTTAATATCAAAATTGAAATTTGAACCGAACATTTCAAATCTGAAAGCTCCTATTTTAATCTTTATTTTTCTTAAGAGAACAGAAAAGCAAAATTGCCTGTTATTATGTTTTTTTGTTTTTTGTTTTTTTAATTCGTTTCTAAAATTGTTAATGTAAAATCAAAATTGAAATTTGAAACGAACATTTCAAATCTGAAAGCTCCTATTTTAATCTTTTATATTTTTGAATAGACAACAATTTGAATAATAAGTTTTTCGTTTGAAAGATTGTTTAAAGTAATTGGTTCGCCAAGAGAAGTTTTATGAGAAGGTTTTTCCTTTTAAATTAGAGAGGAATTTTTTTTAAACCTTGCCTTTTACCTGATGTTCAATATTAAAAATATATCAAAATAAATTCCTGACTGTCTTTAGAAAAATGTAACACCTTTTATTTTTAATCCCGCACCCTCTCTCTCTGTGGGAGTCTTTTTTCCTTCCTTTTTAAGACTTTCCAACATAGTTGAAAAGTGTTTATGAATTCGGTTTCTTTGTCTGTCTGTCCGCCTGCCATCTGTCAGTGCTGTATCTTTAGTAAATATACTAGTATTGGCCTTAAATTGGTATATATTATTGAAGTTTACTATGGCATGTTATTCAGTATAGAAAAAGAGGTTTGTAGCCTATGTAGATCGTTTATAGGAACACTCAAAAGAATTCCGTTACATTACAGCCTATGGTGAAAAATCATCTGCGGGTGCACTTTAATAATGTTACACTATTTCAAACATATTGAATTTAATATCTGAAGTGCACTACAAAATGCTTACTATAGAACAAAATGTGAATATAGGATTGATCGTTCATTTACAGGGAGGCACAAATGAATTCGTTTACAGAACTGTCTGCCAATAATATACAGTTCTACTTCTAATGAAATATTTCGCTACGTTTGTCGTAAGACCTTCAGATTCTGAAAAATAAAGATTATGTTTCAAGTTAAATTTACTACAAAGTTTTAAACAATTTCTCCTACTTTACTTTTCCATACATAGAAATTCTTTTACCAAAAATTTGACGCTTAAACTTTAATTTAAAAAAAAAATAGATTTTAGATTTTAATCGAGAGACTAGAGAAACAGAACTATCTGTTATTATGTTTATTTCTTATTTATTTGTTGTTTTTACATAATTTCAATTTTCCAACAATTTTGAACATTTCAAATCTGAAAACCGTCTTTTGAGTCTTTAATATCTTGAATGGAGAGCAACTTGAATGCAAAGTTTTTTAATTAAAAGACTGTTTAAAATCATTGCTTCATCAATAAGAATTTTTCAACACTTTCCAACATAGTTGAAAAATGCTTATAAAATCGTTTTTTTCTCTCTGTCTGTCTAGCCGCGCTGTAATTCGAGCAAATATACTCGGATTGCCATGCAATTGATATACAGTAAAACCTCCCTAAAGCGACCACGTTCCGTTCCAATAAAAATTGGTCGCTCCGAGAGATGGTCTCTTAATGGAGGTCATGTTTAAATCTACATTTTAATTGTTGAAAAAAAAGTAACAATTAATGTTACTATTAAAATTTATTTTTCACATTAGGAAAAAAATATGATAATTTAAGTATCAAAACAAAAGTTAATTACGTAAGTTAATTACTGCAGAGTTTAAAAAATGAACACATTGACGGTTGCTTTGATTTTACGGTTTTATCTTTTATAACTTTTATTTCCCAGGCCTTTCGAAGTTCAGTAAATAAATGCAAATTATTTTTGGACGGGAACAAATAATGACGATTTCATTAATTTTTCTGTTTCTTTGAGAATTCCCCGACAGAATAGGGCAGGGGAGTTTATTGACCATCATTCTTAATTTGTCATCAGAGTTAAATTCATTACCTGAAAAGGCCCAAAGGGGTTTAAACACTTAAAAGTTACCGGGTTAAAAAAAAAAACCCTAAACTTAGCTTAGACGTTTGATGAATAATGCGCTCTCCAGAATTATTTTTCGAATGAAACCTTCTTCAAGCGACCAGGAAAAAACGGAATTTTCTTCAAAGAAATGGGTCGCTCATGGAGGGAGTTCATCTGGGATGGTCTGTGAATGGGGGTAAAATTAGTATTGAGCCTATGGGAATAAATTTCGTTCCATGAAAAAATGGCCGTTCAGGGAGGTGGTCGCTTAATGAAGGTGGTCACACAGGGAGGTTTCACTGTATGTTGTTGAGTTTTACACATTCGGTACTAATAATCAATTGTGTGCCATTTATAGCTCATTTACAATCACATTCGAAATAATTCCGTTGCATTATGGTCTATGAAAAAAAAATCTTTTGCGTTATATTTTAAGGCAGTTCTTAACTGCTCAGCTCAACAAGCGCAAAATGTTTTGAAACATTTACTAATTCATTTTTTAACGGAAAGGTATAAAATTGGAAAGCCTGGCCATGGAAGCGATTTGGAATTTAACTGTTTTTTTTCATTTTTTGATCAATCAATTACCTATTGAGTTATAAGCGAATTCGATCACGTGACAAACACGTTTTTCGGTTGGAAACGGTTGGGAAAACAAACACGTTGGAAACGGTTCTTAAATAAAGGTATACATGTAATATTATGGCCATCTCTTTCTCCTGATTGAAACCGAATGCAAAACGTGTGGAATCTACTGATTGAAGTAGTTTATTCAGATGGAAAAACATACCCAATATTTTCAGAATTATTAGTTACTATCAATTCCTGTTAGGAAGCAATCGATAAAATACGTAATAAAATACGTAAAGAGGGCTGGTCCGCTTAATGCCTTGTCTTGTTTTTGTTTGAATAACAAAAAATCTGGTGCATGCACTGGCTACTCAGCTGTATTTTTGGCCAGTGATCATATCCGGTGTCCTAAAATGTACAGATCGATTTTAAAATTCAATAACTTGCAAAAAGTGATAGCTATTAAGAAAATTCTTGCAGGAGGGTTATGAAGATGTCAGGAATTTTTTTTACTGCGATTCTCAGTTTTAGCTCCAAATAGCAGGGATAGAATGCGCTGCAAACAATGTGTGCTAAATCGAGGCCGAATTTTTGGCTTCGCTCTTCTCCCACCATTGGTGTGAAGGAAGGTGATTAAATACAGGGAGTGGTTCCGAAGAACAAGATTGCACTGGCAACTGAGACCCACTCCATATATTTAACCTACTTCTTTCGCACCCATACTGGAAGAAAAGCGAGGCCAAAAAATCGAGCTTGATTTAGCATCTGTTGCTTGCAGCGCCATCTAATCCTGCTATTTTGAACTAAAACTGAGAATCGCAATAAAAAAACTCCTGACATCTTACATAACCATCCTGAAAGAATTTTTTAAATAGCTGTCACCCTTTGCAAGTTATTGAATTTTAAATTCTGTCAGTATATTTTAGGACAACTGGTATAATCATGGAGCACCCCAAAATGAAGAAATTTCCTTTTCTTCATCTGAAAATGATTGTTTCAATTATATTTTGTTATAAAACATAAATATTTGGTGCCATTTCTAACATTCCTGAGTCTTAAGTATCTTCTGTAGCATTTTTTCTATTTTACACTTGAAAAACTAGATATTCATACCATTTGTATAAATTATACTTAATGTGAAGTAAAACTAACATATTCGAACAAAAAAATGACCAAAACTCCAAATTTAGAGTTGGCATATAATAATCCACAGAATTGTAACAGGAAATTACAGAGCATCAATTTAAACAAATTTTCCAATATTTAAATCCTAACAGGAAACATAAACTATTGATCCACAAATGGAACAGAGATACAAGATGATTAAAATTTAAGAAACCAAAGCGGCAGGTAGATGCCTAATCGTCAGTCGTCAGGACACCACATGTCGCAAAAAAAAGCATTATTTCATATAATAGATTGGCAAATTTACTAAGATAGGTCTATCACTGCCGATATAATGCATTGGAATAATAAAACACAAGGAAAAACAAGAAAATCAGAGAAATATAGTATATTTGTACTCACATACTAATAATTCATTTGCAAACACACACGCACACACACACATATATATATATACATAAGATTATTAAAATGTCCCATTACAAAACCGTTAGGTGCAGGTAAATAAAATATGTGCTTTTTATGCCCCAGAATATACAATATATTAACTGGTAAACAGATTACTGTTTACCAATGAGCAGACTCACTAAAATGGTTTAATGGTTTTAAACTTCAACAAGCGTTTTCCAAGATAGTAGCAGAGTAAATCAAAGCGGAAATGAACTTCAATTCATAAAATTTACATTACATTAAATTCCTCTCAAAATGCATTTCTCTAAAATTATGTCAGTTAGAAACAGTAGTTAATTAGCTAATGGTACTTTTCAATTACACTTACATAACTGTATTTGAAATTTTATCAAAATGAAATTGGAGGAATGAATTAAATCAGAACTGGAACATTTCCATTAATCAAACTTCTGCATTTACTATGTTTTTAATTGGTAATTCAATATTTGGTCTGATGTGGCGTGGAAGTTGATATCAATAGTACCAAAATGCCAAAATGCCGTTTCCAAAAATTTAAAGGAATGTGATGCAGTTTGATCTTTGTTTTTCCATACTATATAATATCGATTTTATTATATAAACATAAATAACTTTAATCAGTTTACTATATGTACAATGAGCCAACCAGAAAAAAAAAAAAAAAAAAAAAAAAAAGATGAAAAAAAACTGAACACTCCATATTTTAATAACCAAAGTGTTTCAGAGAAAACAGAAATAGCCATCCAACTGGAAAAAATGTCACACTGCATTCATTAATATACTGCAATTTAAGAGTACTAAAAACAATGTGAAATAATTTGAAAAAGGAGGGTACTACTGAACACCTATGTTCTCCTAGTATACTGTCAAAAAATATTAAATATAGGGGAGACTAGGGAGGGTTGACCCACTTTTTACAAAATGATTTTTTATTTTTTAAATATTGAACGTAGAATAAAGTTTTATATATCATTTTATTCGTTATACAATCAGTTATGAAAATAAAATTGCTACATAAGTGTAATATATATGCAATTTGAAAAATGATTGATTTTAACCATGAGAAAATAATCGGTCAATACTCCCCACATGTGGGAGGCTTGACCCACTTTGTTTTATATTGAAATATTTGTGAAGAGAAATAAAATCAGTTTAAAAAAGCAAAATAATTTATGCTACATGCTTTATTTATTATAAAAAAATATATATATTTGAAAATATGATGCTTAATCACAAGTCAGAGGAGAAAAATTTTGTTTTAAACAGAATTTCGTCTGAGCAGGTATAATTGTACAGCTAGGAAAATGAAATTTTGACATTTAAGACAGTATTCCGCTATAAACAGGTTCCATTTTCATAGGGTTTCATGCATTATTATTGTTAGCCACTGTCTCGCTTTTTTTTTTTTCGTCTCCTTGTCCTACTTTTTGGGACATTCGACCTGACAACTTTAGTTGTCACATAGTTCGGCTTCATCTCACCCTGTTCATCATGTTGAAATTTGTCTACATACCTTCCTAAAGTTTTTCGATCAATGCTATGTTCTTTTGCAGCAGCGAGTACTTATCCTTAACATCTTTTAACCCTTTCAGGGGCAAAGTAATTTCAGTACTAAAATGTTGAAATAAATGACTGGCACCGGAATAGACGAACAAATTTATTTGAAAATATAAAAAAGTCTGTATTTCACGTACATATTAAATGGAAAAGGTTTTAACAAAATTCTGGTACCATTATGGCGTTTGGGAATTAAAAGTAAGTGATTTCATAACCATAACACTACCTCTGAAACGGTTAAGACTGCTGTTTTCATACTTTCTAATCCTTTCTAGTCTTTTCCCCTTTTTCTACATACCTGTTGTAAGTAATATTGAAATGGGGAAAGTTTCTATTAACTTTCACATTTATATTTCATTAATTTTTTCGTACAGTGGATACTATAGCAATTTTTCATATCTTCCTTTAATCAATCTTAGACGTTTTCTTTTCCATCACCCCATTGTACTGTAGGTTTGCAGAATAAATTTATATTCATTTTTCTATATAACCATTAATATTTCATTATGCACAATATATAATAAAAAGATTTCCAAAACCCCTTAATTAACACATTACCTATTGGCAATTTTTATCAAATCTGAATTTTAAAAGTGTAGAAGCTCCTCCCTGTTCTGAAAGTCTTTTGTAAATTGGTGTTCTAGATAAGTTTCCTAAGTTTATGCATCGCTAAATAATTTTCAGTGTACAAATTTAATATCAAATATCTTGCAATCTAAAAAAATATAGACAACATGATATAAATGTATTTTCTGTAAGGTAGAAGCCACGCCCTTAGTCAATGATGGTTTTTGAAGGAAAACGAGAATTCTTATTTTTAGTCGTGAATGTGTTAAGGGAGCCTTGAACATCTATCTGGTCAACCCCCCCTCACATTGACTGGGTCAAGCCTCCCCACATAGCCCTTTTCTAAAGAATAGTACATTGTTATATTAAGCCTAATTTACTGTATAAACTTTATGCCTGAAATGAAAGCTCGATATTTCTGCGTTACTTAAAACCTACTTACTTAAATTTCCATGATATATTTTTTCTGAAAAAAGCTTACAAAATATTTCTAAAAAACACAACTTTTAGGATGAAAACGCCGCACAATTGATTTTTTTCACGCCTATTTCGATTATCTATATGAAACAGAGACTGTTGTTTGAGCATTCTAGTAGCTTTGGTTGACACCTATTGATAAAACTCTGAAAAACTTTTAAATATGAAAACTGGTGGGTGGGTCAAGCCTCCCGTATGGTCAACCCTCCCTAGTCTCCCCTACACATAGGATTAGGTAATATACATATCAACTGATATGGGTGTCCTTAATTAAATGACCCTACTTTAAAGTTATCTACAGACGAAAATATTGGTCAGAAAGATGTGAAATATTTCAAGGACATAATAAAGGGATGGGGATTCGTTTAAACGAAAAAAAAAAATTAGTTCAAAATTTCGCCACCGGAGGGAGTTTTTTAATGAATTACAAATTTATCTACCGTCCACTGAATACTAGGCCTGAGCTCTGACAAAAAAAAATGGCGGCTATCGTAGGCAGATTTTTTTTTCAGAGTTTGTACGTTCCGTTCAATTTGAACAACAATAATTTGTTTAAAGTTTTTATGCTTTATTTTTCTCAGATTAAATAATACAAAGATACAGACCGTCCCCTCAAAAATATTCAGGTTACGATGACTTAGCATACATTTTCAATAGCTTACAAATTTTATTACAACAAAACATTTTCAAGGGAAATTTTTTTACTAAATCAGAAATTTCGAATTCACACCAGAAAATCTTAGTCGTTCTTATATTACGTGATTATGTAAAGCAAAAAATATTCTTTCAGAATTTCCGGTTAGAGTTCCAAATTTCTAAATTAAAAAAAGACCAAACTGACAAATGTGATCTGGAATCGTCTGGTAAAGATTCACCGCCAGAGGGCGAGAAATCTTACAATTTAAATAAAAATTCAAATAAATTTCTGTCGACGTCACCTGGCAGCTGTTATAATACCTATAAACTTTCGCGGAGATTTTGTTTTCAATGTGCTTCCTATTGGTAATCAGAATGTCGTTACGTTACCAGACCGAGCTTTGTTATTAAAATTGTTTTACCAAAACGATAATTCCGCATTAGTTGCTCTAACGGAAATTTCGGATTTCGAAGGGGCTGCGGCAAAGTTCATTGACTGTTAAAAATCTTCGATTAATGGTAGCCAAATTTGAAGAAACGATCGATGAATGTTCGTTCTGGAAGAGGAAGAAAACCTGTTTCCTCAGAAGTAATAGAGAAGGTTGCGCTTCAGGTGAAAGAGGACAAAGCTTCCGACGTACAGGCTAATACCAATTTACGTCATGTGGCAAAAGCATTGAATATGCTTCGTTCAACTATACAAAAGATCATGTGGATTATCCTCCGGTATTATCCGTACAAGCTTCAACTTGTGCGGGAGTTGCTTCCACATGATTTCGAGACTCGACACCGGTTTTCACTTCAGTTTCTTGCTCGCTTTGAGGTTGATTCAGATCAGAATGGCCTTGGAATATCTTCTGGACAGACGAAGCGTATTTTCATTTGGACGGTTCAGGGAATACTCATAACTGCCGAATTCGGGAACTAGAAAATCCGCGTTCAATATTACAGGTTCCGTTGCATTCACAAAAGTGATGGTGTGGTGTGGGCTTTCTGCATCGTTTATTCTCGGCCCATATTTCTTCGAGGAATTAAGTGCTAAAGTAACATGCTCGATCACCGAGCACCGATATGCATAATGTATCCTTGTTAGAAAATAAAATTTTTCCGATCTGCAAACACATCAGTGCCTTTCAAGTACAATTTTTATGCAAGATGGAGCACCCCCACACATTAGCTACTGTGTTAAGGACGTCCTTAAGAATCACTTAACAGAATAATGTATCATCAGCTGCCACTTTCGTAATCTATAGCTTCCCAGATCTCCAGACCTCAATCAATGTGACTTTTGGCTTTGGAGGCATTTGAAACATTTGGTAAGTCATAAGAATCCAAGAACTTTACCTGATCTTAACCCTTTATCTACTGACGGTATTTATAAGTACCATTAAAATAACTCGTTATAAAATTAATTTAATACATCGATTAGTTGTAATACAGTTTAGAATGAGCTATACATACATTACTTTTTCTTGTTGAAAAGCATTATGGGCTGCACAAAACAAAAATATTTTTAAAAGGATTTTTTTTTTTTCTTTTGAATCTTTAAGCTTTCTTGCGTTGAGGGGGGAGGGGGAGGAATTTGTCAATTCTGAAATATTTCTATATTTTTATTGTAAGAACATTATATTGTACAATTCTACAAAATACTAAGAAAAATATTTAAAATAAAAGATTTGAGTAGGCTAGGCTTATAAGTACTGCACAAAATTTCTATACACTGAAATTTAATTATTCCTTCTAAATCCTGCAATACTTCTAAAATCCTTCTAAAATTTATTAAATTCTTGTGTAAAACTTCTAATTTAGTTTAAACAATTCATGAAAAATGCTTTAGAAGATAAAATTTTCAGGAATTCATAATTCAGTAGAGAAAGGGTTAAAGATGACAGCATTTCACGACATGTTCTTAGTATTTCCCAGAACACACTACCCAATTGCGCCCGTCGGCCTAATCGTTCGGAGTTTTCGTGGTTTTCTTCGAACCATGGATTTCCAAGCGTAAATACGGGTTAGGTTCCCTTAGAAAGACCCCCACGAAGGGCACTTACCCCTTGGGCCTTTTACCCCTCGAGTAGATAATCGGCCGTCAAAAATCAACCAACCAACCAACCCAGAACACACTACGGAGAACTGTGGAACGCCTATCTTACGATCCCCCCATGGTAGCTGAAAATGATGGCCGTCATCTGGAGCATGTTTAGTTACAAGGAAATACGTAAGCTATCGTAAAAGTATGTTAAATGTGTGATTAATTAAAAAGCCATCTGGTGGCGAAATTTTGAATTATTTTTTTTTTCTCTTAAACAAAATCCCGTCCTTTCATTATGTCCTTCACAAAATTTCACTACAGTCTGACCAATAGCTTCGTCTGCGGACAACTTTAAAGTAGGCTCGTTAAATTATGGACACCCTGTATATCAAGATATATATATATACGATATTTATTTTCAAACTATCAAGAAGTTTAATATTTTGAGGTATTTTCATATATTTAATGTTTCTATTCAAAATAGATATTTTTTATATTTTCAGTCAAATCAAATGTAAATTAATTTTTCAACTGTTATTGACTGACAGTGTCTTTCTACAGAGAATTTTTTCCACTGACAGTAGCTTTTTTAGCCAAAGAAGAAAGAAAATATATTTTCCAAACTTTACATTTGAAGTTGAATTTTTAAATGTAGAACCAATGTGGAACTATTAGCTATTGAAAGATAACCTGTCTAATTTAGATGATCAGTTACTTACAATCAAATGTAAATTAATTTTCCAACTGTTATTGACTGACAGTGTCTTTCTATAGAGAATTTTTGCCACTGACAGTAGCTTTTTTAGCCAAAGAAGAAAGAAAATATATTTTCCAAACTTTACATTTGAAGTTGAATTTTTAAATGTAGAACCAATGTGGAACTATTAGCTATTGAAAGATAACCTGTCTAATTTAGATGATCAGTTACTTACAATCAAATGTAAATTAATTTTCCAACTGTTATTTACTGACAGTGTCTTTCTATAGAGAATTTTTTCCACTGACAGTAGCTTTTTTAGCCAAAGAAGAAAGAAAATATATTTTCCAAACTTTACATTTGAAGTTGAATTTTTAAATGTAGAACCAATGTGGAACTATTAGCTATTGAAAGATAACCTGTCTAATTTAGATGATCAGTTACTTACAATCAAATGTAAATTAATTTTCCAACTGTTATTGACTGACAGTGTCTTTCTATAGAGAATTTTTGCCACTGACAGTAGCTTTTTTAGCCAAAGAAGAAAGAAAATATATTTTCCAAACTTTACATTTGAAGTTGAATTTTTAAATGTAGAACCAATGTGGAACTATTAGCTATTGAAAGATAACCTGTCTAATTTAGATGATCAGTTACTTACAATCAAATGTAAATTAATTTTCCAACTGTTATTGACTGACAGTGTCTTTCTATAGAGAATTTTTTCCACTGACAGTAGCTTTTTTAGCCAAAGAAGAAAGAAAATATATTTTCCAAACTTTACATTTGAAGTTGAATTTTTAAATGTAGAACCAATGTGGAACTATTAGCTATTGAAAGATAACCTGTCTAATTTAGATGATCAGTTACTTACAATCAAATGTAAATTAATTTTCCAACTGTTATTTACTGACAGTGTCTTTCTATAGAGAATTTTTTCCACTGACAGTAGCTTTTTTAGCCAAAGAAGAAAGAAAATATATTTTCCAAACTTTACATTTGAAGTTGAATTTTTAAATGTAGAACCAATGTGGAACTATTAGCTATTGAAAGATAACCTGTCTAATTTAGATGATCAGTTACTTACAATCAAATGTAAATTAATTTTCCAACTGTTATTGACTGACAGTGTCTTTCTATAGAGAATTTTTGCCACTGACAGTAGCTTTTTTAGCCAAAGAAGAAAGAAAATATATTTTCCAAACTTTACATTTGAAGTTGAATTTTTAAATGTAGAACCAATGTGGAACTATTAGCTATTGAAAGATAACCTGTCTAATTTAGATGATCAGTTACTTACAATCAAATGTAAATTAATTTTCCAACTGTTATTGACTGACAGTGTCTTTCTATAGAGAATTTTTTCCACTGACAGTAGCTTTTTTAGCCAAAGAAGAAAGAAAATATATTTTCCAAACTTTACATTTGAAGTTGAATTTTTAAATGTAGAACCAATGTGGAACTATTAGCTATTGAAAGATAACCTGTCTAATTTAGATGATCAGTTACTTACAATCAAATGTAAATTAATTTTCCAACTGTTATTGACTGACAGTGTCTTTCTATAGAGAATTTTTGCCACTGACAGTAGCTTTTTTAGCCAAAGAAGAAAGAAAATATATTTTCCAAACTTTACGTTTGAAGTTGAATTTTTAAATGTAGAACCAATGTGGAACTATTAGCTATTGAAAGATAACCTGTCTAATTTAGATGATCAGTTACTTACAATCAAATGTAAATTAATTTTCCAACTGTTATTGACTGACAGTGTCTTTCTATAGAGAATTTTTTCCACTGACAGTAGCTTTTTTAGCCAAAGAAGAAAGAAAATATATTTTCCAAACTTTACGTTTGAAGTTGAATTTTTAAATGTAGAACCAATGTGGAACTATTAGCTATTGAAAGATAACCTGTCTAATTTAGATGATCAGTTACTTACAGCCAAAATACTCTTTTTAACCATTTGAAAAAATGGTTATTGTCCTCGGTCAGGGTAGGAAATCAAAAACATATCTGAAGCTTTTTATTAGTTGAATCCGCATTTTATTCGTTTTCTGATTGGTCTGCACAGTAATCCGTATTTTCCCTTTAATTTCAACAGAGATGGATGCTTCTGTTGCCACTGTGACAAAAAAGTAATAAAAATTCAAAAAAAATTAATAACTCAGAAACAAATTGAGATACAGCTTTCAAACAAATTGCATTTAAAAGTACATTTTTTTTTCTCTATACGACGGTGTAAAAAGTAATATTGTGGGATGTTTAGAAGTTTAAGAATGAAATTTCATTTAAAATGGGTCCAGGAATATTAATGTTTAATCCATGGCGTACGTAATGTATGACCAGCTCCGTAGAAGTTTAAAAATTTACAGTATCGAAAAATGTAATCGATGGCGTACGTAATGTATGATCAACTCCGTGCGATTTTTTATGTCTTAAATTTTAGTCTTTGAAAAAATCATTTTCCAAATGGTCGTTGTAATTTGTTAAATTGCATTTTTTTTTCTGGTTTTGGATTAGTTCAATTTAAACTACACTACAACAGATAAGGGGGGGGGGGGGGGGGCAGAAAAGTTTATATTTATGTTCAGTTTTTTAAATTTAAAAGAAACTATTTTAAATTTTGTTGTATAAAACATAAAATTTTCTGGATACTGAATCCTGCAGTTTGTTTTTGATGAGCATATAAAGTAAATTGTTTCTGCTTTGAATTAGTTGATCTTCAGTTTTGTTATAAGTAAAAAAAAAATGGAAAAAAAGAGACATTTAGAATGTTTTTATTAAGTTTGCATGTTAAATTCAATATGTTTTAGTCTCTAATTTATATTGCATTTGAAAATATTTATGATCAACAGGAAGTTTACTATTTTGAAAATATCGGATATAAACCGAAAATATCGGATTTATATATAAAAATATCGTAGTATATTTTTTATATTTTTGAAAAGATCATGATATTTACGACTCTTTATACTCAGGAAAAATTTTGACATGTGTTTCATTTCTTTTAATAAATATACTATATTAAATTCATTTGAGTATATTTTATCAGAGAAATAAATGAACTTTAAGCAGCAGCATATTTGTTATTGCATTAAAAAAAAAATTATTTTCCAGTTTCTATAACAACTGCTGCTGAAAAAATTTTAAGTTTTCAAAGTACTTTTATGATTCTGAGTAAATATGTTCCTTTTTTCCTCCAGGGAATAAAACTGGCTGTCATTTTTTTTTTTCCATTTGGATATTATTTTTTTAAAAAAGCGCCTTATAAAGTGATTTTTTATTACTAAAGTAATGACGTTCTAATTTATAAAAAAAAAACGTCCCTTATAAGTAAAAAATAAAAAAGAAGAAGAAAAAAGAGAGACATTTATATTCATTAATAAGTGATATGCGTTACAAGTTTCAATATTTATTCGATTTTTTTTAATCCTTTTTGAGTAAGTAACTTTGAGTAAGTAACTTTGATAAGTAAACTGTAAAACAGCCACGATAATCGTATAAAGATACAAGTAATATAAGTAGTTTCAAAATAGTAACAATTGATGGAAAAAATAAAATTATTTGCAATTAAAAATTAGGCAAGCAAGCGAGAAAACAAAAACTTTTATCCAGAATATAAATCAAATTTCAATCTTGGAGACTGTACATATATAACGTTATCAACATTTTGGCGATTTTGGACATCTCCCCCCACCCTCTTATGATATCATACATTACCATTCCCGAACACCCACCCTCTCCTCTAATAATATCGTTTATCAGTGTCTAATTTTTGTTATTATTTTTAAACATTTGCAATAATATACAAGTGAGGTTACACATTTATTATTCACATAATTTACCGATTTAAATGAAGAGAATAAGTTAATAAAATATCACTATAAAATATGAAATAACTACTTTATAAGAATTTTTCTGGTGCAAATCTTCATTAATCGTACGTGTGATAAAATATATCCCACCGCCCCTGAAGGGGTTTAAGAAATACATACTACTATTTCAAATATTTAATAACATCTTTTTTTACATAATGCAATTAACAGTACTGTCGTACCCGCTTAAACGAATATTGACGGTTCCAGAAATAATATTCGGTTAAGCGGAGTATTTGATTAAACGGGAAACCATAACTGTAATGTTTAATGCATAATAAAAAGGCAAAATAACCATCAACCATCAACGGTATATTTAATTAACAGCATAATAAATCGTTAATAGAATAACATAAAATAAAATAAATACAAAGGCTAATATAAAGTAAATACGTATTACTTTAATGTCAGTCAGTACATACATTTATATGGTTTACATCACACTTAATGCAGCTCGTTTGAATTTGCTCAAAACTTTGCTACTTCTAATTTACGCTACTTACACTGCCTTAGAAAAATCGTTTAAAGTGGTTTGTTTAAGTGGAATTTTAAAGGAGTAAATATCGAGTTATTTTTCGAATGAGTGCAAAATATCACAACTACCATCTCGAGTCTCGAAGTGACGGCGCGTTTAATTAAAGCTTGGTTAACAACAAGAAGTGATGATGCGGAGATCAAGGTGGGGAAATCATTTGACCTGTCCATTATACACCAGCCGGCCGAAATCATTGCAGGAGGAACAGAAAATTTGTCTTCGGCGTAAAGGAACCGAAAATAACAAAAGGTGGAAGGAAATTCCAGCTGAAACGTGCTTTCCGCACAACATCGGTCACACAGTTGTTATTCGATTAAGAGGGGACGTTCGTAAAAGGTATTTGGTTTAAGCGGGGAAATATAACATAGAACCAATAGGAATAAATTCTGTTCCGGAGGATTCTATTCGCATAAGAGGGTTATTCGATTATCCGTCACCCGATTAAGTGTGGAGGACTATAGTATTGCGTCTTCTTGCACTTGCCCCCCAGAACAGGAATAAGCAGTATTTCTTATAAACAAAACAGGTGGACAACAGTCTACCCCATTTTTCACTAGTAAACATGGCAAGCATCATTTCGAAGCTGGTTTCTCTAACAGCTAATTACATGCACATATGGCAGAAGAATAGGAAGGGCAAACGTTGGGGTATTAAATATTTTGGAATTAACCTTTAACTGATGTCACAGAAATTGTCACATAACTAGTGTGAAGCTGTCTGTGAGACCGCTCCATCGAAAGATGAATAAAAGCCGCGATTAACTCATAGGATGTTATTTTTGTACTAAACATTTTGTACAGGAGTGTTATAATTAAAATTCACCTATTCAGAAGTATCTGGTGTTCGTACTAAATTTCCAAACGAAACAAAATTGCAGTAGTGTTTGTAGATAAACTGAAATTTGCAAGTTAAACTATGAAAATTAAAAAAAAAAGCACCGGTCTATGAGACCAGTAATATCAGTTAAAGGTTAAATGATTTTACAATCATTTAATGGTTTTGATAATAAGTTTGCATTTTCATAAAAATAGATAACAGACTAAAAAAAAAGATAACAGAGTATACTGATGTAAAAAATAAAAGTTATGAAAAAAAGAAAATTTTTAATGGATCAAAAATTATAATGATATCAAAAGACAAACCCCCCTTCCGTCAGCGATATCTTACGATATCAAGTGACCCCCTCTCCCACCTAAAGTGATAGCGTTACATATGTACAGCCCCTAGTATGTTGTGACCATAAAAAAAAAAACTTTCTTTTATAAAAATCAAATCGTCTGCAATTAAATGAATATCTATTCGTTCTTCAGATATAGCTATTACGGAAATCGTATAAAACGGAGTACAGCTGCGACACTCGTTGGGCGATATACACCCAAACCTAATATGGACCTATTTTTGTCAGCGTCTAACTGAATCTGAAGTTTGATGAAAATCCGTGCATTAGTTTTTGAGATAGATCTATTGCACAAATCGTAAAAAACGCAGAATAGCAGCGCCACCTATTGGGCGAGTTACACCAAAAACTAATCAGTACCAACTTATATCAAGGACTGATTGAATCTGAAATTTGATTAAAATAGTTCTTGGGATAGAGCTATTGCGGATATCTTGAAAATTGCAGCATAGAAGCGTCACCTCTTGGAAGATTTGCACCAAAACCTAATCAGCACCAATTTATAGTAAGGTCTAGCAGAATATGAAGTTTGAGTAAATTCTGTGCATTAGTTCTTGAGACAGAGCGCCCCCAAAATGTGTGTCACATACACACAGACTCAAGGACAGACATTTTCTAAAAACAATCAAATCATGTTCAAGACATTCTAAAACGTATAACACCGTCAAAAACCGGAATTCGAAATTTTTCACGAATCCGATACTTTCTTCTTGTAAAGATAGAAGAAAGCAAAAATATGTATTTCATTAACAGTAACGAAAGAAATTGATTCGCTTATAATAAAAAGGTTCAATTAATTTTCATGACACAAATTTAATTATACTTCGATTTTCATTACAAAATCAATTTTAAAAAATGTTACCTTTAACGATATTTTATAAAACTCGCGTGGTTGTTGCTGGTGACTATTTTTATGTTCTTATCATACAACTATTTAAAAAATGTATTCTTTGAGTATCTCTTGCAGTTATTGTAGAAATACATGGCAAGAATTGTAGTTTTGAAAAAATGGTACAAACCCTTTGAAATATAATTTTTTTAAGCCGTCTGTGGCTCTAAAAATTTCGATTGTTTTTATACCTGAAAGAAGCCTTTATTTTTTTCATGCTTAATTAGTAACGGTGTCGCCATTAACTTCATATATCTCTATAATGTAAACACAAATATGCCCGTTAGTAACGCTGGCGCCCTACTGACGTTGGCGACACCTGTCTAATTGATTTCACTTTTACTACAATTTCTTTCAAACTGCTAAACATCGCACCATTTTATTTTTTACACCGTCGAAGAGAAAAAAATTATCTTCCAAATAGAATTCGTTTGAAAATTGTATCTCAGTTTACTAATTTTTTAAGATTTTTAAAATAATTTTTAAGCAGGATTTAAAAAAATAAAAATCTCTATCGCGTACAGATGTAATCGAACTACAAACTCAAACCACTGAAGTGATCAGAATCAAAAAGGCTGCTGTAAGTAGTGAAATTTTGGGCGATTTCTTCGACTTTTAACTCCTGGTATGCGGCTAATACGAAAAGATCGCTTTTAATAATTTACAAAAATTCATTTGAATGCATAATGGATATTTTTAACGATAAATAAAAAAATATTTGCATAAAAACGATTTTTGGTGTTGTTAGTGGGAAATCAAAAAAATGTATGTATTACGAAAATTATATTTCTGCGTGTCATTAAAATTACTCCATAAAAAATTCTTTCTAAAATGATTCTACAATCCTAGTTAATTAGGTTATTTCCTCTCCCTCATAGCATGCATGGTCACAGTGACGTCATTGTGACGTCACTGTAAGTCACTGTGGTCACGTCACAACTGTGACCAAAATGCCACCACTCAGTGATGTCACATTGTGACTGATATGTGAACTTCTTAGAAAACTTTAAAAAATTACAAAAATTCTTCAAAACATGTTATTTACTGTAAAAAATATTTTTCTGGCAATTAAAAAAAAATTGTGACGTCAGTGTTATCTCACTACATGTAACGTACGTCTCATTATGTGAAAAAAAAAAAAAAAAAAAAAAAAAAAAAAAAAACTACCATATTGTAAACTCACAGTGTGACAAAACATATGACAAGATTAAAACGTTTTCACTTCAAACAATAAAAATAATTCGGTGTTTGTTTCCGGCTAATATTTCACAACGAAATTAAAAACTTTAGCAAAAATGCACATAAATAAAACCCAAATTTAATAGACATGTAATCAAACTGCTCGCTTAGACTACTAAAACTATTTGAATTTAAAAAACTGCTGTAGGTAGTAAAATATTTGGCGATTCTTTCGACTATTAACTCTTGGAATGTTGGTAATATGAAAGTATCGCTATTGAATTTTAAAACTTTATTTGAATACATAATTGATATATTTCATATAAAAATGTTTTTGGTGTTATTAGTGGTCAATCTAAAAAATGTATTAACTGTAAATACATATTAGATATTTCAATAATAAGAAAATGTTTTCCTCCTGTATTCTATTATCCGGGAAGTTGGCTTGTTATTTATAAATTATTCTTATCAGCGGAAATGGCAGAAATTAATACACAGGCGAAGAATGCAAAGATTTGTTTGTGTGTAGGTATGGGAAGGGACGGAGTTTTGTAATAAAGCAATGCTTTATTATAATAAATAAAAACACTTGCACAATTTCAGTAATAAATTTTTCTGCTAGTGTTTAATTATTTTAAGTAATTCTTTAAAAAAATTTTTTTTGCTCCTTGTGTCACACTTTTGAAATAAATTTAACTTTTTCCGAATATAAAATAAAATATACAAAATGTATGCAAAACGCATGGCATAATTAATTATTCATATTTATATAATTTTTTTTTTGTTTCTAAAAATTCATTTCGAAAAATACTGTTATTTTACAAGCTGTTTTACTCTAGAGGAAATTAAAATAGAAAAAAGAGTAATGAGAGCCTGATTCTCCCCCCTCCCCCACTAAAAACATTATTTCGCCAGTTATTTTATTTCTTTTTTATGCAAATATTTACGTTTACTACGTATAATATAAACTTTACTTTTCTATTTTCAAAAGATCTTGCATTATTGCATATTAAAATGAATTTTAAATACTCTAAAAATGTAAACATTGTTTACTTTGTTATACTTCCCGTATTACTATAATTATTGTCATATTTGGCAAAAAAGTAGCTTTACAAAACTTAAAACATGAACTATTTTGAAACATACCGAAAAAAAGTTAAATGCATCAAAAAATTCTTGAAACAAGAAATTTGAATTAGAACTATGCTTATAAAAATATTACGTCATATAAATTTATAAGAACGGAAAATACATTTGTCTTTTGCTTTGATAAAAAAAAAAGAGCGCTTAACCGCAGACGATAAAAACAATTAAAGACAACATATTGCGTTTAATGTTTGGAATAGACGGAGGGAGTTTTTTTGCTGGACAATAGTTAGTGTTGTGAACGTGCAGTCTGTCAGATATAAACATTTAACCTAAAAAATTTCTTGGAATAATCAATCCAAGAACTTTAGACAAAAATATCTGTTCGAGATAAGTACACTAGCTTTGGTGTGGTTTAAAATGATTCCCATCATGGCTTTTGTATTTATTATTGGAGATATTTTCAACTTCCAAAATTCGTTCTTTCTAAAACATGGATTACATCGGAATTTAAAGAACGGCGTCAAGGAAAGAAAAAGGTATGAAAAAATATTTTATTTCAGAGTTTGCTTTTCTTTAAATTATAACGATTTTAGTATTTTCTTATAAACATTTCATTACCTAATAAAGTTTAGTAGATTTATTATTTAATTTATTGATATAAATAACTGTATATCAACAATTTTAATCAGATGATTAAAATCAATTATATAAATTTATTTTACTCAGATTTGTTTTCCTTTAATATATTATAGGTTAAAATCATATGTTTTCTCAGACTTTAAAATTACGCAGAAAAATATTATAATCAAAGTTTAACATAATTAGCAAATATTTAAATGTCTTTAACGTACTAAATAAAAAGGCCTTTTTATAGAATAAAATTTTTTAACGGTCTGAAACAATTTGCGTTGCACATTTTTATTTACAAATTAATATCTGTTCAGAAAATATATTTAGAAGAAATAAGAATTTTTTTACATAATGGAGAAGTACAATTTGAAGGATATCATGCACTTGTAGTATTAAGGGGCGAAAAATCAGTGTCAATAAATATTATTCGATGTGAGAAAAGTTATAAAAATTTATAAAGATATATCCTTCGCTGCTAAGAACTTTTCAGTTAAACATTATGAACGAAAAGTTTTCAAAGTAAACCGGTGTTTCAATTTGTTGACAAATATAGAAATTATGCTACCCAGTGGGAATTTAAATATGGTTTTATTGAAAGATTTTAATTATTAAAAAACATATCCATGTACTTGAATGAATGAAGCTAAAGTGTAAAATATATTTCATTATTTATTTTTTTTATTCTGGATACTTTTAATATTTTATTTCCTGAATGGTTTTATACGCATAAACTTCAAAATATCTATACTATACACTCTATTAGAAAACATGATTAAAGAAGGCTTGTTATTTATAATTATCATCTAATCCTGTAAATAAAATAATAATAATAATAATAATGATCCAACGTGTGTTTCTATTTTGTGCTTATGGTTTGAATTTTTATACTTTATTCACATAAAAATGGCTAACTATTTTATATTATTTTCATTATTTTTTATTTTACTGTGTCATATAAAAGTAAATAGGATTACCTGCATTTGTAACAGACTGTATATATAAAATTTTCACCACACGTTATTTAAAACCTTTATAGTAAATTAAAAACTTCATCAAAAAATATACATAAATTAAACACGAATTTTATAAACATGTAATTGAACTGCTCGCTTAAACTACTGAAACTATTAGAATTTAAAAAAAAAAAAAAAATGCTGTGGGTAGTAAAATCTTTGGCGATTTCTTCGACTATTAAGTCTTAGAATGTTGCTAATATGAAAGTATTGCTATTGAATTTCAAAACTTTATTTGAATACATAATTGATATTTTTCATATAAAAATGCTTTTTGGTGTTATTAGTCAAGTGTGTTAATTGTAAATATATAATAGAGATTTCAATAATAAAATAAACGTTTTTCTCCTGTATTCTATAATACGGGAAGTTGTACTGTTCTTGATAATATCAGAGCTATAGTGGTCTTGGCAACGGACATCTAGCCAGATAGATCCTAAACGAATTGTATAAAAAATTTCCCATTAGAATCCGAATAGAGTAGCTGCAGTGCATAAACATTTAATGATTGTTGTTTCCTAAAAATCTTAGACAGTAAGAGTTGTTATTTTTGTTACTGTAGAATTTCATAAATAAAAATGTAATTTTGGAAATCAATTTTTAAAGTTATTTTTTAATAACCAAAAGATGTTTTTAAATATGTGTTTTACTGCAAGCAGACTTTGATATAAAAAGAATTAACTTTTTGTATCCCCTCACCGTGCTGCATATTTGCAACATACCCTAAAGTCAAGGTGAATTATACATATAGTGTAAAAAAAAAAAATCATAATTAAAAAAAAAAAATTGGATTTTTTAAAATTTAAATCAGATTTAGATTTTTTAAAATTTAAATCGGATTTTATGATTTTTTTCCTGCATTAAAACACGGATTAGCTTTCAATACTTTGGGGTTTCTAAAACAATTAAACCTCTAATTGCTAAGATAGTCTATGTTTTAAGCTTTAATTATAATTATTAGTTAGTGTAATTAGAGTGATTATAAAACACCATTAATTTTCATTAGTAGTATGCAATAATGTTACATACATTGATATATTGTAATAATTATCTAAAACTGTATTAAATACTATTCATATTTACAGTTATTAAAACTATTAATCTCTGCACTTAATATCAAATTGTTGACAATGTTTGAAATTAATCATTTTTTCAACAATTAACTTTCTAATTAGGAAAAAAAATTATTTTTTTGCTTTAATTCCAAAAATGATAATTTAATATTCATTATAGAAAAAAAGGGATGCTAGTTCAGTTAAAACAGAGCATTACATCACGAGTAAATGTATTAGTAATGTGTTTAGTAATAATATAAGAAAAAAGTATATAATTTGTTAATATGATGAATAAAGTGACATTAATTTTTCAGGATTTTATAAATTACAAATTGAAAAATACAATTAAATAGCGACATGATTTAACAATAGCTTGTATTTTCTAAAGAAATAAAGTTCTATAATTTTTGCAAGGTCTTGGGCACACCGGTTTAAAAATACTGTGATATGGGGAAGTTTTTTACAAGAAATCTCTGATTGCAACTAAAGGTGAATTTCACTATTTATTTTTTTTTTTAAACGGTGTATTTCGCCTATGTTAAAAAGAGCAGGGGGCTGCAACTTTAAAAAATGGCCTAGAGGGAGCAGTAAGTAATTGCAGACTTAATAAAAACTGCAAATAAGCATCATTTAGTTAGTGGCACAAATAAGCATATATGTATATCCCTGTATATGGCATAATAAAACGTGTGTATATGATATATATTGTGCGTCAACTGTTCAGGGCTCGCATTTCCCCTAAAATTCCTAAATTTCCTAACTGTTATTTAACTCCATAAAATCCCCAAAAATCTCCGAAAATTTTCTTTTTGTTCCTAAAAATATACATTAGATCGTTAACTCCGTAAATAGCAAAGTATTTTGAGATCGCCAAAATTTGACCGAAAAACATCGTAAATTTTGGCAAATAGTAACCGAAAAAGACTCGTATTTCGTCAAAAGGTCGCTAAAAAAAAACACGAATTTCGTCAAACGATCGTGATATAAACAAGAATTTACTCAAAAGATCGCGGAATAAAGCGAATATCCACAAAGAATTGGGGAAAAAACTCAAATTTCGTCTAAGGGGAAAAAGCGTCCCTTTCACTAGGGAAAAAGCGAATTTCGACAAAGAATCTAAAAAAACACTCGGATTTCGTCTAAGGATCATGGGGGGGGGGGGGGACTAATTTCTTCAAGGGATCGCGAATTTTGCCAGAAGATCTCGAAAAAAAAACGCGAATTTCTTCAAAAAATCCCTGACTAAACGTGAATTTCGATAAAGAATCGCGAAAAAAACCCCTTAAATTTCGTCAAAAAATCACGGAAAAAAAAGAATTTCATCTAATAATCGCGGGGAAAAAGTGAATTTCGTCAAGAGATCATGGGAAAAACGCGAATTTCATCTAAGAATCGCAAATTTTGTCAAAAGATTGCAGGAAAAACGCGAATTTTGTCAAAAGGTCGCGAATAACACGCGAATTTTGTCAAAGGATAGCGAAAGAAACGTGAAATGGTGCCAATAAAATCGTGCAAATATTATGAATTTCGATTAAAGAATCGCAAAAAAACGTGAATTTCGTCAAAGGACCGAGACAAACGCAAAACTTATTAAATCTCGCATTTAAGGTGAATTTCGTCAAAGGATCGCGAAAAAATGCAAATTTCGTCAAAAGATCGTGGGAAAAAAAGCGAATTTCATCTAAGAGTAGCAAATTTTGTCAAAAGACTGTTGAAAAAATGCGAATTTCGTCAATGGACCGCAACAAAGGCGAAATTTGATAAATAAATCACGAATAAGGCGAATTTTGTCAAAAGATCGCGAAAACAATTTTCATTTCTTCAAAAGGTCGTGAAAAAAAACGTGACTTTCATCTAAGAATCGCAATTTCATCAAAAGATTGAAGAAAAGACGTGAATTTCGTCAAAGGATCGCGAAAAAAGCGAATTTCGTCAAAGCATAGCGAAAAAAAGCGAGTTTCGTCAAAGGATAGCGAAAAAACGTAAAATTTTGTCAATAAATCGAGCAAATAAGACGAATTTCGCCGAAGGATCACGAAAAAACGCAAATTTCGACAAAGCATCGTGAAAAAAAATTCTGAAATTTTTCTGTGAACTTCAGAATTTTCTTTTACTCGTAATTACTCCTGCCTCCATTTTCGCGGTTCATTGATTGGACTCGAACAGCGATTTCATTTTTCAATAAATGTCTTGCATCTTAACGCTGTCACAACATTGTCATTGTAGTCACATATTCGTCACAAAGTTAATGACAAAATCGTCACAAATCACACAATTTTCACAAAATTGTCACAATGTGACTTCACAATATTGTCACTGTCGTCACAAAATCATCACAGTGTTAATGGTAATTTCGTCACAAATGACACATATTTCACAAATTGGTCTCACCGTGACTTCACAAATTGGTCACAATGTGACATCACAAATGAGCTCTAAAACGGCCATAACGACTTCACATTCTAGTCACTATGACTTCACATCGACGTCACGTGACGTCACATCGACGGTCACAAAGTCACAGCGTGACTTCACATCGACGTCGCCGTAACGTCACCATGCCTTACGGGCTCTTAAATAACATTCCATTCATTCCGTTTACTTAAATTCATTTCTATTTAAAATGGGTATTTTAATATTTCATTTCCTTTCAAAATCTATCCTAAAAAAATATTTTCCGAAATTATTATTTAGTCTTTAATTTCCCTATCTTTAATGCCGATATGAATTCTATTAAAATTATCTGTTTTGTAACCCCCCCCCCCCCCTTTTTTTTTCTAAACATCATTTGGCGCGCTTTTCTGGGAAAACTGCACCTTTTTTTTTTTTTTTTAATATAGTTCGGCGCTTTTTTCGGCTGTTATTGGTTCCTCCCATATCTGCAGTGCAGGGAAAACCTTTCCGCGCGGTAGTATAAACGCCAAAACATGAGTTTAGGAGCTCAGATTTCATGTCATTAATTGTCTTTTTAAAAAAAACTACGTCTGCTGTCTGGAAGCGAGTCATCGGAGTAATAGATTTTTTTTAATAACATATTTTTCTAAAATGCAGTTTAAGCTGAAGTAACTACTAAAGTAGATATCGTATAATATCGCAACAAGCTGTGATTAGTGGTGGATGCCTTACAATATTGTATCCTATTAGAAGGAACAAATAAAAATTCTACCTTTCTGAAGAGCTGTTCTTTTATTTCTCGGGAAATTGCCAATGTATTCCGACCAAAGGCCAACAGGGATAAACAACGACTGCGTAAGTGCTATTTAATATAGCGATTTCTAAAATAGCCACTAAATAGTTAAGAGCCACTATTTTGAAAATCGGACAAGTGTGATAGTTTTATTTTTTGTTTTGCTTGATTTTTTTTTTATGTTGAAGTAGATCGCATTTAATGAATAATGTGCAATTTTGAAGCCCTGAAAAAATTTTCGCTTCCCTGTAGAAAATGTCAAAGTTCAAGGTTGTGACCGTCATTTTTTATTAAAAGTGAAATGCGAGTATGTTTGCAGTGCTAAAGCTTGGGAAAGCAACGACATCCCAAAATTCTTTTGTGATGAAATATTAGTATAACACTACCTGCTTAGTAGACTGTATTCGTTTTCATGGGGTATTGTTATTTTACATTGTTATGTTGCTTCAAAATGTAATGAAAATGACGTTTTTGTCCGTTTTCCGCACGTATTTTCTTATTTAAGCAATAGTACCCCAAACTTTTTCTTATAGAATATCAAAGTGTACTACTAGGACAAGCTAAATAATATAAAACTTTACCGGAATATTGCTGCTGTTAGCAGGAATAGTCTGTTAAATATTCAAAAATTCAAAAATTTCAAAATAGGCAGCATTTTGATTAGTCTTTTCTCAAAACAGCATCACGGTTCAATAAAACTTAATATATCACGTAGTAGTTGGAAGTATGTACAAACACATGGAAAAGAAAAAACTTGGGGTCTCGTCATATTTTTATTTAAAAAAGTCAAAATTCACAAAAAAGACTGTCATTTATCATACTTTTTCCCTATCAGAAAACGAAACATCCCGTTTCTCTTTCCGCTAGCTATGTTTTTTCCCTAAGAGAAAATGGAATATCCCTTTTTGTTTCCCCTTCCTTGTTCTAAATGGAAAAAAGGGAAATTTAAACGGGATATTTTGACTGT
Organism: Maratus speciosus; assembly: GCA_963932465.1. Lineage (NCBI taxonomy): Eukaryota > Metazoa > Arthropoda > Arachnida > Araneae > Salticidae > Maratus > Maratus speciosus. Next base: position 207,337,106 of record OZ010795.1, read on the forward strand.
GAATTTTTGTAAATTTTGTTATTAAAAAAAAAAAATATGACGAAACCCCACTTTTTTTTCTTTTCCATGTGTTTGTACATACTTCCAACTACTACATGATATATTTTGTTTTATTGAACCGTGATGCTGTTTTGAGAAAAGACATTGAAAGGCTGCCTATTTTGAAATTTTTGAATATTTAATAGACTATTCCTGCTAACAGCAGCAATATTCCGGTAAAGTTTTATATTATTTAGCTTTTCCTAGTAAGTACACTTTGATATTCTATAAGAAAAAGTTTGGGGTACTATTGCTTAAATAAGAAAATACGTGCGGAAAACGGACAAAAACGTCATTTTCATTGCATTTTGGGGCAACATAACAATGTATAATAACAATGCCCCATGGAAACGAATACAGTCTAGTAAGCAGGTAGTGTTATACTAATATTTCATCACAAAGAAATTTTGGGATGACGTTGCTTTCCCAAGCTTTAGCACTGCAAACATACTCGCATTTCACTTTTCATGAAAAATGATGGTCACAACCTTGAACTTTGACATTTTCTACAGGGAAGGGAAAATTTTTTCAGGGCTTCAAAATTGCACATTATTCATTAAATGTAATCTACTTCAACATAAAAAAAAATCAAGCAAAACAAAAAATACAACTATCACACTTGTCTGATTTTCAAAATAATGGCTCTTAATCAAATGGTGCTAATTACCTTTCCTAAATATGGAAGGAACAAAAGGTTTATTTTAAAGACTTACTATAAATTCTCATAGAGCGATCTCTACTTTTATTACTTCAAACTTTATTACATGTTACAAATTATCGTAACATATATGTATAAAATATAAAACGTCTATTAGAATTTTGAATAAAAAATGGCTTTCACCCATATTGTGTAAACCGTGAGGTCCCGGTTAGAAAGAACCTGAGTAATTATATAGCTATGTCATGATGAGCATTTTTTTTCCTGTTTTTTCGCAGGTTGTGATAACGTTATTTAAAAAAATTCACAGCTCATAGGATGAAATTTAATATTTATTTATTAAATCAAAGTTCTTTCCTTAACATTTATAATCTATAATGATGACAAAAAGTAAACTATATTTTTTAATTAACTGCCTTCAGTCCAATATTTTTATAGTGTGTAAAAACGTGCCATTTTATAATTACTTTTATTAAAAGAAGCATAAACGAATATTTAATATCTATAATTTAATATCTATAATTTAATTTTTATATAAAAAAAGTTTTAAAAAATACAAAATATATTAATAATTTTGACTTTTATTTATTTAAATAAATGAAATGAAATTCACATTATACATGAAAGGCCATTTAATTGTTTGCATTGTATATTTAATTAGAAACTATTCCGTCGTTTACTTTATTTTTAATTATAACATGATGAATAAATTTTATTTCTTTTATTCATTTCCTGCACATGCTGTTGTAATTTTATTTCAAATTACTCATACCTTTAAAAAAGAAATTCAATATCTGCATGTTAAATCAAATTTTTTCTCTAATGCTATTAAAATGTAAATAGATGATGAAAGAAAAAAAAAAAACATTTTCAAAAAAAAATTCTGACAATCTATCTGGTCAAGTAAAGAGTAGAAAATGTCATTTTTTATCTCTTTTCTTATTAATAAAATGAAAAAAGTTTTAGCGTATATTTATAATTTAATTTTTGTATTTTATTAACGTAAAAAAAAATAATGCTGTTTTTCGCTTCTCATAATGTAATCCTATTCCTCATTAATATTATAAATGTGAAAGTTTTATAATATTAATGTGACTGTTTGCGTAAAGTCAAAGTCAACATCAAAACCTTGATGCCTTTGTACAGTCGTGGAAAAAAACGTAAACACCCCTTACTAACTCCTCAACAAATTATCGTAGTAGAAAGTTACTGGTACCGAACGATTAGAAATAAAGTCTACTTTTAAATGATGTATATAAAATTTGCTTAGAGGGCCCTCTACATATTAAAACGAACCCAAACTTCATTTTTTTTAATGGCAATACCCAATTTTAATAAGATATTTCAAATCTGCGGTTCAAACTATGCCTAGACACCAAATTTCAAGTCATTTCAATGATACGTTTTTGAATTATAAACATTCAAAATTTAGTACTTCTAACGTTAAATTACATTTTCATATTTTTATTAATATCTCCTGAAATTATACTCCTAATGCGCTAATTTTTTGTGTAGCAATAATACTAAAATACCCAAACATAAATACGTTGAATTTGTAATTTTTATAATTTTATGATATGAATTATAAATTATGAGATTAATATTCGAAAAAATTATGAATTGTAACCTAAAATTTTTTTATGGATTTAGATTTACAGCCGGACCTCTATTTAACAAACCTCTATTTTGCGAATTTCTCTATTTTGCGAATTTTTCTATTTTACGAACTTTTTGTTAGAACCAAGAACATTTTGCTAATTTCTTCGTAAAATAACCTCCAAATAGCGAAGTGCATTCTCTATTTAACGAATCTTTTCTTGTGATCTATTTTTTTTTCTCCCTATTTCTCAAAATATTTCTGGACATTTCAACCTTATTCTTTCTTTACACACATTTTATGATGTTCAATGGCCTTGAACTGGTTTTACCAGGCGCCTTCTTTGTCAGCAGTGAAAATTCGGTAAGTACGGAGGACGAAGACGATAATCCCTTAGAGTAACTTCAAGCAAATGTAAATACAGATGAGAAAAAAAGAAGAAATTAACCATGGTGTGCTGATTGTTGATTGTATTTAACTTAATTCTGAAATTGAGACCTCGGAAACACTATCCGAATTGGATATTTTTGACAGTGTGAAAAATAACAACAATACAGCACTGAATTGCGATAAAGACGAATATGATGATGATGGAAATGATCATGATGCAGGAATTAACAAAACTTCGCATGATGAAATGCTAAAATCATATGAAACAATCCGATGCGGATTATAGTTAGAAGAAAATACGCATGAAGGGTTTTTTGGTGCATTGCAAAGATGCGAGACGTATTATGAGAGAAAGCACTTTTTAAAAGAAAAAACTCAGGCAAAATTAACAGAGTTTTTCAGAAATTAAATTTAAAGGCGCATATGCTAATGTATGGTTAAAATTATTTGTTATAATAATAATAAATACGATAATGTCATTAAAATTCGTTAATTTTAATGTAAAACTATTTACTTTAAACAGAAAATACAGTGTATTCCTGGACAGTGTTTTGTTTTCATTGCAGATTTGAAGGATTTAAACACATAGAAAACATGAATTGATGATGGATATTGGTGGGTAAAATAAATAAAACAAATCGACATAATTTTAAAAAAAAAATGTGATTTAGTAAACTTTTAGTAAAAATATTTAGTGTTTATGAATTTAAAATATGTTTTATGTAGTTTAAAGTATTTTAAAAGGTGAATCTCTATTTAACGAATTTTCCATATAACGAACTTTCTTCCGGGATTTAGCGACTTCGTTAAATAGAGGTTCGACTGTATTAAGTCCTGCTTTATGGGAATCCAAAATTTCACATTTTTCTTCAAAGTAGTTTTCAAATTAAGCTTAAAAAACGGCAAAATGATGGTTTAAAGGGCCCTCTATGATGGAAGTGACTAGATGTTTTGAAAATTTTCTACTATCCTGTAATTTAGCAGTCTTCAATGATTGCTTTAGTGGCGCTTAAGATACCTTGATCTCTCTCGGTCAACAACCGAGTACCGAACTTCAATTTGGATACAGCCCCTAAAATACGCTCGTTTTAAAATAATTAATTTCTTGGAAACTTATCGTACGAATTGCATAAAAATTTGTTTTTAGGCTAATTGAATGGTGTAGAGTCCATTTATGCTGTCAGAATTGTGTACTGCTGTTGGAAAAAAGCTATGGTTCGTTTTAATATGTAGATGCCCCCCTAATCAAATTTTATGTACATCATTTAAAAGTAGACTTTATTACCAGTCGTGTGCTATCAGTAATTTTCCTCTACGATAACTTTTTGCAGAGTTAGTAAAGGGTGTTTACTTTTTTTTCACGACTGTACCTTTGCATATAGATGGACTATAACACAGAAATGAACATAGGCTGTGTTTTATTTATCTTTTCAAATATTTTTCCTAATAATTGAAAATTTGCCACCTATTGGGCGATTTACACCAAAAACTAATCAGCACTAATTTATATCAAGTACTAACTGAGTATAATTTTTTTTTTAATTCCGTGCATTATTTCTTGAGATACATCGCCCACAAACTTTTTGTCACATACAGACAGACAAGACTCATTTACAGACATACTCACAGACAGGCATTTTCTAAAAATTGTAAAATCGTATTCAGGACCGTATAAATCCGTCGAAAATTTTCACGAATCCAATACTTTCTTTGTGTAAAGATAGAAGAAAGTAAAAAGAAAAATGATTTTTCGTTAGTTTTCACAGGAAAACTGTTTGTTTCTCATGTACAAAAATAGTTGAATGAAGTATTTAGCACAGTTAGGTTGATTTTTCATCGAAAATATGAAATTGTTTTCAGACAAAAACAGATAAGAAAAACAACAAAACTGAAACTTCTATTTAGAATAGCCATTATACTTTGTAAAAAAAAAAAGAAAAAAAAAGTTTAAAAAAGATTCATTTTATTATAAATTAAGCAATAACAACGGAAATTGGTTCATTAATTCTAAAAAGTTCAAATTATTTCAATTTTTATATACAGTTAACTTTAAAAAAAAAAACGAAAAAATGTTTTTCTTTAATATTATCAAAAGGTAGCGAGACGAGGATAAAAATAAAAGCACTTAAAAAAATGCTTTCAAACCAGAGCGCACTGAAAAGTATATTTTTCATTTCAAAAGTATATTTATATTCAAAAGTATATTCATATTTAAAAGTATATTTAAAGCGCACTGAAAAGTATATTTTTCATTTTATTTATTTATTTTTATTTATTTATTTATTAATTCTATTAGTAGAAGAAAAAAAAAATATCCTATTTGTAATTTAACTATAGGTATGAAACGTTGAGTAAAATTCTGGTCAAATTAGTGAAAGGTTGTAGTTGGATGCATTAAATTCGTAGAATACTGGCAGCTGTTAACTGGTTGTGTTAATTTTGCGGTCGACAGATCCAATCAACTACATGAATTTGTTGGTAATAGTTGAGATCATGAAACTATTAATAAAGAAGAATTGATATATCCTTAAAATAGTGAAGCTTTAACTGTAACCGCTTCTTCAGGGATCAATTGATCCTTGCCATCACCGATGAAATACATTTGTACGAATTTATGTTGACCATCTGGGAACGGAAGCAGGAAGCCGGCTTTATGATGAATTTCTCTTTTCACTTTGAACATTGGCATGATTTGAGCTGTTACGATTTCTGCGGCAAACGACGTCATTTGGAAGTACGAGTTGTATTTCTTGATGTTAGATAGAAAAATCTTTGATTCGGCGATACATCCCGCAAGCAAAGTTTTTATTGGCTCTGGCGGTTCTGCAAGTTGGGGCAGTTTAATTTTTCCGGCAGCCCAACACATTCCCATCGTTCCGTCATTAAATTTCAGACCTTGCAATAAGGACACACTTCAGTCATAGTGCTGATGAAAACATGCCGGCTCAAACTATAATCATCAGCTGGGAATGCAAGGCAATTGTAATCGCGTGCTTGCTGAGCACGGAGTCGTGTTTGGCGCTAATCTGCGGTTTCTCGTTGACGTCTTTCAGCAACTCCCAGGCTGTCGCGTTCATTTTATTGAGAACGAAGCAGATATGAAGTTTCAGAACGTGCTCGCCATTCTCGCAACCGTGCATGCTCAAGTCTGGCTGCACGTCGTTCTGAAGCTTCCTCGGCAGGTATGTCAGCCATTGTTTGTCTATTTTGCTCGTTTTCTGATGCCGGTTCTACCTCAGTTTGATTTGCAATTACACGTTGCACTGCTTCTGCTCCGCGAGCACGACAACCTAAGTTTGATCTTCTGCGAATCATTATTTAGATGAACTAAAATAGATGGGTTACACTGAAAATGATAAAAGAATATTATAACAAAACCATATAAAATTCCAAAAAATTAAAAAAGGAAAAAACACTCACAAAAAAACAAAATAAATAAAAAATAGTAACGAAATATTTGGGTAAGTGGGGGGAGTGGGGACGGGTGGTGCATAAAATGAAAGAGCGGTTCAAGAGCTTTCTAACAATGTACCACATAATGGATGCCGGAAAAAAATTATAAAAATGCACCCCGAGAGGAGGGGGAACTGTGTAGAGAGGGAAGCGAGGTTCATAATATGATATAAAAAACACGCGTGTATTCGAATGCAAAGCAAATAGTGAATTTCAAAACAATCGGTGAAGAACTTTCGGAGATTTAAAATTTGTACAAACGAACATTTACATATTTATTTATATAGAAATGTGCCCCGCCCCCGGAGGGGAGTGAGGTGAGAGAAAGAGTGAGGTGCATAATATGAAAGAGCAGTCAAAGGGCTTCCTAATGACATATTACATGTTGGGCGTCGGAAAAAGAATTTAAAAAGCGCCTCCTGGGGTGGTGGAAAATTGGGGGAGGAGGGCGAGGTTCTTAATAGGTGTATAACAACACGCTCGTATTCAAATGCAACTGAATCTGCGAATTTCAAAGCAATCGGTGAAGAACTTTCCGAGATTAGCGATTCTGTACAAACGAACATTTACATTTTTATTTATATATATTAAATATTATGATTGAGATTAACTCGTTTTTACTCCAATTAGTAAAATGAAGCAGAAACTTAAAGATGAAAATCAAAGTTAGTGTAGTATTGAAGTAATAACACTGAGGGATTAACAGGTGTAACAACTTTTTGAAATATTAACATGTATGAGAAAAAAGAAAGTTTTGATTTTGGCACATCCAAATAGTTGCGCCATGCAAATTTAATTTGCAATAATGGTTATCCATGTTAACTTATACGAATCATGGTTTTAGTATGAACCAATAGACTTCCTTATTTTCAAAAGCAATGGTTTGTTTAAAAAGTTGATTTTCTTTAAATGAAACATAATTATAATAAAAAATTGAATATTTAATTTTATTTATTTATTTATTTTCTTTCAGTTTTCATTCTTCTTTAGAAAAGTTACAATAAAACGAAAAATAACTCTCATTTTACAAGATGAAAAGTGGAAAAAACATTCAATAATAAGTTGCTGGCACATAGTAATTATACTTCTTAATTTAAATAGAAAACATTTTTAGTGATGCAATTATGATTGTGATTGTTAATATTATGCAACATAAAAAAAATAGTTCTATTCAAAGCGATATTGCCTCATTTTCAAAATCAACGCGGAATACTTTTCCAGTATAGTGACCATGGCGCTTTCTAAATGATGTTGGCGCAATCACGACTTCAGAAAGTGAAATTTGTTGCCAAATTATATAAATAGCTATGAAAAAAAACCTGATGAGCTTTTATGCTTGTTTATATGTGTACTTATATATATAACATTTTATTTATATATAAATTATTATTGTTTTTATGTATCATTTACTTCTGTTTGTATATAAAAATATATAAATGACTTTGTATAAATATGCTGTATAAATATTGAAAAAGTTGCTTGTGTACAGGTACAGGAAAAAATAGATTGCCAAAAAATATGTTGCCAAATTACCTTCTCTCGCCAAAGCCCCTATACTGGAAAAGTACCATCAACGCATTTGAAATATCATTGACCCAATAAATTACTAGATACAATTTATACTGATATTAAAAGATATTTATAGTCATTTAATTAGAAACATAAATTTTACGATAGTTTGTAATAAGATTTAGCTTTAACTATTTTTTTTTTTCAAAAATGTGCTTGCCTTACTTTTAAAATACCGAATCAAATACTACCAATTTTTATATTTCAAAAGCGACTTTAATTCTTAATTTTGTATATTTAATTAAAAACTCTTCCGTCGTTTGCTTTAGTTTTAATTACGTGATTATGAATAATTGTCCCTTTTTTTTATTTACTGCGTATTTCCGCCTTAACTTTTTTTTAAAATTATTCATAGCTTCAAAAAAGAGATTTGATATTTGCTTAGTAAATCAAAATTCTTTTCATAACAATATCGAAATATAACGAGATGATGAAAGAAAAAAAAACACCATTTTCCCAAAATTAATTGCTATCGATCCAATGGTTATAAGGAAAAAAATAATGTAGCACATTTGTAATTTATTTTTTAAATAAAAATTAATTAAGAATGTAATATTTTTTAATAAATTTGACTTTGGCTTTTTATCTAACAAAGTGCATTTTTTTTTCTACTTTAGTCAGAAGCGTATATTTCAGGTTAATAAATCGAAATTCTGTACATTTTTCTTGGAGAATTTCATTAATGAAGAAGATTGCAAGAAAAAATACATACTATTATTTATTTAAAAAATAAATTATTAAATATATTTTTTAAATAACTTCCTCTTTGCTAAGTGTTGACTTGTGTGTTGTTGTAAGTGTCGCCTGCAATTGTCAAAATACATGCAGGGTTATTCAAAACGATGTACAGTATTTTAACACGTTCACTGCCAAGCCTATAAAGTAAGAATTTTCAAATTTCTTCTTGAAAGTCATTTGCCACCACAAATTTAGAAAAGTAAATTTCGCTTTACTAATACAGCGAAATTTCTGAAAATAAATAAGGCAATTTTTTTAATTCTAAAATAATGGTGACAAAGTAATTAATAAGTTAAAACCACGAATATTAAAGCTACGAGTATACTCGTAGCTTGGCAGCGAACGTGTTAAAATACTAATAATAAACTCATTTTGAAACATACATTTGCTAGAACAAGTTTAAAATGATAGCAAACTCAAAATTTTACATTTTATTGCATTATCAAAGTTCTATATGACTTTCTCCAGTTACACAGACAACATCCAGACGATAGTCAAGTATGAGCCAAGCTCATTTACATATGTGTGTTTTTAGGTTGTCCAAGTTGCGTGGTTGCGATACCAAATAAGCGTCCTTTTATTTATGCATTCAACATATACATCTGACTAATGTGCTTGACATCAAGTGTCCGCTTATAAATCATCGTCAATATACAAGGACTGGATGGTCACAAGGAAATTCACAACACCAAGAGAATTACAACCGCGAGCTCCACGAAGAGAGTGCAACACGGATCCAGCGGGAATCAGACCCGCAGCCCACCTACGCTCTCAAGCGTTTAGTGGTGTGATGCCTTAACCACTCAACTACGGCGGGCCAATACTCGTCCTTTTCAAAAAAAAAAAAAAAAAAAAAAACCACAACAAAAAGCCACATGATGTGTAGGTTGCAAAGACAGAAAAAAAAGTCACATGATTGCAAAGTCAACTTATTCTTCAAATTGATGATTCCATTTACGAAAATTTTTGTCAGTAGGACTATATTTTCCAAAACGTCTACGAAACGCACGTACGCTAAAATTACAGATTTTATTCTTGCATACTGCAGAACAGAAAATGCCTTTTCTTGCTGAGACGGCATTTTAGGTTATAGCGATATTAGCGCCAGCAGCCAAGGGGAATGTTCAAATGTTTGAGTTTTCCTTCCTTTCAAACCCGCTCTGGTAAATGCATGTTTCAAAATGGCTTTATTGTAGTACAGGATGCCCATAAAGAATGACCCAGTTGTAAATATTAATAGTATCAACTGTAAGCGTTGATACTATGGTTCAAGGTCACAAACAAAGAGTAACTCAAAAAGTTTTACATAAGCGCATGCGCGAGCACTTCTTTGTTATTGACTCGCTTGCAGTACCACATACGCAAAATGGCGATTCTTGAGCGTAAAGCGTCATTGCTGGGCTGGAGATTTAAAAGACGTTAGAGCCATGCGATTTTTTCGTCCGGGGCTTTATAAAAGATCGTCTCTACATTCCACCACTACCTAACGATTTACCAAGAGTCGAGACACAGAATTGGAGAAGCTATCGCTTCCATTACTCCTGACTTGTTAACCAAAGTGTGAGGGGAAGAATTGGACTTTAGATTAGTTGTGTGCCGTATAACTAAAGGTGCACACACGGAACATTTGTAAGAAAAACTAGGTTAGTTTACCTTCAAGTTGATGTATGATTTGTTCTAAATAGTCTAAATTAAACTGTTATAATATACCATTGAAACCGGGACATTGGCTGTGCTGTTTTTAGGTGCGTTCGTAATTATATAAATAAGTAGCATCTATAGTCGTCGTTCAATCCGTCTGTCTATCCGTCCGTCCGTCTGTCACCATATAACAGAGCAAAAACTTCCCGACCGAATGGTCTGAAATTTTAAATATATAATTGTTGCAACATTTTGTCGAGTCATTTCAAATTTTATGAAAATCGGATGTATAGTTTAATGACAGGGACAGTCAAAAGTTTTCCGTTACATTACAGCCAATGGGAATAAATTATTGCAAGTGCATTTTAATGATGTTACAGTCTTCCGAATGGTCTGAAATTTTAAATATATAAACTGTTGCCAAATTTTGTCAAATCATTTCAAATTCTATGAAAATTGGATGTATAGTTTAATGACAGGGATAGTCAAAAGTTTTCCGTTACATTACGGCCAATGGGGATAAATTGTTGCAAGTGCATTTTAATGATGTTACAACCTTCCGAATTGCCTGAAATTTTAAATATATAATTGTTCCAAAATTTTGTCAAGTCATTTCAAATTTTATGAAAATCGGATGTATGGTTTAATGACAGGGACAGTCAAAAGTTTTCTTTTACATTACAGCCAATGGGAATAAATTATTGCAAGTGCATTTTAATGATGTTACAGTCTTCCGAATGGTCTGAAATTTTAAATATATAAACTGTTGCAAAATTTTGTCGAATCATTTCAAATTCTATGAAAATTGGATGCATAGTTTAATGACAGGGATAGTCAAAAGTTTTCCATTACATTACGGCCAATGGGGATAAATTGTTGCAAGTGCATTTTAATGATGTTACAACCTTCCGAATTGCCTGAAATTTTAAATATATAATTGTTGCAAAATTTTGTCAAGTCATTTCAAATTTTATGAAAATCGGATGTACAGTTTAATGACAGGGACAGTCAAAAGTTTTCCGTTACATTACAGCCAATGGGAATAAATTATTGCAAGTGCATTTTAATGATGTTACAGTCTTCCGAATGGTCTGAAATTTTAAATATATAAACTGTTGCAAAATTTTGTCGAATCATTTCAAATTCTATGAAAATTGGATGCATAGTTTAATGACAGGGATAGTCAAAAGTTTTCCATTACATTACGGCCAATGGGGATAAATTGTTGCAAGTGCATTTTAATGATGTTACAACCTTCTGAATTGCCTGAAATTTTAAATATGTAATTGTTGCAAAATTTTGTCAAGTCATTTCAAATTTTATGAAAATCGGATGTATAGTTTAATGACAGGGACAGTCAAAAGTTTTCCGTTACATTACAGCCAATGGGAATAAATTATTGCAAGTGCATTTTAATGATGTTACAGTCTTCCGAATGGTCTGAAATTTTAAATATATAAACTGTTGCAAAATTTTGTCGAATCATTTCAAATTCTATGAAAATTGGATGTATAGTTTAATGACAGGGATAGTCAAAAGTTTTCCGTTACATTACGGCCAATGGGGATAAATTGTTGCAAGTGCATTTTAATGATGTAACAACCTTCCGAATTGCCTGAAATTTTAAATATATAATTGTTCCAAAATTTTGTCAAGTCATTTCAAATTTTATGAAAATCGGATGTATAGTTTAATGACAGGGACAGTCAAAAGTTTTCCGTTTACATGACGGCCAATGGGAAATAAAATATTTCAAGTGCATTTTAATGATATTACAGCCTTTCGAACAGAATGAAATGGATATGGTTATGCACTTATTGAAGTGCACTAAAATATACATTCAGTACAATATGCGATCAAAAATATTATAAAACTAGTTATAGTACGAAAGCACCTCATTTGCCATGTTTAACGAGCAATTTCCAACTTGTTAAATCTATCGCCTTTTATTTGAAGAAAGCAGTTTCTCAAAGTTGAAGATTTTAACTCGTTATTATGAATTATATATCGCAGTCGCAGTATGAAGAAACAAATCGTGAGTTGAGTCAAAAGAATAAGATGTGTTTCGCAGTAAGATTTCCCCAAAATTTTAAAAAAGCAAATAATTCACTTCCAGGTACTATAGCAGTTATATCTGTAAACTTGGCGGAAAGATTCTCACAAAGGAAGGTCTGCATAAGGGCATACTCAGAAAAATCTGAAAAAGTATAGAATGTTCTTTTAAGTTTAGTTTGTTTTAACTATAGTTTTGTCATATATATATTTATAATGAAAGTTAACTATGAAATTTTTTGAATTAAAACAAAATTTAGATTAATTTAAATCATTTCAATCTCAAAATTAAGTCCAACTGAGCACTGTCGATTCAATTTTGTTGCTATTGAAACAAAAACTTCTCGGATATTGAAATGTATAACTGCAGCATTCTTCATCTGGCCTTTATTTTGGAATACGCTTAAATATATGAAAATATTTTTTTATATATGAAATTGTTTTTTAAGTAATAAAAATAAATAACAAGCAACATAAATATGTAGAGGAGAAGGTCCAAATACCGGCTACTAGGTGTTCTGAGAACTGAGCGCAGCGCAGGCTAGCGGCGATAGGCAGAATTTAAAACTTTAATTCAGAGAAGAAAGTTACGAGTTACGAGAGTTATTGGTAGTCTTTACGTCCCCAAAGGTTTAGTCCTGCACTTTTCCAGGTAAATTAAAGTGTTTTTAAATTTAATCTAATGTAAATAACTCTTGCTAAAAATCAATGAACATTATGGCTATCACTTAGTATTAGCATGATTTGACTAAAAATAGGTGGTAATTTTCCTTACCGTCCCTTCCTTAACATCCCTTTAAGACAATGTTATACCAAAATTTCGTACTAAAAATACTACATTGTTATTATTTCTTATTGAATGTTCTACGGGTACTATGCAAATTCATTATAAGTAAAAAGTTAGAAGAAAATAAAAAGTTAGAGAGGTAAAATATCAAGGGGACAGTAAGGAAAATTAAACACGAAAGTTTAACTTAAACCTCATTTAAATTAAAAAAAAAAAAAAAAAAAAAAAAAAAAAATCGACGCTGCTGACCTTTTTTTCTTTATTTTGAATCATTAAGGCATTTTTCTGTAAGTCTAAAATGTTATTTTATTAAGTTTAATTTCACCAGATTTTTATTCCTGAAAGTTAAAATTTTGTGAGAATGCCTCATATACATTTAAGAAACAATTTTTTTTTATAAATTGCATAATTTATTTAGTTTAAAAAAATCTGGCCCATTAATTCTAAAGCTCTCAAATTATTTTTTCATGTCACGTCATGATACTTTGAAAATATTTACTGTAATTAGAAAATCAATTTAAAAGGCGAAAAAGCTCTTTTCTTTAATAATACAATAGATAATGAATAACCGCACCGTTGAGCTGAATCTTTGATGATTTCGCTGGTTTTTATAATCCATTTCCTTTTTTTATGAAAAATGTTTTCTTTAATAATATAATATAAATCTTTTTGAAATTAATTTTGCTAGTTTTTCTACATAAATTGCGATTTGTATTCTTTTTTTTTTTTTTTTTTTTTTTTTTTTTTGTATTTTTCTTAATTAGAAACTTTTTCGCAATTACTTTGCTTATAATTATGACATGATAATTATACATATATATATATTTCTTGCTTATGCTAGTGTAACATCATTTAAAAGTATCCATAGCTTTTAAAAAGAAATTTAATTTGTAATTATTAAATTTTAAAAAATTGACGCTTTCAAAACATAATGAGATATTGTGAGAAGAAATTGCATTTTTTCATCCAAAAAGGTTGTAGTAGGTATGTATATATATTTTTTTTCGATCTTATAAAAGTAAGTTAAAAAATAGCAGATTGGTGATTTAATATCATATTTAAAAAAACTAAAAATATGTGTTAAGAATTTTGATGTTAATTGACTTTTCTATTTAACAAAATGCTTTTTTTTTTTTTTTTTTTTGGATATATTTCAGGTTTATGAAAAAAAATTTCATATATTTTCGAACTGGATTTTTTTTATGAAGACTACAGCACAACAAGAGATTCATACAGTTATTTTAAAAATAATTTAGACTTTTATTAATTTCAAACAATAAAATTGTTGGCAATTCTAGATAGAGTTGTCAAAATAAATAAATAAAAGTAGATAGAGGAGAATATAACTTATAGGGGGGTGGGGGGGGGGGTTAATGATACATTTGGTTATAAATCACACAATTTCTTTAATGACGAGTTAATTATGCACATTAATTTTAAAACGTTCAAATTGTTTTCATAGTATATAATGATAGTTTATAAATATTTATATCAATTACGAAGTTACTTTTTTTAAAAATAGAAAGAATGAATGCGTTCTTTCATAGCGTAGCTTGAAGCGTTAAAAATTTTATTAATTTTAATTCTCCAAAGGCACCTTTAGTTTTTTATTTTTCATGATTTTTTAGAGTTTATTTTGCTATTTACTTTATATATATTTAGGGCATAATGAATGGTTGTAAAAAAAATAATAATAAATAATTTCCTGCATATAGTGGTATAATAATTTTTTAAAGTGTTCATAGTTTGTAAAAAGAAATTTTATATTTTCTTATTAAATCAAAATTCTCCTTTTTAACTCTATCAAAATATAACTAAATTATATTTTAAAAAAAACGGCTTTTTATAAAGTAATTATTTTTAATCCGATGGTTTCAAGGTTTATAGAAAAATGTCGTTAAAAAAATCACTCTTTTTAAAATAAAGCAAAAGAAACTTTAGCGCATTTGTGAATAAATTTTTATACTAAAAAAATAATAATACATAAAAAAGTAACATGTATAAAGAATTTTTGTGTTTATTAACTTTTTTATTAGAAAAGTGCAGTATTTTATTAATGAAGACGAAATTTATAAAAATAAATAAAAATAAGAAATTCATAAACAGAAAAATTATTAACAAACTCCCTCATTAGTACATTTTATTCAATCGCCGAAGGGACTATGATTAACACTTTATCATTTTTATTTTAAAAGACATTTTTAAATGACTGGTGCGTTAGTAAAATGTAAAGATTAAGCAAATATTTAATGATTTTTAGGTGCGTTTGTAATAATGTAAATACGTAGCACCTATAGTCGTCGTCTGGTCCGTCCTTCTGTCTGTCCGTCTGTCCGCATATAATAGCGCAAAAACTACCCAACCGAAGGATTTAAAATTTAATACATATAATTGCTGCAGAATTTTGTCGGATCATTTCAAATTCTTTGAAAATCGCAATTTAATATATATATATTTAAAAAATATATAAGATACCAATAAGGAATAATAATTCAAAATGAATTGTTGTATTCAAAATGAAAAGATATCATGATTAATAACATCATAATTAGCTTACATTCATAATTACATCCGCAAATGCCGCATAATAATTTGAATGCCAATATATAACCATTAATTAAACATTAATTAAACATTACTGACCACAACAAAAATTGTGATAGTATGAATGAATTTACAACAATACAATGTCCCCAAACACTCTGAATGGATACCAAAAACATAATATACAAGCTGTTATGTGTAAAATAAAGTCCCTTGTACTATATAACAAGAATTAATAAGGAAGAAAAAAAGAATATGGATTTCGATAAAAAATAATTGAAAAGCTTATATATTGAATTACGTTATCAAGAGTACAGAATTCAATTATATAAGCAAACTTAGTCGTTTTCTGTGAGAAAAAAAGCTAAAAGCTGAATTTTTTTTTTCCTGTACTCTAACGACCAATATAACCAAGAGAATATTTTCAAGATGAAAACAGAATAATATTAAATTTTATGAAATGGAAAAAGCAAAACAATCTTTTAAATATTTATTTTATAGCAAGGAAAAATAGTAATATTACACAAAATACCTAATAAAATCCCAGTTATTTTATCCAAATACACTCCAGCACATGGTATCCAAAAGCTCGATAAGTTTAAGGTTATTTTTACAGTTAAGTTAACACTGTTTTTAAAACCTAATGGATACATTTAATCTATTTTGTAATACCGTGATAAATGCAATTAAAATAATATAAATAGAAAATAATTAAGTATTTCTTATAGTTTATTATTATTATTATTATATATATTTTTTTTATATATAATTTATTTAGTGTTATAGCATATTGCTATATTATATTATTAATGTTTTAAAATTATTTAAATTTTCCGTATAGATTAATTGGGTATGGTAGTAGAATATATTGTAATCATTCTATTAACATTTGTATTTATTTAATATTTATATGAATAGTGACATATAATATGTTATTTTTATATTAGGATTTGTTGGGATATAGCAGTTGATATATTATGAAAGAATTAGCTTATAATAGCTTAATCTTATGACATTTTGTTCATAATAGTTTCAAGTCAATATCATAGATGGCAGCACCAAAATTTAAATTGGATTCTGTCTGATGCTTTGATTAGAGTAATAATATCAATTTTTAACACATGGTGGAGCTTAATGCTGGCTATTTGCGATATTGTAAATAATAGTTTTGGTATTTTTTACATTAGTTAAGAAATATAAAAAATTAAAAGTGTTAAGAGGTATTTTACTTATTATGTAATTATTTTCTATTTATATTATTTTAATTGCATTTATCACGGTATTTCAAAATAGATTAACTGTATCCATTAGGTTTTAAAAACAGTATTAACTTAACTGTAAAAATAACCTTAAACTTATCGAGCTTTTGGATACCATGTGTTGGAGTGTATTTGGATAAAATAACTGGGATTTTATTAGGTATTTTGTGTAATATTACTATTTTTCCTTGCTATAAATTAAATATTTAAAAGGTTGTATTGCTTTTTCCATTTCATAACATTTAATATTATTCTGTTTTCATCTTGAAAATATTCTCTTAGTTATATTGGTCGTTAGAGTACAGGAGAAAAAAAAATTTCAGCTTTTAGCTTTTTTACTCACAGAAAACGACTAATTTTGCTTATATAATTGAATTTTGTACTCTTGATAACGTAATTCGATATATAAGCTTTTCAATTATTTTTATCGAAATCCATATTCTTCTTTTTTTCTTCCATATTAATTCTTGCTATATAGTACAAGGGATTTTATTTTATACATAGCAGCTTGTATATTATGTTTTTGGTATCCATTCAGAGTGTTTGGAGACACTGTATTGTTGTAAATTCATTCATACTATCACAATTTTTGTTGGTGGTCAGTAATGTTTAATTAATGGTTATATATATATATATATATATGTAATCGTAATAAATTTTGTATTCATGCATTTTTGCATAACAGTGCAATAGCTATTACAGATCTGAATATAGTACTAACGCCTTGTTTCAGTATAAAATGTCTCTGGAAATTTTTAGAAATTTTTCTTCGTTCCCTTTTCCTAATTACATTCACGGAAAAACTATTAATTTTGTAAAAAATATTTTAAAATATAAGGTAAAAGCACCAATAGTCGGCCACTTAAGCGCTCTCTTTAAGTATATAGCTCAAAGCGTAATTTAAAAAAAAACAATACAACATTTTTAACAGTGACACATGTTAATGTACACTTTTCTTTTACTGTTCCAGCAATTGTTCTTAAAAAAACTGATTATAGTTTTTATTTATAAAAAGTTAAACTTAAAAGTAGCAAAGGTCTAGTACTCGGCCACTCAATTCTAGTGTTCGGCCATCACTGGACCAGTAGTCGGCCACTTAAATGCTTTGTTATTTAAATAACTTAAAGTATAACTTTTATAAACAGAACAACATTTTAATGATAAAATGTGTTAATTTATTCTTTTCTTACAATGTTGCTGTAATAATTTAAAATATTATAATAGTATTTAACACTTTCCAACATAGTTTAAAAGTGTTTGTGAATTTGGATTGTCTTCAGTCTGTCCGAGTTCTAACACTCGCAAATATACCCCAATCTTCTTGAAATTTTTGTATGTTTTTGACGTTAACAATCGCTAGCACGATCGCTATTGAAAATAAAGTGTGTAGAATTTATAGTTCATCTACAGGGACAGTCAAAAATATCCCGATGCATTACTTTCAAATGAGAAAAATTGCTTTAAGTTTATTTTAATGATGTTGACCATTTCAAATATAATGAAATTGATATGCATTTATGAAGTGCATTTAACTACGCATTCTAGACAATATGGAGTCCAAAGAACTTATTATTCATTTATAGGGCCCCGCAAAAGTATTCCTTTACATAATAGTGTCAGGGGATAAGCAGTTTGCAGCGTATTTTATTTCTCTTATACTACATCAAATAGAATGAAATTGATATACAACATTACTGAGGCTTACTACAAAATACTCGTTGTATAACATGAAATGCATAGCATTTATCGTTCATTTACAGGGAAACACAAAAAAATTCGAATACAGTACTGTATCTTTCTATTAGCGATAATTGCTGTAAGTGTGATTTTGTTTATGACATGCGTTTTTAAGTTTAATTAAACCTTAACTTACAATGCGGTGTGTATAACTGATATAGATCATATACAAGGCTACACAAAAGAGTTTGTAAGATTAGTGGAGTATCCGGGTGAATGGCTTAAAAGAGGCTTTTATGCTCTTTCAAGCTGAACTATATTTAGTATACTAAGAGATGTTTGTATAATATAAATAAAACATATACTGGGCCACGCAAAGAACTGAATACATGACCTCCCAGGGATAATAATGTGTGGAAGTATCATTTCAGTAATTTTAACCACGTTTTAGCCTTAATTAAATTTTAGCTTAATATGTGCGGCATATAAAAATCTATTGGTAATATACAGGGCTGTACAAAATAATTCAAGTATGTTTCCGTATAGGGGTAGAAATTACTGAAGGTAAATTTTCAACTTGTTATGTATTTTCTTACTATACTAAGTTTTATCATACTATGTATAGAATGATATACAAATCTTTAGATTAAATACAGGACTGCGCAAAAGAATTGAGCTACTTTTTCGGTTAGGCACCGTAATCTGGTTTTCAAAAGTATTATGCCTTTTCTAAAATGTTTACTTTTTTTACGGTATAAAGAAGCTCAATTTCGTTGAAGAATTCTGCAAGTCATGGGAAATGCATTTATAATCTATTCTTCATGCAAGATTTTTCATTCTTGTTTCATATGGAAAGTAAAGTTAAAAGTACCAAATTATCTAGTAGTGGGCCTTTCAAAGTTTTTGTTTAACCATTGTAGACTAGGCTGCGGCAGAGAAAAAATTATTACGTCATCCTGTTTCAAAATGAAATTATGATTTAGGTCAAGATTATTAACAGAACATGAATGACTGATCTGTCAATGCATATCTTATTGTGATATCAGCAGTAGGGAGCACCAAATCGTCATTTTAGCGTTACTATCATGTCGTCGAGTTTCGGGATGAAATTTTAATATGTTGCATGTCTCGACTAGTACAATGCAAATATTTCAGTTTATCTTGGGATTTCGTGGTTAGATATTTGAAGAACGCGGAGCCAATTCTTCATTTTTGCGTTACTATCTCGTAATCAAGTTTTGAAATGTAATTTTAAAAGGTTGCATATCCCGAATAGTACATTACAAATATTACAGTCTGTCTCGTAGTATCTTTGAACAATATGACCAGAATGGGGCGCCAATTCTTATTTAAGGGAAAATATGGTTTCTTGTTCAGTTGTTTTCCCTTATTCGATATGTTAAATACATGTGACAAAGCAATCGTTTGTTATCATTGTTATTTTAGTAGTTATCTTATTATTATAGATTTGTGATTTTATAGTAACAGTCGTTTTGATATAATTATGCGATTTTATAAAAAAAATTCTTGTTTTTTGCTATCTTTTTTTTTTGTGATGAATGCATGGGCGCATAGCGTTCATCAAAACTAAAACTAATCACTGGATGCAGCAACTTCATCGTGCAGCAGTCTCAAAAACGCTCTAAATTCGCGAAATCCGCGATCATAAACGAACGAAATTCGTTAACGCCGCAATCAGTAACGAACGTATGAACGCATAGCGCTCATAAAGACCCAAGAAAAACATCACTGGATGCAGCAAACTTGTGCAGCAGTCTCTAAAACGCAGTAATACGCGAAAGCCACGATCACGAACGAACGAAATTCGTTAACGCCGCAATCCGTAACAACGTATGAATCCATAGTGTTCATGAAAACCGAAAAAAAAATCCCTGGGTGCAGAAACCTCGTCGTGCAGCAGTCTCTAAAACGCAGTAATTCGCGAAAGCCGCAATTACAAACGAACGAAATTCGTTAACGCCGTAATCATTAACGAACGTATGAGCTAATAGCACTCATGAAAACAGAAAAAAACATCACTGTGTGCAGCAACTTCGTCGTGCAGCAGTCTCTAAAACGCAGTAATTCGCGACAGTCACGATCACGGACGAACGAAATTTGTTAACGACGAGATCAATAACGAACGTATGAATGCATAGCGTTCATGAAAACCGAAAAAAACATCACTGAGTGCAGCAACCTCGTCGTGCAGCAGCATTTAAAACGCAGTAATTCGCGAAAGCCACGATTACGAACGAACGAAATTCGTTACCACCGCAATCGGTAACGAACGTATGAGCGCAAAGTGCTCATCAAAACCGAAAAAAAATTACTGGATGCAGCAACCTCCTTGTGTAGCAGTCTCAAAAAGGCACTAAATTCGCGAAAACCGCAAACACAAACGAACGAAGTTCGTTAACGCCGCGATAAATTACGAACGTATGAGAGCGTAGCGCTCATGAAAAAAAAATATCACTGGATGCAGCAACCTCGTCGAGCAGCAGTCTATAAAACGCAATTATTCGCGAAAGCCACGATCACGAACGATCGAAATCCGCTAACGCCGTAATCATCAACGAACGTATGAGCGCATAGCGCTCATGAAAACCGAAAAAAACATCACTGGATGCAGCAAACTCGTCGTGCAGCAGTCTCGAAAACGCACTAAATTCGCGAAAGCCGCAATCAGAAACGATTGAAATTCGTTAACGCCGCAATCAGTTACGAGCGTATGAGCGCATAGCGCTCTTGAAAACCGAAAAAAAAAAAATTACTGGGTGCAACAACCTCGTCGTGCAGCTGTCTCAAAAAAGCGGTTATTCGCGAAAGCCGCGATCTCAAACGAACGAAATTCGTTAACGCCGCAAACACTAACGAACGAATGAGCGCATAGCACTCATTAAAAGAAAAAAAAATTTCACTGGATGCAGCAGTCTCAACAACGTACTAAATTCGCGAAATCCGCGATCACAAACGAAAGAAATTCGTGAACGTTGCAGTCACTGACGAACGTATGAGTGCAAATCAATTTCATTTAACTTGTGCATGAATGATATTTATAAGTCTTTTTACCCGACTGCCAAGAAGGGTTATGTGTTTCACGTATATCTGGGTATGTGGATTTCTTCATACCCTCGAAACATCCCAACGGCTGGATGAGTTTTAATGAATGAGGTCTCTATCGATTCGTCTTAACCGTCCGATGGTTATAGGCTAGGTATTTTTTTATCAATTCAAAATGGCGGCCGTAAAGTAAAAAATGACAGTAGAGACGAAAATTTATTTTCGCACCCTATTAGAATGGCATACCATTGGATAGGTCTTTCAAAATGAAGACGATGTTTCATTGACTATTTTACAGTCAGAAGCTCCGTTTAAATATGACACAACCTGCAAGTCGTGTAGGTAGGACCTCTAGCTTGACTGCAACTCTAACCATCATAGACATCTATAGACCTCATCAAAACAGTGTTTATAGGTAGGAACTAACAATTAAACACAACTTAAAAGTCATCCATACAAGTAAATAAAAAAAATAGGTAAGTAATATAAAAATAGTTTCACATAGATGGGAAGTAATTAATTAGTTCGCTTTTTACGCAGTCGGGTTTTTTGATTTTTTAAATTAAATTTTTACTTGTTCTCATTTTTTATGACGTCTAAACACTATGAAGACAACACTATGAAGTCTAAAAATGCAACACTGAAGTAAATAATAATGACATCCGTATGAGCCAGGGCAACGTGCAAGGGATTTTCTTGGGCGCATTTGTGATAAGAGCCGTTTTGAGGGCCGCGATTTAGACGCTATTTTATTACCCAACAGGTGGGTAATAACGCTTAATAGCATTGGTCAAGAAATCATGCCACTATATTTTATGAATAGCTATCTGCTAAATTAGTCTTTCTTGTATACATAATCAATAGGTTACTGTATCAAATCCTATATTTGTTTGGAGAAAAAAATCTAAAACTAAGACGTAAAAATTGGTAGAATCTTAACGTGCGTTATTACCCCAGAACAGCTTATATATAGTGTACATAAAATAAAATGCAAGTAAAAGGTTATATAAATCTCAAATTGCGATAATCAAATTACGAAAAAAATCAAATTATTAAAAGTAGACTCAAAAAAGTGAAATAGCCTTTTAGCCAGTAGTCAACCGTGGTGGCCGATTACTGAACATGTAAGTAAATATAATACCCAATAGTCGGCCACATTAAAATTAATTAATACAAACACACTTATTGAATTTTGATACTGAAAAACATTAGTTTATTAAACTTTTTAATAGTAGAGTCTTCTAATTTTAGAAAATAATAAAAAATAAATTAATACTAGTCTTTTAAAAATTTTGTCACCGGTTAACAAAAAAATATTAAAAACGGTTATTTGACCGCAATCAAATAAAAAATGGCTGATTACTAACGCAATAAAAATACCCACAATTCTTTTCTGATTGCTTATGACGTATAAAAGATGGCTACATATAGGGAGATTGTAATATTTCATTTGAAATCAAAAATAAGCAATTCATAACGTATTCTATCTCAAAGTGGCCGACTACTGGGGTTGGCCGACTACTGGTGCATTTACCCTATGTGACATCGAATATTTGATGGAATATTTAAAAGGTTTATTTGATATTTTTTCTATGATTAATGATACTTCTTTCTTCCTTGTAAGTACAAGTATTAATAGAGAATTAATAACTTGTATTAATAACGAATCTTACGTTCCAGACATACCCCAGAATTAGCATTATTGTAGCATTGAATATCATCGGCACTTAAACATAGAAACATCCCGTAATTTTATCTTTATGCTAATTTGATGGTCTTAGTTTTCGAATGTATTTTTCACCTCCCCCCGCCCGTCTCTCTCTCTCTCTCTCTCTCTCTCTCTCTCTCTCTCTCTCTCTCTGTCTCTGTCAAGAAACAAACTGCAAGATAAACTCATTGAGAGAGAGAAGCGAAAAATACCAAATAAAGTGTTATTTCTTTATTCAATCTCATCCAAATGGTCTGAAGGCAAAGCAACAAAATTACTGTTTTCGAGGAAAATTCCATTTAATCTACTAGAATGTGATCAAAGATATACACTGTAGAATATAGATATGAAAATCATGAATAAATAAACAAGAAAGAACAAGCTTTCGTCACGCATAGATTATGAAACACTTCTCTAACACATTCGGATAATTCTAACAATATTTCATCGTTTAACAGTTTGCCTACTGACGGAAAATAACTTGTTATAAAATTCATTTAATACATCGATTAGTAGTAATACAGTTTAGAATGAGTTATAGATGCATTACTTTATCATGTTCCAAAAGCATTATTGGTTACACAAAACAAAAATATTTTTAAAAGGATGATTTCTTTTGCCTTTGCATCTTTTCAGCTTTCTTGGCGTTGGAGGGGAGAGGGGGGGGGGATTTTTCAATTCGGAAATATTTCTATAAATTAATTGTAAGAACTATTATATTTGCACATTTCCCAATTCTACAAAATACTAAGAAAAATATTTAAAATAAAATATTTGAGTGGGGTTATAAATATTGCACAAAATCCCTATAAATTCAAATTTAATTAATCCTTCTAAAACTCTTCTAAAATTTATTAAATGATATGTAAATATTTTAATGTAGTTTCAAAAATTTACGAAAAGTGCTTTAGAAGATAAAAGTTTCATGAATTCATAATTCGATACATAAAAGGTTAATGAGCTGAAAGATAATGTCTATGCAAACAATTTGGGAAACGGATAACAAAATTCCAAACACAATTCCAGTAATTTCCATCTATTGTCGGAAAAATATTCGAAATCTTTAGTGCTGGCTGTGGAATCTATGTATGATAATCGTAAGTAAATAAACAAGAAAGGAAAAATTTTCGTCAAGCATAGATCATGAAACACTTTCCAACACATTCAGATAATTCTAACAATACTTCATCGTTTAATAAGGTGAGAGGTGATGTGTAAGCAAACAATTTGGAAAATGGATAACAAAGTTGCGAACCCACTTTCAGAAATATCCATCTATTGTCGGAAAAAATATCCGAAATCTTTAGTGCTGACTGTGGAATCTACACTATATGGCCAAAGGTGACCGGTCACTTGCGATTTTAGAAGTTTTCTTAAATATCTAGAAAAATGCATGAGGAATTATCTCGAAACTCCGGGTGTGTAAACAGAATAGTACAGGTCATATTGTATTTCCGTGAAGATTTTTTCCAGAAACCCTATAGGGGACCGTCAACAAATTGAAAAAGAACGAATATCTTTTCAATAACCCTGTAAAAACTAACATAGCAAAAGCATTCAACACAGTAGATTATGATTAAGTGCCTTATTGCAATAAACTGTGTTCATTTTTATGAGAATAGCACGTATATTCGTAGAGAAATTAAAGTTTTTATAAAAAGAGTTCCAAATTTTGCCAAGTTTTTTGCTTATAATTTGTAGAGTTCTTAATATAAAAAAAAAAAGTTCTTTTCAGAAAATATGACGAACAACATTGTACACAATACCCGGCAATCAGAATTAAAAAATAATAAAAATTGGATGTAAAATGAGCAGGTTCACTAAAATATGTTTTACTGCGCATGCATGAATGCAATCAAAATACTAGTTGGATGTGCCAATCCCAAAACTTTCTTCTATCTTATGCATCTTAATATTTCAAAACCTAGTTACACATGTTAATACTTCAATATTATTAGTTCGATACTATACCAACTTTGATTTTCATCTTAAATTTCTGCTCAAGTCAATTAAACGGACTAAAAACGAGTTAATCTATATCATGATATTTGTTAAAATTATTAATTTTTCCTTATTCTGTCGTTATCAGCTGTTTGCGAATAGCCGGCATAGCAGGAAGCGAGTTCCCGCCGCTACATGAGCCGCCGATGCACAATAGAACTACGAAAAATCAAGAAAAGTATACAAAAATCGCTAGCACGGAGCCCCTTTACCGCGCAATATTTCCAAATTTAAGGAGAACCTGTTGGCCAAAGCCAAAAACAAGCACAAACATTTTGGTTCAATTGTATGCATAATTTTATACGCTGTTCGATGGTACAATAATGAAAATGGCACAGACATCGGAATTATAGCGCCCCCTTCTTTCGGAATTTTTTCAAGTTCAGGTAGGACTTGTTTGCCATAGCCAGAAACATGCACAAAAAATTTGGTTCAATTATATGGATAACTTCATATACTTTTCGATGGTACAATAATGAAAATGGTACAGACATCGCAATTATAGTGCCCCCTTCCGGCAGAATGTTTCCAAATTCAGGGAGGACCTTCGTGACATGACCAAAAATAAACACATAAAATTTGGTTCAATTCTATGCATAGCTTTATACACTTTTCGGCGGTACAATATTCAAAATGGCACAAAAATTGTACAAAAATCGCTATTACAGCGCCCTCTACGAGCGATTTTTTTACGAAGTAAGGGAGGACCTCCTTGCCATAGCCAAGAACTTAAAATTTTTTTTTGGTTCAATTCTATGCATAACTTCATACACTTTTCGATGGTGCAATATTCAAAATCGCACAAAAATCGCTATTACAGCGCCCCCTAACGGCGAATTTTTTGCAAATTCATGGAGGACCTGCTTGCCATATCCAAAAACTTAAAATAAAAATTTGGTTTAATTCTATGCATAACTTCAAACACTTTTGGACGGTACAATATTCAAAATCGCACAAAAATCGCTATTACAGCGCTCCCTACCGGCGAATTTTTTCCAAATTCAGGGAGGACCTGCTTGCCATAGCCAAAAACTTAAAATAAAAATTTGGTTCAATTCTATGGATAACTTCATACACTTTTGGACGGTACAATATTCAAAATCGCACAAAAATCGCTATTACAGCGCTTCCTACCGGCGAATTTTTTCCAAATTCAGGGAGGACCTGCTTGCCATAGCCAAAAACTTAAAATAAAAATTTGGTTCAACTCTATGCATAACTTCATACACTTTTCGATGGTACAATATTCAAAATCGCACAAAAAACGCATTTACAGCGCCCCCTACTGGCGAATTTTTTCCAAATTCAGGGAGGACCTGCTTGTCATATCCAAAAACTTAAACTAAAAATTTGGTTCAATTCTATGCATAACTCCATACACTTTTGGATGGTACAATATTCAAAATCGCACAAAAATTGTTATATCAGCGCCCCCTACCGGCGAATTTTTTTCAAATTCCGGGAGGACCTGCTTGCCATAGCCAAAAACTTATAATAAAATTTTGGTTTAATTCTATACATAACTTCATACACTTTTTGATGGTACAATGGCGACAGACAGACGGACAGACGGACAGACGGACACACAGACAGACAGACATTTTCTATAAACATGTTTTTTGGAATCTCTGACCCCTAAAACATGCAAATCCGTCGAAAACCGGAAGTCGAAAAAAATTTCGATTACAATACTTTCTTCTATTGAAGATAGAAGAAAGTAATAATGTGCATAATGTAATAGCTAAGTGTATAGAACAACTTTTGTAAAAGTCTCAAAAACATAGCTTGAAAATTCTGAAAATTATCGTTGAAAGAATAAGCTCGAAATCCGTTGTTCCCAAAATGAAGCAAAAATATGAGGGGTTGTATCCATATATCCATTAATTAATGCCAATATAGCATACATAATATTGCACGTACTACAGTATTTGGATACAGCCCCTCATCTTTTTGCTTCACTTTGCGAACAACTAATTTCGAGCTTATTCTATCAACGATAATTTTCAGAATTTTCAAGCTAAGTTTTTGTGACTTTCACAAAAGTTGCTCTATACACTTAGCTGATACATTATGTACATTATATTTTGATTGCATTCGCGCATGCGCAGTGAAACATTTTTTAGTAAATCTACTCATTTTTCATCCAATTTTTATTTTATTTTTAATT
This sequence comes from Maratus speciosus, assembly GCA_963932465.1. Taxonomy (NCBI): domain Eukaryota; kingdom Metazoa; phylum Arthropoda; class Arachnida; order Araneae; family Salticidae; genus Maratus; species Maratus speciosus. The sequence continues at coordinate 207,364,449 of OZ010795.1, forward strand.
CTGATTGCAGAGTATCGTGTACAATGTTTTTTGTCATATTTTCTAAAAAGAACTTTTTTTTATATTAAGAACTAACTCTACAATTTATAAACAAAAAAACTTGGCAAAATTTGGGAACCTTTTTATAAAAACTTTAATTTCTATACGAATATACATGCTATTCTCATAAAAATGAACACAATTTATTCCAATAAGGCACTTAATCATAATCTACTGTGTTGAACGCTTTTGCTTACGTTAGTTTTGACAGGGTTATCCAAAAGATATTCGTTATTTTTCAATTTGTTGGCGGTCCCCTATGAGATTTAGGAAAAAATTCTTCACAGAAGTATATGACCTGTAATATTCTGTTTACACACCTGGAGTTTCAAGATAATTCCTCGTGTATTTTTCTAGACATTTAAGAAAATGTTTAAAATTGCAAGTGACCGGTCACCTTTAGCCATATAGTGTATGTATGATAATCGTAAATAAATAAACAAGAAAGGTAAATCTTCTGTCAAGCATAGATCATGAAACACTTTCCAACACATTCAGATAATTCTAACAATGTTTCATCTTTTAATAAGGTGAAAGATGACGTCTAACAAGGGGACCACCAAACATGATGCGCACGTTTTTTGATAAATTTTAAGTATGTTGTAGGGGTCACACCCCTAATTATTCCTGTGAAAGGTTTCCTTCAAATGAGCCTTAGTTTTTAAGAAATTGGGGATCAAAGTTCAGCATACTTTTCAAATACCCTTTTATTGCTGCTTTGAACGCGTACTTGGTGGCGTCGAGGTAAAGCGCAAATACGCTGTACTGCAGACAGCGGGTTCGGACACAGCTTGTGCCTCCAATTTTTTTTTTTTTTTTTTTTTTTATGTAATGTTATGTGAATTAGGAATTCGGCAGCTTTAAACTTTTTGATATTTTCCTAATTAATTACATTTACATTTTTGAAATTTTAATGAAAATTTATGTTTTTTCTGCACTTTTTAAGCTAATATGTCTATAGACCAAAATTAATCTAATTTATATCTAGAATTTTTGTTGAATTGTTTTTATTAAATTTATTGGTACTTTTCGGTTAGCCGGGCGCCAGTGTTATATATACATATATATATATATATACACACATATGTATATATATATGTGTGTATATATATGTATATTCATGTATATTCATATATATGTATATCTATATCTATCTATATATATATTAAACAAAAACCTTATTTGCAGAACAAATTAAAAAAACAAAATTTATTTCCTAAATTGTTTAAGCCGGAGAAGAGGGAGATATTAAGATATTTCATTCAATTCGTTCTACATTTAATGTTAAATTTTTGTAACCAATAAGTTAAACCAATTGAACATTAAACTAGTTGGATGTGCCAATCCCAAAACTTTCTTCTATCTTATACATCTTAATATTTCAAAAACTAGTTACACATGATAATATTTCAATATTATTAGTTCAATACTATACCAACTTTGATTTTCATAATCTAAATTTCTGCTTCAGTCAATTAAACGAACTAAAAACGAGTTAATCTATATCATGATATTTGCTAAAATTAATAGTTTTAGCTTATTCTGTTGTTATCAGATGTTTGCGAATAGCCGGCTTAGCAGGAAGCGAGTTCCCGCCTTTGCACGAGCCGCCGATGGACAACAGAACTACAAAAAATCAAGAAAAGTATACAAAAATTGCTATCACAGAACCCCTTTACTGTGCAATATTTCCAAATTCAAGGAGAACCTGTTGTCCAAAGCCAAAAACATGCACAAAAAATTAGGTTCAATTGCATGCATAACTTCATACACTTGTCGATTGTACAATAATGAAAATGCACAGAGATCGCAATTATAGCGCCCCCTTCTGGCGGAATTTTTTTAAGTTCAGGGATGACTTGCTTGCCATAGCCAGAAACATACACAAAAAATTTGGTTCAATTATACACATAACTCCATACACTTTTCGATGGTACAATAATGAAAATGGTACAGACATCGCAATTATAGCGCCCCCTTCAGGCGGAATTTTTCCAAATTCAGGGAGGACCTTCGTGCCATGACCAAGAACAAACACAAAAAATTTGGCTCAATTCTATGCATAACTTCATACACTTTTCGATGGTACAATATTCAAAATGACACAAAAATCGCTATTACAGCGCCCACTACCGGCGATTTTTTTCCAAATTAAGGAAGGACCTGCTTGCCATAGCCAAGAACTTAAAGTAAAAATTTGGTTCAATTCTATGCATAACTTCATACACTTTTGGATGGTACAATATTCAAAATCGCGCAAAAATCACTATTACAGCGCCCCCTACCGGCGAATTTTTTCCAAATTCAGGTAGGATCTGCTTGCCATATCCAAAAATTAAAAATAAAAATTTGGTTCAATTCTATGCATAACTTCATACACTTTTGGATGGTACAATATTCAAAATCGCACAAAAATCGCTGTTACAGCGCTCCCTACCGGCGAATTTTTTCCAAATTCAAGGAGGACCTACTTCCCATATCCGAAAACTTAATATAAAAATTTGGTTCAATTCTATGCATAACTTCATACACTTTTGGATGGTACAATATTCAAAATCGCAGAAAAATCGCTGTTACAGCGCCCCCTATAGGCGAATTTTTCCCAAATGCAGGGAGGACCTACTTGCCATATCCGAAAACTTAATATAAAAATTTCGTTCAATTCGATGCATAACTTCATACACTTTTGGATGGTACAATATTCAAAATCGTACAAAAATTGATAATATAGCGCCCCCTACCGGCGAATTTTTTCCAAATTCAGGGAGGATCTGCTTGCCATAGCCAAAAACTTAAAATAAAAATTTGGTTCAATTCTATGCATAACTTCATACACTTTTTGATGGTAGAATGGCGACAGACAGACGGACAGACGGACAGACGGACGGACGGACAGACGGACAGACGGACAGACGGACACACAGACAGACAGACATTTTCTATAAACATGTTTTTTGGGATCTCTGACCCCTAAAACGTGTAAATCCGTCGAAAACTGGAAGTCGAAAAAAATTTCGATTACTATACTTTCTTCTATTGAAGATAGAAGAAAGTAAAAATAAAAATGAAATTCATACAATATAATACTTTAAACACCTATATACTTAGATGCCGTTCAAATGAAATCGAAATAAATCTTAGACTTTTTAAAGTTTTGTATTTCACATGTATCTTATCATATTATGTACAATTGTCATAAATATAATGCAAAATCTGCAGTACAAATATTTACAACTTAAAAATGGAAAAAGTCTAAGATTTATTTCGATTTCATTTGAACGGAATCTAAGTATATAGGTGTTTTAAGTATTATATTGTATGAATATCCTTTTTATTTTTTAATGCTCAATTGGTTTAACTTATTAATTACAAAAATTTAACATTAAATGTAGAACGAATTGAATGAAATATCTTAATATCTCCCTCTTCTCGGGCTTAAACAATTTAGGAAATAAATTTTGTTTTTTTAATTTGTTCTGCAAATTAGGTTTTTGTTTAATATGTCAAGTTTTTTAATAACTACTGCATTCAAACGGACACATTTCAAAATTAATGGAGGGTATCATCATCAGGCTTTGATTTGTGTGATATCGCATCACAATTTGTGAAGTAATTTACCTGTGTATGATTCAAAAATTTTCACCAGTACAGTAATGAATATTGCTGTAGTTTGCACGAAAAATTCCAATCTGAACATAAAAAATCTGCTTGAAAATGTCATTTTTATTTCCACTATGACGTCATATTCATCTTCATTTTAATTCTTAAAAAAACTCTTTCAGTTTCTTCAGTTTCATGTTTCACGTGAATGATTCAAAAATTTCCACCAGTGCAGTAATGAATATTGCTGTTTGTTTGCACGAAAAATTCCAATCTGAACATAAAAAATCTGCTTGAAAATGTCATTTTTATTTCCACTATGACGTCATATTCATCTTCTTTTTAATTCTTAAAAAAACTCTTTCAGTTTCTTCAGTTTCATGTTTCACGTGAATGATTCAAAAATTTTCACCAGTGCAGTAATGAATATTGCTGTAGTTTGCACGAAAAATTCCATTCTGAACATAAAAAATCTGCTTGAAAATGTCATTTTTATTTCCACTATGACGTCATATTCATCTTCTTTTTAATTCTTAAAAAAACTCTTTCAGTTTCTTCAGTTTCATGTTTCACGTGAAAATCATTCAACTAAAAATAGGCAAATTATTATTACGGCTTTTGAATTATTTACAACAATGAAAAAAAAAATTAATTTTATTACAAAATGTCTGTTGAATCTCAATAAAAAAGCGAAAATTGGAATTATTAAGAAAAATATTTGAATAATGTAAAAAGAAATTGGCCCATGTTTCTCTCTGGGTTATAATTCACCCATATGCAAAGGCATTTTACCATTCGTTTTGACCCTGACGTCAGGCAAACGTTTTTACACTTTAAATTTATAATATCATTAGAATTAGTAAAGAATAAAAAATGAGTGGCATCAGGGACAAAAAGGTGGGAAGAAAAAATGAAAAAGTTACCATCTCCATAGGCTTTGCCATGTTAAATTAACATTGAGAAGTGACACTGGAAATAAATAAGTATTGCGCTGCCGCGCAATACTTAAATATATATATATATATATATATATATATATATATATATATATATATATATATATGCAATACTGGCGCCCGGCTACCCAAAAAGTACAAATTTATTATTATTTACATTTTTATAATTTAAGCGCTGATCTATAATAGTTATATACGTATATTTTGTTTACTTTATGGAATTTTATAATTTTTACCATAATTTATACAAAATATTTTCATGTCGAATAAACGTATTTACGATTAGATAATTTCAGTACCATATTTACAAGAGTAATAAAAAGTAAAAGTAGTAACAATTATATGTAATTTTTTAGCAGTTGTATAAATTTTTAATGCCCTCCAAATACCTTTATCTGTAAAGTTCGAACTCAACACAATTTTTCATTTGCACAAATAAAAAATGACAGATTAAATTTAAAATATTTTTTCATTCAATTATAAATATTGTTGACGTCATTCTTAAATATTCAGCTGGAAATGCAATAATGAGAGATATTTATTCTATAAATAAAAAATATTTTTTAAAAAATCGTCTGCTGTGCTTTCGCAGTAATATCAGAAGAAATAAAATTTTCGTTTTATTGATCTCGTTCAGCTATTTAATGAGATTAAAAAATTAAGTATTTAAAGAACATATATTATGTTAGTTTGTGCGTTCTACCAATATTGTTAAAAAAATTCATGCAAAAAAACTGTTTTTATAGTCATTTTTTTAATGCTATTTTATGTTTTGAATATTATTATGATATGTATCACCCGATTAATTCATATTTACTAAATTAATAATGGCGATGTCAGTAATGATCAACATTTCATTAGTTAACATATTGCATTCGTTATATTGAGAACAAATGAAATATTGAAAGTATATATTATTTTGTTAATTTTTTGCTAGTCAATTATTATATATATATATATAAAATGTAAGAAAAAAAATATTATGCCTTATTTCATAACTGTGATAAATAACAAAATATACATAAATGTAAACAGCAATAGTAAGTTTTAAAAAGATGATATAGCTATATATAAATTAGTTTAATAATATAAACTTTCTTTAAAAAAACCGAAAATGTAAATGTAATTTAATAGAAAAATATCAAAAAGTTCAAAGCTGCGTAATTCCTAATTCACATAAAATTAGTAACATGTCAAAAATATAATATTAATTTTAAGAAAATGGAGACACAAGCAGGGTCCGAACCCGCTATCTGCGACACAACATATCTGCCCGTTACCTTGACGCCACCGAGTACGCTCTCGAAAGAGCAATAAATAGGTATTTGAAAAGTATGCTGAACTTTGACCCTCAATTTCTTAAAAACTAAGGCCAATTTGAAGGAAACGTTTCACCGGAATAATTAGAGGTGTGACCCCTACAGCATACTTAAAAATTATGAAAAACTGTGCGCATCATGTTTGGTGGTCCCCTTGTAAGTAAAGAATTTGGAAAGCAGATAACACAGTTACGATCACAATTTCGGGTTGGGTTGGGTTGATTTTTGACGGCCAATTATCTACACGAGGGATATAGGCCCGGGGGGGAGTGCCCTCCGTGGGGGTCTTTCTAAGGGAACCTAATCCGTATTAACGCATGGAAGATCCATGGCTCGAAGAAAACCACGAAAACTCCGAACGATTAGGCCGACGGGCGCGATTGGGATGATCACAATTTCGGCAATTTCCATCTATTTTCGGAAAAATATCCGAAATCTTTAATGCTGACTGTGGAGTCTATGTATGATAATCGTAAATAAATAAACAAGAAAGGAAAATCTTCCGTCAAGCATGGATCATGAAACACTTTCCAACACATTGAGATAATTCTAACAATACTTCATCGTTTAATAAGGTGATAGGTGATGTGTAAGAAAACAATTTGGAAAGTGGATAACAAAGTTGCGAACCTATTTTCAGCAATCGCCATCTATTGTCGGAAAAATATCCGAAATCTTTAGTGCTGGCTGTTGAATCTATGTATGATAATCGTAAATAAATAAACAAGAAAGGAAAATCTTCCGTCAAGCATAGATCATGAAACACTTTCCAACACATTCAGATAATTCTAACAATACTTCATCGTTTAATAAGGTGATAGGTGATGTGTAACAAAACAATTTGGAAATTGGATAACAAAGTTGCAAACCTATTTTCAGCAATCGCCATCTATTGTCGGAAAAATATCCGAAATCTTTAGTGCTGACTGTGGAATCTATGTATGGTAATCGTAAATAAATAAACAAGAAAGGAAAATCTTCCGTCAAGCAGCGATCATGAAACACTTTCCAACACATTCAGATAATTCTAACAATGTTTCATCGTTTAATAAGGTGAAAGAGGATGTCTAAGTTTAAAAAATTTAGAAAGCAGATAACACAGTTGCGATCCCAATTTCCGCAATCTTCATTTATTGTCGGAAAAATATCCGAAATCTTTAGTGCTGGCTGTGGAATCTAGGTATGATAATCGTAAATAAATAAACAAGAAAGGAAAATCTTCCGTCAAGCATAGATCATGAAACACTTTCCAACACATTCAGATAATTCTAACAATACTTCATCGTTTAATAAGGTGATAGGTGATGTGTAACAAAACAATTTGGAAATTGGATAACAAAGTTGCGAACCTATTTTCAGCAATCGCCATCTATTGTCGGAAAAAAATCCGAAATCTTTAGTGCTGACTGTGGAATCTATGTATGGTAATCGTAAATAAATAAACAAGAAAGGAAAATCTTCCGTCAAGCAGCGATCATGAAACACTTTCCAACACATTCAGATAATTCTAACAATGTTTCATCGTTTAATAAGGTGAAAGAGGATGTCTAAGTTTAAAAAATTTAGAAAGCAGATAACACAGTTGCGATCCCAATTTCGGCAATCTCCATTTATTGTCGGAAAAATATCCGAAATCTTTAGTGCTGGCTGTGGAATCTAGGTATGATAATCGTAAATAAATAAACAAGAAAGGAAAATCTTCCGTCAAGCATAGATCATGAAACACTTTCCAACACATTCAGATAATTCTAACAATACTTCATCGTTTAATAAGGTGATAGGTGATGTGTAACAAAACAATTTGGAAATTGGATAACAAAGTTGCGAACCTATTTTCAGCAATCGCCATCTATTGTCGGAAAAATATCCGAAATCTTTAGTGCTGACTGTGGAATCTATGTATGGTAATCGTAAATAAATAAACAAGAAAGGAAAATCTTCCGTCAAGCAGCGATCATGAAACACTTTCCAACACATTCAGATAATTCTAACAATGTTTCATCGTTTAATAAGGTGAAAGAGGATGTCTAAGTTTAAAAAATTTAGAAAGCAGATAACACAGTTGCGATCCCAATTTCGGCAATCTCCATTTATTGTCGGGAAAATATCCGAAATCTTTAGTGCTGACTGTGAAATCTATGTATGATAATCACGAATAAATAAACAAGGAAGGATAATCTTTCGGCATGCATAGATTATGAAATATTTTCCAACACATTCAGATAATTCTAACAATGTTTCATCGTTTAATAAGGTGAAAGAGGATGTCTAAGTTTAAAAAATTTTGAAAGCAGATAACACAGTTGCGATCCCAATTTCGGCAATCTCCATTTATTGTCGGAAAAATATCCGAAATCTTTAGTGCTGGCTGTGGAATCTAGGTATGATAATCGTAAATAAATAAACAAGAAAAGAAAATCTTCCGTCAAGCATAGATCATGAAACACTTTCCAACACATTCAGATAATTATAACAATACTTCATCGTTTAATAAGGTGATAGGTGATGTGTAACAAAACAATTTGGAAATTGGATAACAAAGTTGCGAACCTATTTTCAGCAATCGCCATCTATTGTCGGAAAAATATCCGAAACCTTTAGTGCTGATTGTGGAATCTGTGTACGATAATCTTGAATAAATAACCAAGAAAGAAAAATCTTTCGTCAAGCATAGATCATGAAACACTTTTCAACACATTCAGATAATTCTGTCAATACTTCATCGATTAATAAGGTGAAATGTGTAAGTAAACAATTTGGAAAATGGATAACAAAGTTGCGAACCCATTTTCAGCAATTTCCTTCTATTGTCGGAAAAATATCCGAAATCTTTACTGCTGACTGTGGAATCTATGTATGATAATCGTAAATAAACAAACAAGAAAGGAAAATCTTCCGTCAAGCATCGATCATGAAACACTTTCCAACACATTCAGATAATTCTAACAATGTTTCATCGTTTAATAAGGTGAAAGGTGATGTGTAAGTAAACAATTTGGAAAATGGATAACAAAGTTGCGAACCCATTTTCAGCAATTTCCTTCTATTGTCGGAAAAATATCCGGAATCTTTAGTGCTGACTGTGGAATCTGTGTATGATAATCGTAAATAAATAAACAAGAAAGGAAAATCTTCCGTCAAGCAGCGATCATGAAACACTTTCCAACACATTCAGATAATTCTAACAATGTTTCATCGTTTAATAAGGTGAAAGAGGATGTCTAAGTTTAAAAAATTTAGAAAGCAGATAACACAGTTGCGATCCCAATTTCGGCAATCTCCATTTATTGTCGGAAAAATATCCGAAATCTTTAGTGCTGACTGTGAAATCTGTGTATGATAATCACGAATAAATAAACAAGGAAGGATAATCTTTCGGCATGCATAGATTATGAAATATTTTCCAACACATTCAGATAATTCTAACAATGTTTCATCGTTTAATAAGGTGAAAGATGATGCCTAAGTAAAGAATTCAGAAAGCAGTTAACACAGTTGCGATCCCAATTTCTGCAATCTCCATTTATTGTCGGAAAAATATCCGAAATCTTTAGTGCTGACTGTGGAATCTATGTATGATAATCGTAAATAAATAAACAAGAAAGAAAATCTTCCGTCAAGCATAGATCATGGAACACTTTCCAACACATTCAGATAATTCTAATAATGTTTCATCGTTTAATAAGATGAAAGGTGATATCTAAGTTTAAAAAATTTGGAAAACGGAAAAAAAATTAGCGAACTCAATGTCAGCAATTTCCATCTATGGTCGGAAAAACATCCGAAACCTTTAGTGCTGATTGTGTAATCTGTGTACGATAATCTTGAATAAATAACCAAGAAAGAAAAATCTTTCGTCAAGCATAGATCATGAAACCCTTTTCAACACATTCAAATAATCCTAACAATACTTCATCGATTAATAAGGGGAAAGATGTTAAACAATTTGGAAAACGGATAACAGAGTTGCGAACCCAATTTGAGCAATTATCATGGATAGTCGGAAAAATATCTTAAAGATGATTTATATATGTACTACGTAGTACGCAAAAAATTTGTTTAGTTAGGAAACCCATAAAGTGGTTGAAAATATCATTTCAGCATTTTCCGTCAGTAAGCGGAAATGTTCTCGAATTATTTTCTGCAGACCTATATGATCTATAGAATTTATCGGCACCCAGTAATATGTAAAAAATTAGTTGCATTCAATAATGCATGCCACAATTGAAAACGCACATGCATCAATTATTGTTCGCAGATTGTACTGTAAGCGAATTATTTTGTGTGTCCCTGTAAATGAACGATAAATGCTATGCATACCATATTCTGCAGTAAGCACCTTATAGCGCATCTCAGTGATGTACATCCATTTCAATATATTTGAAATAGTGTAACATCATTAAAGTACACTACAACCGATTTTTTTCCAAAGACCTTAATGTAACGGAATTCTTTTGAGTTCTCCTGTAAACTTACTATTACTATGACAAGCTTCATTTTCAATACCAAACATGCCACATAGAAAACCTGTGTAACATATATCAACTACATGGTAATCCAACTATAATTATGCGAGTTAAGAGCATAAAAAGAGGAGAGACAAACCGAATTCATAAATACTTTTCAAATATGTTGGAAAGTGTTAAAAAATCCTATCAGAAAAAAAAAAAAAATACATAGACACTATAAGACCCGTATTATGTTCACAGATATTTTGTTGTAAAAATAATTCACTTCAGGTATGCACAGTGCTTCATAATTTAGTGTTTTCCTTCTATATATAAAAAAGAGTTTTGATTTGGAAATGGACCAATGAAAATCTGCGTAGATATTCCGGGTAGATCGGCATCCAATTTGAATGCTTAAGCATGGCCTTTCATCGTTAATATTAAAAAAACTGTTGCATACAAAAATATGAAAATCGGTGGTATTATAGAGAAATATTTGATAAACACGCTGATGCAGACAGTTTTCAAATCGAAGAATTATTTTAAGATATATTTAATGCTAAAGTTGGACAAAATCGTTCCATTAAAAAAGTTTTATTGGAGTAAAAACTGTACATAGGAATTTAATCATTTTTAGATCATTTTATACGCTATAAGTTCCCGGTGTGGAGATTGCATTTATTTTTCTTATTTGACTCATTTTTTGAGGTTTTATTTCAATTTTAAATTCAAATTTTCAGCATTTCGAGAAATATTTTTTACAAATTTTAGAAAATGTTATTAATTTAAACTGTTGCCAGTTGTATAAACAGCGCAAACAATAATGTTTACTTCAAATTAAAAATTTATTTACACGTGACTATTACAAACAGAAAAAAACTTTAAAACTAGTAAATCTGCAGATCAGGAGCCTCAACGTCATTTTTGCAAGTCATTGTTTTTTAACACTCATTGCATAATATTCAACTTCCTACAAATCGCTTTTTAAAGTTTTCAAATTACATAAATATTTATGAGCATACAAGATACTTCGTAAAGTTTCAGAATTTAAAAGTGTTAAACAAGTGGTTGTACATTGATGTTCTGAAATTCTGATGAGCTACTTATTCTGGTAACTTTTTAAATAAAAAATTGAATTTCTTCAGGGGGCTCCGCCCCCTGAACCCCCCGTAGTCTATTTAAATTTACATTCGTAATTTTTTATTGATTGTGCGGATGGTTATAGTATATCTTAGATTTTTTTTTGCTGTGATTTATAAGGATAAGCATAAGTTTTTTTTTTTTTTTTTTTTAATATAAATTAATAAAATTTAAATTTTAAATAAAATATTCATGTTAAGCGTACACAGACAATAAATCTTGAAGTGACGCCAAAAATGTAACCCTAAAATCCGCTACATTCGGCACAACACAACGACGTGCTTTAAAAAAAAAAAAAAAAAAAAAAAAAAAAAAAAAAAAAAATTGTTTGGTTTGAATGAGGGCATTTAAATCTGAGCGATAACGCACATCGTATTGCAAACAGTTTTTACGGCATACTGCATCTCCATCTATCTCTTTCCTCCGTGAATAATAGTTAATTTTATTTTACCCAAGATCTTTTTATTCCAGCATCTTTGTTTTCGATAAATGACGTCTAATTCACCTGCTATGAGTACTTACTCAAAACTTTTCATCTTGTTATATTAAGAAATACTCGAGAGTTTTCTTTTTATTTCCAATATGCCACCATATTAATTTTTCTATTCTTAATTTTATTTTTCATTTTCCTGTTTCACGACAAAACATTTCAATAGAAAATTGTTTAAAAGAAAATATTATTCCGGATTTTGATTTTCTTGGCAACAATTAAAGAAATATTGGTAAATGTTATGGGAAAATGTTACGTTATTCTCTATGAAAGTAATGAACTTTTGTATTTTTAAGCAAAATATTTCAATAAAATAAATAAAATAAAAGAAATATTGACTATTTTTATTTCTGGGCTAAAATCCTTCTATATGCAAAGATACAAATGCATTAATTCATCTGTTTTGACGTTGGCTTTACTCAAGTATTATACACGCAATTATACTAATATTATTAGGACAAAATACGTTGCTAGGCAACAGAGAAAGAAAAGGAAAAAAAGAAATATGCATTATGTCAAATTGATAAAACAAAATCCTTTATATTATTGGAAAACATGCATAAAATTCCCCCCAATATTATAAACCTAATTCAGAAAATCTCGCAAATATATTGACATAATTTATTGGAATAATTTAATAATGTTATTTAAAAATTTCAGCATCAAAAATTTACCATTTAAATCCATTTTTCATATGAGCCATTTCTTTCAACAAATGAAAATCTGAAAATCGTCTGACTTGCCATTGAAAAGCATTATAGAGCAAAATAAAATGTTCCATATTTCCCAAACGAATGAACCAAATTTAACCAAAAACTATACAGCTAAGTCCGGGTACCTCATCAACATGCCCAGTGAATTTCAAGCCGATCGGATGCTTTTTGCGGCAGTTATCGCGGAACAGACAGACAGACTAACAGAAACCAAAACTTTTCGTGTCTCCACAGTAAGCCTTCACTGACGTTTCGGCAACTAGTAAATCTGCAGATCAAGAGCCTCAACGTCATCTCTGCAACTCATTGTTTTTATCAAACTTTGCATAATATTAATCTTTCTACAAAAACAAAATTTAAACTATTTAAATTACACAAACATTTATAAAAGGAAAAAAAAATATTTCGATGGTTTCAGACATTAAAAGCGTTAAATTAAACACGTTGTTATGTAAGGATATTCTGAAATTCTCACGAGCTACTTATTCTAGTAATTTTTATATAATAAAGCAAATTTCTTCAGGGGGGCATTGCATTTGTAATTTTCTACTGATTGAGTTAATGATTACCCTATATCTTAGATTTCTTTTTACACTGCGATTTATAAGGATAAGCAATAATTCGGTCAAGCATTTTACGTTATCCTAATATCCATACAGCAGTATTTACTTGCCTGCTAACCACAAATACCTGTATCTAATGGATAAAGAACTTTTGGAAATGTAAACTGAAACATCTAATTTAGAAATCTAATACCTTTATAAATTTTGTTTATAAAAAAATAATTTTGATTACCATTCTGCAATATTTATATCTAAGATCTAATCTAAATATCAAAAAATGTACTCGATAGCATTAACTTACTAAAATCACCCTAAAGTAGGGGGGCTTCTAAACCTAACAGTTAATAATTCATCATCGTTAAATAGATAAACATGATTTGGCGCCTTTAAGTATTTTTTGTGATTTTCTTTTAATAGTATCTACATTTAATTTAAAATCGTGATGTTACAAATACCGTTGAAATTTGACGCAAACCTATGTTCAGGTCAAATTACGAAAGGTTAACTAACATTTCATTTCCCTTAGCCGGACTTTCTGTTTCAATTTTCGTAATAAGGATTATTTTAATAATTTAATTTATTTTACACTCTACAAGCTGTTACACGGACGTTGTTCACGTAGCATTAAAATAGAGATAAATGCATTAAGTAAAACATTTCACTCCCCACCAGACATACCAAGTCTCAAGCTTTTTGCACATCACTATTATCTTAGAGAAAATGTTCTTTTAAATCGCGCAAATGTTTCAATTAAATAAAGTAACATTTTCTGTATTAAAATACTGGTATCCAGAACGCCGGAGGCTTGGCAGCTCTGCTCCTCTTAATAAAAACATATATGATTAACCAACACTTTATCACATTTTATAGGAGACAATACGGAATTTCTTATTTGTATGGCCTTACATATATCTCAGTCATAAAAATGTAAAATTTTGTGCCAATTAATGCACGCAATTGCGAAAATGAAATCGCAAAGAATGAGAAAAGGAAGGCCAAGTAAAATCGTGTAAATCGAGGAATCTTTCTTCGTAGTGCTGGGAAAATACTGCTACAAAAACTATTTTAGGTGGTATTTGGTGTGAAATGTTTATATGTATTCATTCCTGTCCTATATATCCTTTTTTTTATTTTTTATTTGCTTATTCCATTTTTCTTTTGCACGTGAAAATCTTACAAATTAAAATTAACTCTTTGGGAGAAATTGTTATTCATTTTTTTTTTGGCAACAATAAAGTTTATAAAATTTAACAGAATAATGTCAGTTTATTGTGTATGAAAATAACGAAATTTTTCATTTATAATCAAATAGTTGAATAAATAAATGAAAATATTATTCTATATAGTATATAAATACTATTTTCATTTCTGCGTTTAAATAAATCTATATGCAAATATCTATACAAAGGCTTTCATTAATTCATTCCTTTTGCTTTGATTTGACTTCAAAAAACCATACATACTTTCACATTTATGATATTTTTAGATGAGATGCTGTTGCTACGCAACGGTTAAAAGAAAAAATGAAATATAAGTAAATTCATAAAATAAAATGTTTTATATTATTCGAACACATGTATAAAATTCTATCATAAGTTATACACCTAATTTAAAAGCTCTGACAAATGTTTTGACAAATTTGCAAACTAATAAGAATAATTTAATACTCTTATTTAAAAATTTCAGCATCCAAAATTTACCATTTAAATCTATTATTCATATGAGCGATTTCTTTCAACAAATGAAAATTTGAAAATCGTCTGACTTCCCATAGAAAAGCATTATATCACAAAATAAAATGTTCTGTATATTCCGAACGAATGAACCAAATTTAACCCAAAACTATACAGCTAAATCCGGGGAGCTCATCAACATGACCAGGGAATTTCAAGCCGATCGGATGCTTTTTGCGGCAGTTATCGCGGAACAGACAGACAGGCTAACGGAAACCAAAACTTTTCGTGTCTCCACAGTAAGCCTTCACTGACGTTTCGGCAATTAGAATTTAAATGATTACATGTTAAAAGCAGGACAATTACGTCATAAGAACCATAGGCACAGATGTCATATACGCCCCATATTGGCGCAATTTTTTTTCCGACGCCAATTTGGCGAAAACATCAATAGCATAAACAACAACATCCGGGTTACCATATCAACCAAAATAACGACATTTTAGCACCAGTTAAGTACCCGTTGCGTATATGAAATTGGGGTCAGAAAAAAATTGCGCCAATGACATCTGTGCCGAACCATACTTACACTTGAATTTAAAAAGAGAAACGAAATCTTAAAATAAAAAAAATCATTATTATGCGTTAAAACTTGTAATTTGAGGAAATTACGTCATATTTAAACTGGCAAAAATATAGCAAAACAATTTAAATTGAAAAATATATTTGCGCGAGATATTTTTAGATAATCTTTTCAACTATTATCGTGAATTCGAAGACAGCGCAAATAATATTTCCTTCTAACAACAAAAGTATTTTCACGTGAATATTAATTAAACAAAAACCTAATTTGCAGAACAAATTAAAAAAACAAAATTTATTTCCTAAATTGTTTAAGCCCGAGAAGAGGGAGATTTTAAGATATTTCATTCAATTCGTTCTACATTTAATGTTAAATTTTTGTAACCAATAAGTTAAACCAATTGAATATTAAAAAATAAAAAGGAAATTCATACAATATAATACTTTAAACACCTATATACTTAGATAACGTTCAAATGAAATCGAAATAAATCTTAGGCTTTTTTTTAAGTTTTGTATTTTGCATGTATCTTATCATATTATGTACAATCGTCATAAACATAATGCAAAATCTGCAGTACAAATATTTACAACTTAAAAATGGAAAAAGTCTAAGATTTATTTCGATTTCATTTGAACGGAATCTAAGTATATAGGTGTTTTAAGTATTATATTGTATGAATATCCTTTTTATTTTTTAATGTCCAATTGGTTTAACTTATTAGTTACAAAAATTTAACATTAAATGTAGAACGAATTGAATGAAATATCTTAATATCTCCCTCTTCTCGGGCTTAAACAATTTAGGAAATAAATTTTGTTTTTTTAATTTGTTCTGCAAATTAGGTTTTTGTTTAATATGTCAAGTTTTTTAATAACTACTGCATTCAAACGAACACATTTCAAAATTAATGGAGGGTATCCTCATCAGGCTTTGATTTGTGCGATATCGCATCACAATTTGTGATGTAATTTACCTGTGTATGATTCAAAAATTTTCACCAGTGCAGTAATGAATATTGCTGTAGTTTGCACGAAAAATTCCAATCTGAACATGAAAAATCTGCTTGAAAATGTCATTTTTATTTCCACTATGACGTCATATTCATCTTCTTTTTAATTCTTAAAAAAACTCTTTCAGTTTCTTCAGTTTCTTGTTTCACGTGAAAATCATTCAACTAAAAATAGGCAAATTATTATTACGGCTTTTGAATTATTTACAACAATGAAAAAAATTTTCAAAATTTTATTACAAAATGTCCGTTGAATCTCAATGAAAAAAGCGAAATTTGGAATTATTAAGAAAAATATTTGAATAATGTATATAAAAATTAGCCCATGTTCCTCTCTAGATTATAATCCATCTATATGCAAAGGCTTTTTATGATCTGTTTTGACCTTGACGTCTGGCAAATGTTTTTACACTTTGAATTTATAATATTATTAGAATTAGCAAAGAATTAAAAATGAGCGACATCAGGGGCAAAAAGGTGGGAAGAAAAAATGAAAAAGTTACCATCTCCATAGGCTTTTCTATGTTAAATTAACATTGAGAAGTGATACTGGAAATAAATAAGTATTGCGCTGCCGCGCAATACTTAAATAAGAGAAATAAAACTTTGGTGTAAATTACGTCAGATTTGAAACGATACATTTAAAATGAATTATTTAAAAGAACTATCTTATAGCGCTGTTAAAAAATACCGGGAGACAATGACACTGTTTACTTAATTCATTTTACATTAGCTTATTTTCAAATGTTTAACGATACTTCTTAGTTATCCCGTCGACCAAATTACTGTCGCCAAATTGTAAGATTAAATGCTAATAATGGTTGCCATTAATTAATTAATTGCAAGATTAAATGCCAATAATGGCCAATAAAACCATTAATTCGACGTTTTATTTGTATTTTTATTAATGTTTTACTAATTTATTTGTTCTTTCGTTATTTAAAATAAAAATTACGTCAATGTGTATAATTTGGCGAGTGGTTTGGCGATTTATATAAATTGGCGAAATTGGTCGACGGGATAACTAAGAAGTACCAGTTTAACTAATTTTTTAAATTAAATACGAAAAAAGCCATTGTATCTCTTAACAGCAGCAGATTTGGCCTTAAAAATCCCCAATCCAAGGAAAAGAAATGGAAACCCGTTTACAGAGAGATCGCTACTGTTTTTTTTTTTTTTTTATTTTAATTCAATATTTTTAAAGCCGATCAAATTAGCGTGCTTTTTGGATTTTGGTGTGCCTGAACGGGGGTTGGCGAGCGTAGCTCGTAGGGGCAGAGCCCCCTAGTGCAATAAAAAAAATAATTAAGAAGTGAAAAAACTTACAATCAACAAAAATTTAAAAAGTACAATTAACAAAAAAGTAAAAAGAAAATTAATATTTTGATACATAATGAGCAGCAAAATATAATGATACAACTCTATCAATATACTTTAAGATGCCAACTATACGATCAACTCTAACAATATACTTTAAGATACCAACTATACGATCCTACCCTTTGTGATTTCATAATCGTTAAATTCAAGAGGATGGGCTTACAATCGGAATTAATAAAGAAAAAATCATTCATTAATCGCTCAAATTCTAAAGATTATTTACTGATTTGATTAACTTGTGACGGAGGCCTGTGTTGTACTATGAAGTGGTAGCGTAAAACTTCAATGGATCCGTTCTCATTAAACCAAAAAGATATTTATTAAAAATAAAAAGATATTCAAATTATAAAATTATGGGATAGCTGAGATTTCGCAACAAATAAGGATTCGATATAACTTGTAATAGTTAGCAGTTAAAAGATAAAATCCGGCTGCCACGCCACTGAATTCTAGTCACGCCAAAGTTTGCTATAGTATTTCAGTCGAAGGCTGCGTAGATACGCGAGTTTTGCCTTCATTCTCCAGTTTTCGTGGAAAATCTTTTATTCTGAATGGTTCTGCGGTTTATTCACAAAAGAATGAGGAGAGTCAACAATGGATCAGGAGATAAAGAGCTCGACTCTACTTGAAGGAAAGGTTCCTCTTTTGCAGGACATCAGTCCCTTTCCTGCTAAAGTCATTAAAAATCAAAAAGACCGCGATGCCACAACAATCGACGCCGACACTGATAACAGTTAGAAGGATGGTGCGTTCGCAGCCGAAGTCTCTCTCATGAGTCAAAAGCAGGTTTATTTCTCAATCACTTTCGCATCACAATTCTTCGCTTGGGGCGAATTCGCTGTTATATATGACGGGGTGTCGCTCCTCTTTTCTCGCTATCAGCCTAGACAGGGTAGCGCAGATTTCCCTTCTTCATCCGGAAGTAACTAGCCTTGCCAACTTTCAATGAAATCAACCTTCGAATTGACCGCAGAATAAAAATCTACCTCAGAGTTAAGACTCTGAGCAGTTTACCGAGCTGGAATCACTATTCTATTCCAACGCTATCTAGAATGATCTTGCATTCCCTTATATCATCTCGGCATCTTCACAGAGAACAATGGTTGTTTCTCCTAGCCACTTATATCACTAGTGTGTAATGTCACTAACAAATTTCAACCTCATAGTTCGAAAGGGAGATCCGTGACCTCATGAACAAAAAAGTTTTTCGAAATTTGGTACTCTCCGGGTGGTTTTCGGCAAGATGAAGGAAACGTTTCCCCGCCCTACACATTGAAGGAGCCTTCATTTTAGAGTCTATTGAGATAATCGGTTATGACCGGTCTAATTCTTTCAAGTCTTGCGGCATATTTCTAGACTTAGCCAAACTTTCAAGCACAGTTAATTTTACATGGGTTTTTCCTTTGCTGTTTTCTGAGCAGTATGTAGGAGGTTTGAGTGAGATATTGCAGATTTCTAACAAACTAAATACTTCTTACAACACTATAAATAACTCCATATACAGTGCGGCGCAAAAGTTTAAGCACAACGCAAATGTTTTAATAAAAATAAAATTGTACAACGGAATGCTTTCAAATAGCCACTGTATGTGAATACAATGATTATAAATATTATATATCTTAAGTTTGGAAAAAATTCATCATTCCGAAAATCAGAAATTACAAAAAAAAATCATTTTTTGTGATGTCGCAAAAGTTTATGCACAAATGAGTCCAAGAATATCTCCTTAAACATGATAGGTGGAGGATCGACGAGACATTTTTGCTAGCGTATGAAGTATAACGATCGCTATACGAGTTATATCAAAATGTTGAAATCTCTGCAGTTCTCGCCTGAAGAAGTTGTAGAAGTGTGGAAGCTGAAAGCTGAAGATAAATCCGTTTTGCAAATTTCGCTTATTTTAAATCGGTCTAAATGTTGTATTTATAGTGTTTTGCAACGTGGAAAGCAATTCAAAAATTCGTATCGCTCAGAAAGGTCGAGTAAAACCACATTTCATGAGGATATAAAAATTAAAAGATTGGCTGTAACTAGTAATTTGTCTCTTAATCAGATAAAAAATTGACTTGGATCAAACATATCACCTGACACCGTACGCAGATGAATAACCGAATCAGGATTCATCAAAAAACAAAAATTAGCTCGTAAGTCTTTTCGGAAACCGTGTCACAAAGAAGCAAGACTTCAGTGGGCAAAACAGAACATGTGTTATCGTGACGAATGGATTGGTGTTATTTTTCTGATGAAAAAAAAAATGGAATTTAGATTGCCCAGATGGCTTCTCCTTCTATTGGCGCGCCTTGAGGAAAGACCCGAAGAGGATATTCAGAAAGAAACAACGAGGTGGTTCGCTCATGGAATGGGACGCTCTTTGCTACAATAAACAAATGTCTCTTTGCTTCCTAAATGGCAGACAAAATTCAAAAAAGTATCAGGAGACTCTGAGTGAGCATTTGTGACGGTTTGGTGAACTCCTAGGGGGTCCCAACTGGACTTTTCAGCAAGACAATGCATCGATACTCACTTCCCGTTCCACAAAAGTACAGTTTAGATCTCAGAATATCAGTGTGATGAACTGGCCAGCACTCAGCCCAGATCTCAATCCGATAGAGAACATCTGGGGAATCCATTCACGTGACGTCTACAAGAATGGTCAGCAATAATACTCAGTGCAAAAGCTCAAATCAGCGATCTAGGAAGCCTGGTACAAACTCGCTCCCAAAACCTTCCATACTCTCATGTTATCAATGGAAAATCGCGTACTCGATCTCATAAGTTGCAATGGAAACACCATACACTACTAAAGGACTTTTGTTCTTTATGAAATGTAAATATTTCTTTTTTGTGCATAAACTTTTGCGCACTGTAAAAAAAAATCTGTGAAGTTACTAAAGTTTTTCTAGGAAACTTGGATTCCTAGAACTTTTCATGTAACGGTAACAACAAAATTTCATGTAACAGACACACTTTTGCGCCGAAAATCAAAAAATCTGTAAGGTTACGAAGAATTTTTTTGGAAACTGGGATTCCGAGAACTTTTCATGTAACTGCAGCCAGGGTTACAAATAAAAGTTTAGTAAGATTACTGAAATTTTAGCAGATTCATTTGTAAAATTACAGATTTTTGTAGCTTTACAAAAACTAGTTTTGTAGATTTGCAGCTTTTTTCGTACCGTTACAGGTGAAAGTTTAGTAAGCATGTAACTTTACATCTGTAGAACTACAGATTTTTTTTTTACAGTGCGGCATCACAATTTTGATTTTTTTATAATTTATTATTTTCCTTTCAATGAATTATTTTCGAATTCGAAACATGAATTTGTAATCTAATTGTTCTGATGCAGAAAAATTTCAAAGCATTCCGGTGTATATTTTTCATTTTATAAAAACAATTAGCTTGTGCATAAACTTTTGCGCTGCACTGTATATGCGGGGGATTTTATGTGATTTTTTTCGTTTTTTAATAGAAACTTTCCACCTTGAATGGAAACCGTACATTTTCTTGAAATAAACGGAAAATTTCATTTTTATCCTTACTCCTTGAACGTTTAAAAAAAAAAAAAAAAAAAAAAAAAAAAAAAAAAATATGTCTGCTTCTTCAAAGACAGGCAAACGGAATTATTCCTTTACAGTTGAGTGAAAACAGAAAATATCCAGTTATTTTTTTTTTAATTTGTGTTTTGGTCTATAACCAAATCGTTAGATGTGGTCAAGTGGTGAATAAGACGGAGCACGTATCCGCTAATGGCGAGTACGGAGGTTCAAATCCTGACGAAGGCAAAGGCGATAACAACGGGTGTGGTAATATGCGATACAAATACACGTTCCGTAAATGTGCATCAGTATAAAAAGTTATTATACAGATTTTTTTTCGCTATTGCTCATATTTATTTCTAAAAACTGAAATTTCCGTTTTAAATAGGGGAAAATTTTCCATCTTGAAAACGGGGAGAATACCAAAACGGAGAATTTGCGGCAACTTTTCTTCCAGAACATTTACAGTTTTTTCACGTAATTTTTCTTCGCAGTAACTGTTCTTTATAAAACCAAGTTTAATCAATTCCTAGTACATGAGTTTTTCTTTTTTTTTTAGATTGTTACATCTCCTTTAGAATTTATATACATTACTAGGGGGCTCTGCCCCCTGCAAGCTACGCTCACCTACCCCCGTTCAGGCACCGCAGAATCTAAAAATCAAAAAAACATGCTAATCTGATGGGTTTTAAAAATATTAGAGACGATTAAATTATACTGAAAAAAGCTGTGCAGATCTCCCTGTAAACGGATTTCCGTTTAATTCCCTTTGATTGCAAAAATTTAAGGGCGAATCAGTTGCTGTTAAGACATCCAATCGTCGTTTTCGTTTTTGATTAAAGAGGATCAGTTAAACATTTGAAAAGAAGCTAAAATAAAATTAATTAAGTATTCAGAGTCTTTGTATCCCGATATTTTAAAACAATCTCTATAACAATAGCCTAAAACATGTGAGTATCATCAACAGTTCCCGGCGGAACACTTCGTTTTTTATACTCTAGGTGCCATTTTGATATTTTAATGTTATCCGGGCACAGGCAGGGCCTGATTATCCAAAAGGCACGTGAAGCACGAGCTTCCTCTCTGAAATTTAAGAGGGCCCACAAAATGGTTGTGTAACGGGCCCTATAATTCCCAATTTCATTTCTTTATGGTGTATTTTTAATTATTTTTGGAAGGGAAAGTTTGCCTAATGCAAGAGAAATTTCACAAACTGTTTTAGGAAACGTATTTGACTGAGAAATATGATGTGATCAATAGAGTGTTAATTTGTCATATTGCATCATGATGTGCTGTTTACTATAACTATATGTACTAAAATTATATGTAGTGTATACAAGGAACATAAAAAAAAATTAATGAAATATATGTGAGCTCGGTTGTAAAATCCAGGAATGATATTAGCAGCATTGAAAAGTTTTTCATGTGTGGTAGAATTTTAGAAAATTTTAGTCAAATGAAGGGGGGCCCCAAAATAATACTGTGCTTACCCCTGTTTCAGAAGTTAAGCGAGCCCTGGGCGCAGGTGGTAAGTAGCCAAATATTATTCTATATTATAATAGTTCAAGGTCATCAAATGCCATAAACAAATACGGTCTGATCCCTTTGCCTTTCATATGAAGGTTTGGCACAAATGTCATATTGGCGCGATTTTTTTTCCCAACGCCAATTTGGGGAACGCATCAACAGCATAAACAACAACATCCGGCTTACCATATCAAGCAAAATAACGATACTTTGGCGCCAGTTAAGTACCCGTTGCGTATATGACATTGGCGTCAGAAAAAAATCGCGCCAATATAGGGCCGTATATGACATCTGTGCCGAAAGAAAAAAAAGCCGGTTGCAAATCTCGCCAATATCTTTTTTGCAACTCGCCAGTTAGAATTTTTTTATTCTTCGACTGGTAAATTAAAACATTGATTTGAAGTTGAAATTAAATGTCATGGTTTGTTACATAATTTAATGTTTCGCCAGATGTCATATACGGACCGCATGTTTGGCATGATTTTTTTTTTTACGAAAATTTGGCGAAAACCTCGTTTTCGAATACCAGTTACATATGTATTTTTGGTACTACTTAGTTATCCCGTCGACCAAAAATCTATCGCGAACTATAAGATTAAATGCCAATAACGGTTGATCGAAAATGTCACATTCACTTGACTTTTAGCAAGTTACACATGTTTACATCATAAAGTGATTTTTATTTCGACGTTTTATTTTTATATTTATTAATGTTATACTAATTTATTTGTTCTTTCGTTATTTAAAATAAAAATTTTATCAATCTGTACAACTTGGCGATTTATATAATTTGCGAAATTGGTTGACGGAATAACTACGTTGTACCGTATTTTTTAATTATTTTCTATTATTTTCAAAAGGAAATAGCAAAAAAATAATTAATAACTATAGAACAAAATAATTTATATAAATAAAAAAAAATAAAAGTAAATAAACATTTATTATTAAATAAACGACAATAGCCATGTCAATCAAAATAATGCCATTTTTGCGCCAATTAGGTACTCCAGTGCGTATATGACATCTGTGCCTAATATTTTTCTTTTCGTTTTTTTTTTTTTTATTATTATTAAAAAAGAAAGAAGTGAAAGCCATCAATTTAAATGTTTCATTTTTAAATGAAAGTTTTGTATTAAATAAAACGATAACGAAATACAAAAAAAGCATTGTTCTTAGCATAGATTCAAAGGAGGCCAAACTAGTCGCCAAATTAATTTAAAATAGTAAACTTTTCTGAATTATGAAAAAAAGAAATATCTGTTATGATTAAAATTTGAGTTACCATCATTAGAAAAATGTATTTAAAATTAGAAAAAAATTAATATTTCAAAAACTAATTCGAATTTAAAAATTCTAATACCAGTTTTGAGATCTGTGGATCAATACAGATTTTTGGTGTTAATTTCATCACAAAGTATTCCATATTTTAGGAGAAATCGCCGTGAAACATAATCAGTTGTTTAATCAGTCGATTCAAAGAATCGATACACATTTCAGCCGTTTCATATATTCGTTTCATAAATTCGTTTCATTAGGATTTTATATATATAGGATAGATTTAACATATCATTTCAATATCTCAAACAAATAAAATTACCGAATAATACTATTATAACATCCTTTTCTTAAAGTGTCACCATTCATTACAGCAATTTTCCTTTTTACCCAATAAAAATAAGCAATAAAATAATACAATGTAACTTAACTTATTGTTTAAACTCTCATTCAGTAAAAAAAATTCCAAACAAAGCATTATTTATTCATTCAATCTCATCCAAATCGCCGGAAGGCAAAGCAGCAAAATTGCTATTTCTGGAGGAATGCAGTTTAATCCGCTTAAATGTTGTCGTAGGTATCGAATTCTGTGGAATGTAGGTATGATATTCATGAATAAATGACAGAAAGCCTCGCAGCAAAAGCATACATAAGTATTGTTTGTTCCTTAATTATGTACGCAAAAGGTTCGTAAAAAAAAAAAAGAAAAAATCATTTAAAATATATACATTGTGTCATCGTTTATGTGTTTTTCCAGACCAGAAAGACATACAACTAAATGTTACCCTGAAATTACGAATTTTTATAAACGTATAAGACAAGCGGCCAAATTTAAGGATAACAATCTAACAATATATCGTAAAAATAGCTGACCCGCCCAGCGTTTCCGGGGCCCATGATGACAACCTTAAATAAGCCCTAAATTTGTATGATTTTATATCTTTAACCTGATTTTGTGTTAATTATTTTTTTAATGGGAAAAAAATTACGAAAAAATTTATTTTTAATGATACAGCGTTTGTAAGAAGAAATTTTGTTATTTTTACTTTCTTCTATCTTTACAAGAAGAAAGTATTGGATTCATGAAAATTTTCGAATTCCGGTTTTCGATGGATTTACACGTTTTAGGGGTCAGAGATTCCAAAAAACATGTTTTTACAAAATGTCTGTCTGTGACTCTGTGAGTCTGTCTGTCTGTGTGTAATGTGACACAAATTTTGTGGGCGCTCTATCTCAAGAACTAATGCACGGAATTTAATAAAAATTTATATTCAGTTAGTCCCTAATACAAATTGATGTTGATTAGTTTTTGGTGTAAATTGCTCAAAGGGTGGCGCTGCTATGCTGCATTTTTCACGATTTTTGCAATAGCTCTATCTCACGAACTAAAGCACGAATTTTGATCAAACTTCAGATTTAGTTAGTCCTTGATATGAATTTATGCTGATTACGTTTTGGTGTAAATCGCCTAACAGGTGGCGCTGTTATGATGAATTTTGCAGGATTTACACGATTTCCCCAATAGCTCTATCTTAAGAACTAACGCACGGATTTTCATCAAACTTCAGATTCAGTTAGTCCTTGATATGACTTGCTACTGATTATGTGTTGGTGTAAATCGCCCAACAGGTGGCGCTTCTGTGCTGCCTTTTTCACGACTGCCTCAATAGCTCTATCTATAGAACTAATGGACGAATTTTCATCTAACTTCAGATTTAGTTGTATGTTGACACAAGTTGTTGTTAATTAGGTTTTGGTGTTAATCACCCAATAGGTGGCGCTGCTATGCAGGAATTTTCACGATTTTCGCTATAGCTCTATCTCAAAAACTATTGCACGGATTTTCTCCAAACTTCAGATTCAGTCAGTTGTTGACATAAATTGTTGCTGATTAGGATTTGGTATAAATCACCCAATAGGTGGCGCTGCGAGGCACCATTTTGCTGGATTTAGACGATTTCAGCGATAGTCATATCTCAAGAACTAATGCACGGAATTTCATATCTTTAGAATCCTCATGAGATGCATAGATTGCCATTTAATTTTGGCAGTGTGATAGCGAATTTTGAAGTATTAACATGTATGAGATAGAAGAAAGTTTTGGGATTGGTACATCCGACTAGTTTAACATAGGGTCGTTTCATAATATTAAAATAAAATAATTCTTGCTGTCTGAACTCTCTGAAATTTTTACCAGTTATAAATATAACGATACAAATTTAAAATATCCCGTGTAAAATATCCTAGTAAAAATATCCCGTGTAAAAATTTCGTGAAAAAATATTGATTTCTATCTGTAAAAGAAAAATGTTTTTCTTCTTGATTTTTTTACTCGTTGGGTCTTTTAACATAACACAAGAAATGGTTTTCACAGTCCGAACAATATTTTTAAAATAAATTATTAAAAAATATTACGATATTTTTTAATAAGATCGATTTTAAGTAACTGTACCCAAGCCCTCTTTAAAATTTCGTGAACAAATATGCACATGTGGTTGTGAAAACATGTGCCGAAGAATCACGAAGCCGAAACACCTGGCTTTTTTATTGTTTTCATCGAAAATTTCTCAGAATTTATTTTTTCAAGTAATTCTACTCGTCAGAACGAAATTTCGAAATTTTTTGTAAGTGATGTAAATTTGGCCTTCCGAGATGCTCTACAAATATTGTTTCGAAATAAGGACGTTTAGTTATTTTTAGCGTAGAAAAAAGATCGTTTCAGGGAGATTCGAAGCGACCTGTGGTCGCGAAAGTTTTGAAAGGATTAAAATTCCTATTTTTTAAAACCGATTTTACCGTCAAAAACAAGGTTTTCGTTTTAAAATCCTATTTTTTGTTAATCGCTACCTCCGAAATTGAACCCTGGGGGCTTGTTTCCGATAGGTAGAAAATGTCAATTGCGAAAGCTACCCTTTTTGAAAAACATGTTCAAAGGTTTAACAACAATATTTTTTCGAACTGATTGCGGAGTTTAAGGTTTAAATGTTTTTTCGTAACCGACATAGTTCGGCCGTTGTGCATTTAGACAAACGACCAAAAAAATACAGCATATGCGGTCCTTCCCTTCTATACGCTCGAGAAAGAAGGACCTGAGGCGGCGCGAGTGAGCCTCCGCAAATTTGCAGGGAAAAACGTGTTTTATGAGTTTTTAACTAATATCTTGACAAATAATCAGAAAATGAAAATATGATCCTCAGGTGCATCAGGACCTGCTATCCTCATACAAATTTTTAGATCCCTGCGCACGATAGATTTCGCGAGCCATTGCCAACACACACACACAAACAGACACAGAAAGCGGTCTTTTTTTCAAAGTATAGATACGGAACAAAGGATCATATCATTAGTCAATTAAAAATCAATAATTTGGGAGAAAAAACATACATGAAAAGTAGGAAAAATTAATGGTAAAATTCTAACAATCTGTCTTAAAATACGAATTAAACTATCAAATCATTTCTAAATTAAAAATTAGTAATTTTGGAAGAGTGGGGAGGAGACGGATTGTAATCGAGATTGATAAACAATTCCCTGAAAGAAAAGTTCAAATCTGAGTAAGATTTGCTGATTTGATTAACATACTTCTTATAATGTTATTAAAATAATAAAACTTTGTAGAAAAATCACCATAAAATTAAAACAAAACACAGGACGCGTTTCGAGCTAAAAACATAACAGCTCGTCATCAGCTAAGCATACACGTGTCTGTAAACGAACAAGTTCAAAAATGAACTGAAGATAAAGAATGTTGCGAAGAATGCGACAGATGGCGCTACCTGATAGAGGGATATGCAAAAGGGAAATGTGTTGAAAAAAGATAGAAGAGAAAATGAAATGGAAAAAATGGAAATAAAAGAAAAAATAAAAATAAAAGAAGTAAATTAAAAATATAAATAAAAATAATAAATAAAGAACTATAAAAGAACAAGAAAAAAATCCAAATTATTATTATTATTTTTTTTTTTTTTTTTTTTTTTTTTAACAAAATAAAAAGAAAAGAAACAAGAGAAAAGGGAAAGGAATTACAAAATTAATTTCCACGCTGGAGATAGGAAAGGAGATGATGGGAGATCATTGACAAGATTAGCAGAATTTTTAGAAATAAAATATGTTTCATGAAAATCCAAGTGAGAGGGAGAGGCAGGGGAAGAAATAATTTTGGCCATGGAGAAATTGAAACAATGACTGGAAGACCAACAGTGAGAAGCAATCGAAGATTTAGAGATTTCTTGATTTGCAATATATCTCTGATGCTCGCCTAATCTGAATTTTAAAGCTCTCTTTGTTTGACCAATATAACCTAAATTGCAAGAGCAAGGAATGAAATAAACACCCCACCGGTTCTCAGTAGGAACAGGATCTTTTAGAGAAGAGAATTTAATTTTATTCATAGGTTTGACAAAAAAAAAAAATAATAATAATAATAATAATAATAATAATAATAATAATAATAATAATTTGGATTTTTTTCTTGTTCTTTTATAGTTCTTTATTTATTATTTTTATTTATATTTTTAATTTACTTCTTTTATTTTTATTTTTTCTTTTATTTCCATTTTTTCCATTTCATTTTCTCTTCTATCTTTTTTCAACACATTTCCCTTTTGCATATCCCTCTATCAGGTAGCGCCATCTGTCGCATTCTTCGCAACATTCTTTATCTTCAGTTCATTTTTGAACTTGTTCGTTTACAGACACGTGTATGCTTAGCTGATGACGAGCTGTTATGTTTTTAGCTCGAAACGCGTCCTGTGTTTTGTTTTAATTTTATGGTGATTTTTCTACAAAGTTTTATTATTTTAATTGCTTCATATCGCCAGTTTTCGGTGCTGTTTCGCTTCTTATAATGTTCTTTACAAAACCAGGTTTAAGGTTAATCGGGGCAACTGGGCCATGATTTTACAATGTGAATCTGGAGCTATTGAC
This sequence comes from Maratus speciosus, assembly GCA_963932465.1. NCBI lineage: Eukaryota > Metazoa > Arthropoda > Arachnida > Araneae > Salticidae > Maratus > Maratus speciosus. The sequence continues at coordinate 207,393,627 of OZ010795.1, forward strand.
AATTCAGCTTCAAAAAGCTAATGTTCATTTGAATTAAAGACTGAACTTCTGTAAATGTGTTCAGTTAGGTTCCCTCTATCAGACAGATATGCTCAAAATTACATTTTAATATTTAAAGTATAAATATTTCATCTTTCTTTCCTCATGGGTCCAGTTTCCCCATAAAAATGGGGTAAGTGGACCAGGAGGGTCTATGTTCCACACGCGTTTATTTTTTTCATATGGGATATCAGATCCTGTTTAAAAAAGTGTAAACAATTTTAAAAACTTTAAACCAAGCAGATCGTGTAAGTTATATATCAATTAAAGAGTATGTTGTAAGGGAAACCTTTGCTGTCAATGTGTCTACAAAAAGCACAGAAAGTGAAAATATTAGATTTATTTATACCAAAAACATAAAAATTAAGTAAGTACTTATGTACTTTAGTATAGGTAATAAGTATAAAAGTCACATGGGGTATTTTAAGGAAACAAATAGCAAGGTAAATCTATAAACAAATGGATACGTAACTACTTAAGTACTTTACCTGTATCCAGGGGTCGCAATATATAGGGAAAATTTTATTGTGCGTACCAGAAGCCTTAATGAATTACCTTCATGATAATTTTATTTAACATATTCTAAAGAAAGGTGCGACGAAGATATTATTTTCAAAATAGTGGTAGGAACAAGAAAAGTTTCTCTATAGAATGCGACCATTGTGTATCGTACAATTTCAAGGTATCTCGCTTTCAGGGGCAAGGTACTTGCATTCGTAAAATGTTGAAATAATTTAATGTCACCAGTATTTACAACATAATCTATTTGTAAACAAGTAAAAGAATATTTTCGGATACTTAATAAGGGTGAAATTTTCATTATAAAATTCCGGTGGCAATTAGGGATTAAAATTATGTGATGCCATAAGGGCATCACCGCTTTTCAAGGGATCAAGAAATTTGGTTTGATACTGTCAGGTTCTGAGAAACATCTGCTATTAGAGCTGGGGTTCTATATTATTTTTGTCTTAATATATTATATATTGTATGGTCTGTGTACTGGAATTTCAAAATAACAGTCTTTCCTTATCTAAAACTGGATCTAAGCCGGTGAAAATGTACAGATGGTATGAAGGGGGAAAAAGATAGTTGGAGAGGGGTGTGCCCAACCTTTTGAGATGTCTGTGGAAGATGGGAAGACAAAAGTATTCCACAAACGAAGAAAAGAGCTTGAAATGGGAGCCAGGTAGAAAACTCCGGAGGAGTTACGTTGAGAAGGAGCAAGGGGTTGCTGGAAGGCAGTCTCTTATGCTGAGATAGTCAGTTTGAGCGTAGCGCGCAAAGTGCACGGGTGTTCCTTGGATCTCTGAGAGAGTGCGTAGGGTTGAGAGAGGCTCGGAGAGCTTAGGCTTAGAGCCCATTGTTGTGACGATTTGGACGCCATAACACACAGGGTCACGCGACTGTAAAATGGTTAGCACAATAGAAACAGTTATCCCGATCTGCGTTGTGAAAAGATCTAATGGGATAATGTTATTTAATAAATAAGGAGAGAAGAAAATTTTGGAATAAAATTAATTTTGGCAATAACTCAAGGACGACTTATTTAACGTTTAAATGGAAATATCGAACTTGTAGGTTGCATAGAGAAACGTCCAATTCTAATAATTCCAAAATATTAGATACCATAAATTATGAATATTATCTAAAAGGGAACAAGGAAGGAGTTCAAAGGAAAGACATATAAGTATGCATACATAAACAAACTTTATTTTAATTTATACAAAATTCATAACTCAAATATGATTTTTTATATCATAATAATCTTTTCAAATTATCCACTATTTTATCAGAATATAACATAGTTCCATTCTCATTAGAACAGCAAAACTTTAATCAAAATTATACTTTGTTACTTATTTTTTTTTATTAATTTATGTTATCTTATGCTTGCCCCTTTTGTTCACAGCACGATCCGATGATGGGGCTTTTGCCAAAATTTTAATCAAAATTTTATTTATGAAAAATAGTATTCCCGTTATCATTAAAATCTTTATCATAAACAATCATAATATTCAATGACATAAGATTATGTACTTTAGTGGAAATTTAGAAAATTAGTTGCTTAATATTAAATGTACACATCATAAGAAAACATGGAAACAATAGCCACGAATATATATTGAAATAAATATAAGGAATTTCTCACCCAAATAGACTTCGATCTTTTCTATAATCATCCAAATTATACAGTTCACTCATAGTTCATGGAATCCTAAACACAAGTAAGTTCATCGGGGCATAAAGTTCCTTTTATATATATATATATATATATATATATAGTTCATGGGGATCTTTCAAAAACCAATTTCACTTTCTTTAGGCACTCTGTGACGCATGAAAATTGGTACACTTTCACACTTACCATCTCCACAATGTACACTTTCATAGGCGAAATCTGCTGATATATCATATCTTCGTTGCATTCACATCTCATCACTAACCACTGAGCTTACATCTCCAAATCAGGTGAATATTTCTGTAAAATTCTGCATCAGTTAATTTCCCGTACAAAGACTTGTCTGCTCTCAGCGATCTTCATCAATATATCATGACAAGGACAGGTCTACTCTCAGCATTAATTTTCATCATCATTTCCTTTTTTTCTGCATCAATCATATTTTTGTGACAAAGATTTGTCTGCTTTCAGCATTCATTTCAATCGCTAAATTTAGTATTGTCCTTAAAATTTGCTGCGAAGGAACTTGATGTAAAATTTTGAAGTATCTGGGTCGTCTTAGAGGAAGTCACATCTTAACAAAAATTATAGAACCTCTTGAGGACGAGACACAAGACTTAATAATCTTTTCTCATTCCCTCTTCCAAGATCCAATTTTTTTTGGGAGGGCTAAATTAACCCAGAGCTGTCGTTCTGATTGGAGGCTACTCCTGGTCCCTTATTGGTACTCTAGACATCCCTATCTATGGGCGTGCCAATTTATTTTTCACTGCATAGCATTAACTTAATTTTTGCCCCTTGCGTCAGGTTTCTCATGGGAATCACCACCCACGTTGAGTGTTGTAAAACCATCTTAATTGATAGAAAATTTATGGTTTCAGCATCGTAAATTTTCTATTCTTTCGCTATACATTTACTGTCCATGTCTGGCGTCAGCAATGTTCTCTTTATCTGTAATTTCCTATTTTCTGTCTGGTCTTATTTGGGGAGTTTTATTTTATTACACTGTTTTTGCACATATAAATATTTACAATTCGAAATGTTTTATTTTCAATATTAATACAAAATAAATTCACAATTCATATTCCTTATTTTTTTCTAAACATACCAATACCACATATATATTTTTATTTTTTTCTACGCATTATATAATTATTCATTTTAATATACTTTAATTTTGGAGTATTTTTTATTTTATTTTAATTTATTGTATAAATTAATTGCAAAAGAATTATTTTCCGAGAATTCAATTATTTTTAAATGTTATTGGATCGTGCGAAAATTATTTAATTAGTTAAATTAATAACAAGCCTTGTTGTGTAGATTTCTACACTACATTGCTTCTTCCCCCTTGTTTTTAAAAAAAATAATAATATGTACACCACAAAAATACACTTATAATACATATATATATTACAAAATATCAATCAAACCTGATATATATAGTAAGTTCTTCAGATTGTTCATCATAACCCTGTAAGTACACTTGAATAATATAATACAAAATATAAAATAGTATATACATTTTCTTTATTGCATAGGTGAGAAATATTTATTCCAATATAAGATGGCTATTTCAATATCAAAATACTGCAAAAATGCTATATTAATTTTAGTCAACATTGTCCACTAATTTTTTTTTTTTTTTTTTTTTTTTTATACATACATAAACAAACTTTATTTTCATTTATATAAAATTCATAACTCAAATATGATTTTTTTATATCATAATAATCTTTTCAAATTATCTACTATTTTATCAGACTATAACATAGTTCATTAGAACAGCAAAACTTTCATCAAAATTATACTTTGTTACTTATTTTTTTTTTATTAATTTATGTTATCTTATGCTTGCCCCTTTTGTTCACAGCACGATCCGATGATGGGGCTTTTGCCAAAATTTTAATCAAAATTTTATTTATGAAAAATAGTATTCCCGTTATCATTAAAATCTTTATCATAAACAATCATAATATTCAATGACATAAGATTATGTACTTTAGTGGAAATTTAGAAAATTAGTTGCTTAATATTAAATGTACACATCATAAGAAAACATGGAAACAATAGCCACGAATATATATTGAAATAAATATAAGGAATTTCTCACCCAAATAGACTTCGATCTTTTCTGTAATCATCCAAATTATACAGTTCACTCATAGTTCATGGAATCCTAAACACAAGTAAGTTCATCGGGGCATAAAGTTCCTTTTATATATATATAGTTCATGGGGATCTTTCAAAAACCAATTTCACTTTCTTTAGGCACTCTGTGACGCATGAAAATTAGAGCTCCATCTCCACAATGTACACTTTCATAGGCGAAATCTGCTGATATATCATATCTTCGTTGCATTCGCATCTCATCACTAACCACTGAGCTTACATCTCCAAATCAGGTGAATACTTCTGTAAAATTCTGCATCAGTTAATTTCCCGGACAAAGACTTGTCTGCTCTCAGCGATCTTCATCAATATATCATGACAAGGACAGGTCTACTCTCAGCATTAATTTTCATCATCATTTCCTTTTTTTCTGCATCAATCTTTTTTTTGTGACAAAGATTTGTCTGCTTTCAGCATTCATTTCAATCGCTAAATTTAGTATTGTCCTTAAAATTTGCTGCGAAGGAACTTGATGTAAAATTTTGAAGTATCTGGGTCGTCTTAGAGGAAGTCACATCTTAACAAAAATTATAGAACCTCTTGAGGACGAGACACAAGACTTAATAATCTTTTCTCATTCCCTCTTCCAAGATCCAATTTTTTTGGGCAGGGCTAAATTAACCCAGAGCTGTCGTTCTGATTGGAGGCTACTCCTGGTCCCTTATTGGTACTCTAGACATCCCTATCTATGGGCGTGCCAATTTATTTTTCACTGTATAGCATTAACTTAATTTTTGCCCCTTGCGTCAGGTTTCTCATGGGAATCACCACCCACGTTGAGTGTTGTAAAACCATCTTAATTGATAGAAAATTTATGGTTTCAACATCGTAAATTTTCTATTCTTTCGCTATACATTTACTGTCCATGTCTGGCGTCAGCAATGTTCTCTTTATCTGTAATTTCCTATTTCCTGTCTGGTCTTATTTGGGGAGTTTTATTTTATTACACTGTTTTTGCACATATAAATATTTACAATTCGAAATGTTTTATTTTCAATATTAATACAAAATAAATTCACAATTCATATTCCTTATTTTTTTCTAAACATACCAATACCAAACAACATATATATTTTTATTTTTTTCTACGCATTATATAATTATTCATTTTAATATACTTTAATTTTGGAGTATTTTTTATGTTATTTTAATTTATTGTATAAATTAATTACTAAAGAATTATTTTCCGAGAATTCAATTATTTTTAAATGTTATTGGATCGTGCGAAAATTATTTAATTAGTTAAATTAATAACAAGCCTTGTTGTGTAGATTTCTGCACTACACCCATGTGTTGGGAGATCGAGATTGATCTCCGGAAAGCTAATTTAACGTGTGTAGAGTGAGAGTGATTTAACGTAGTTTAACAGTACACAGCCAGCATTTACTGTATTCAATTTTATGTTGAACCGGATCATCTATATCCGAGTTTGTAAGTGTAAATAGTCTTTTGTTGTTGTGTAAATAGTGTGTAAATAAACTGTTAATTTAGTTAATTGAAAACGTTGGTTTTCATTTAAACAATCTTCTCAGTTCGTGACCGATATCATGTAATCATATCGGTGGTGGCAGCATATAAATAATAAGGATTTTCTTCGAAGTTGTGCGGACTAAGAGGAAACTCCGACAAATTGATGGCAGCGACGAGATAGAATCGTCTCAGACTAGTGACCAGCGAGCCGTGTTGCAGTGTGTTAGAGCCGGAGCACCCAGTGGAATTCTTGCGTGGAAATGCCGGATCGTCGAGCGGAATTTTAGAGAGATAAAAATCAAGCGTCGAACAGAAATACAGAGTGTGTGTGCCCTATCATCGGTACAGCGAACCGAACTAAAGTGTTGTGCCCTATCGTTGTTGCAGCGAACCGAAATAGTGTTTGTGCCCTATCATAGCTACAGTGCCTCAAGTTATAGTGTATTACAGCCTGAGTGTTGAATAACATCAAAGTGACTTTAAAGTGTGAAATATTGAATTCATCGTGTAACTACGTGTGAGCAGCGGAGTACCCCAGCAGATAAAGTATAAGGTAAGGTGTTTTGATCATTTCTGTCTGCTGACATTCTCGAACCAAATGTATTTGTTGTTGTATAATTAATAGTAATTTAAGATAATTTATGTGCAATCAAATAATTGTGTTCAGATAGGTAAGAAACATTAAGAGCCATATTTACTATTGTTTTAAGAAAAGGTCATAATAACTTGTACTAATATTGATTTTCTATTTTTTTTTACTAATAATGCTAGTGAACAAAATTAATACATTGTGTTAATAATAATTGGAAGGAATAATTGAATTTACTTAAATTTAAATTATTAGTAAAATAATATTTAAATGAAGCAATACTGTTTTAAGCTTGAAGAGTTGATAACAAACGAGTAATGAACATTTGCTTAGAATTTTAATTGGCTAGAAGTAAATTTCGAAGAAAAAAAAAGGCTCACAGTGGGGAAAAAAAGTGAAGGTTTTGATTTTATTTGTTTTAAATGTGAGAACCATTGTTGAAGTTGAAAATATTTTATTGAGGATAATTGTAGGAATTTATATGTGTATGGTATACAATTTTTCTTTATGTGTATGTTTCTATTGACATCAGTACTTTTATTCAATTTGCAACGTATCAGTATTATTATGTAAATTGTATGTTATTATCTAATGTATAAATTGGAATCTGTATTGCATAGTAATCAAATCGAAATTATTGTTTTACCTTTTGTTTTATTGGAAGTAAATTGTGTGATATTAATGGTTGGGGAAAATCAAGATTATACAGTAGGTTAAATTAGAAATATAATACATCGATTATCTGAAATATATTAATTAGTATAATAAATGGAGGTAACTGTACTAAGGTAGAAATTTAGGAAATATTAATTTGGTAGTTTTAAATATTATTGTAGAGTGGTAATAGTAATCGGTGAAGGTATGGCTTTCTTATTGAAACTAAAACGGGTGGATCTTCAGATGATAGCCGAAGAATTGGGGGTTGAATTCACGGAAGATGATACCAGATTTCAGCTTAAGAAAAAGATAATGGACAGCGATGAATATGACGAGGTGGCTGTTATGGAATTATCTAACACTATTGTTGCGGAACGATTGGAGCGCGAAAAGTTAGAAAAACAGGAAAAATTAGAGCGCGATAGAGAAGAAAGTGTTGAAAGGGAAAAATTAGAAAGAGAAGAGAGGTCTGAAAAATTGCGGATGGAACATGAATTATAAATGGAGAGGCTAAGGATACAAGGTTCGACAAATAACTCTAATGGGTCTAGGGAATCTAATAATGAAAGTAACATAGAAAAACTGATCAAAAGTGTTAAAACTCTGTCTATCAAAGTACCAGAAGGGACTGAGGGATGGAATTTATTTTTCAACAGTTTAGAAAGGGCATTCAAAACTAAAAATGTACCGGAAAACCAGCAGGCCGATATTCTACTAAATATGTTAGGAGATAAGGCAGATAATTTGTTAATTTATACCACTAGGGAACAAATTGAGAGTTATGAGGAATTAAAGGAGTTAGTTCTAAGGGAACATGAGCCGACACCGAAGGCGTGTTTGGAAAATTTTAAGAAGGCTAGGAGAAACTAGAATGAAACTCATGTATTATTTGTATCGCGTTTAATAGCAACATGAGAAAATTATTGTAAAATTAAGGGTGCGGGGTCTTATGAAAAGGTCAATCAGTTAATAATTACGGATAAGTTATTAAACACGTTAGATGAAGAAACCGCATCATATATTGGGTTAACTCCGCAGAGTAAATGGTTAGAAGCTTCTAAAATTGTTAAAGAATGTTACAATTATTTTGACGCTAAACATAAGTTTTATGCCGTTACGTATAAAAGTTTTAAGGGTAAAGATAGGTATGTAAACAATGAAAAAGTGAGACTTAGGGAGGATAGTAAATTTAGTGGTAATTGGAAGCAAAACGGAAGTAATGAGATTAATTCTTTTCCGGATAGAAAAACTGAGTTTAGGAGATATAGTCCTAGATGCTTCAAATGCGGTTTAAGAGGTCATTACCAACGTTTTTGTAATAAAGTGGGTAATGAGGGAAATAATAATGCTAGTAAAGGGCGTGAACAGAAAGCGGGTGTAAATAAAATTGTCGTAAAAGGAAATAAAGAGTTACCTAAAGGAGCTATTGTGGCGAGGATATCGTCAAAGGCCAAACAGAGAACTAATGTTATTGGCGAGAAATTAAATAAGCTTGAGAAAATTGAAGTTAGTGTAAATGGGCAAAAAGCAAACGGATTGGTCGATTCTGGATGTGAAATTAGTGTTATTCATAAAGATTTGGTACCGGAAGAGAAATAAAAGGAGCGGGTAGTATTTATTTACAAGGATTATTTGGTGAAGCAGTTAAATCACCGTTGGTTAAATTACCGTTAGCTATTCCGCAATTCGACAAACTAATATAATTCATCAGGAAGTACTTTGCGCAGTGACCGATAATATTAATGAGCAGGTAATTTTACATCCCGAGGTGATTAATGAGTTGTCAGAGGTCAATCGCGAGGTAGAGTCCCAAGAATTAGAAAGTTCGGCAATTAGTATCGATAACTTGAGTGAAAAGAAAGGTATGAGCAGCGATAATTGTAATGTTTACGCAATAGAAGCGAGATCGGAAAATTTACAAACTCAGAAGTCAGAAAAAACGGAAGTGGAGAAAATTAATAAAGTTATCGTTAGCAATTCAGATATGTTTAAGAAATCCCAATTGGAATGTAAAAATTTAGAGAGAGTTTGGGAATTAGCCAAAATGGATAAAGGGGATTATTATATTGTAGATGGTTTATTGTATCATAAAGATAAATTTGTAGGAGAAGCTATAGCTCAATTAGTAGTGCCTAAAGTCAAAAGAGAAGGAATCTTAAAGTAAGTCAGCGTATATGTCTAATGAGGGAGAACATCACGCGGCAAAGAAAACCTTAGAGAGAATTAGGCAATCTTTTTATTGGGAAGGTATGGCTAAAGAAACTAAAAAGTTTTGTAAATCATGTCTAGAATGTCAATTATCCAGAAAAGTGATAGTGCGTGATAGAGTCTTAGTTGAGATGGCCGATGGTAGCAAAAAGTATGTGTATCAAAATAAAGGGGAATTTATTGCTAAGTGTAATATAGTGGATATTGTTTTGGAAGGTGATGAGGAATTTGGAGAAGTTGGGGAAATTCCTATTTTAAACCGGGAACAAGAGGTAGAACGGAACATAGAAAAATTCGAAATAAAATGGTTATCTAATAGTCAAGTCAAAGATATAAAGTCCCTTTTGAGGGAGAATAAAGAGGTATTTATGAGTCCTGTGCGACAGCGGAAGTAGGGGAGCACCGTATTGATTTGAAACCGGATGTGGCAAGGAAAAGGCCAAAGCTATATAATGTACCTGTTGCTTATAAAGAGGAAGTAGATAGACAGATTCAGGAGTTATTAGAATTAAATCTAATCGAAGTATCAATGCAGAAATTAGTCATCCAATTGTTTGCGTGGCGAAAAAAGACGCAACTGTTAGGCTTTGCATTGATTATAGAGCTTTAAATTTAATAACGCAGGTCCCAACATTTCCTATGAAAGATTCGCAGGAAATCATGTATACTGCGGGGGCAGCTAAATATTTATCTTCGATTGATTTATTGAGGGGTTATTGGCAGATTAAAATGGCGGAAGAATGTAAACATTTGACAGCTCTTACAACTCATAATGGGACTTATCAGTGGCGTACTATGGCTTTTGGTTTGTCAGGGGCAGCTGCTACTTTCCAAAAAGATATGAATGAGGTTCTTCAAGGTCATCGGAGGTATGCACAAGCATATATTGATGATGTCATCATTTCTCCGACACCTGGGAAGAGCATTGTGAGCATGTTAGGTCTGTCATAGAAGAACTCAAAAATAGAAATTTTACGATTAGACTGGTCAAATGTAAATTTGGAGAGAAATTGACTAAGTTTTTAGGTCATGTAATTGGGGGTGAAACGCATGCACCTGATGAGGAAAAAATAGGAGCAATAAGGGACTTAAAGAGACCGAAAACTAAAAAGGAAGTTAGATCTGTTTTGGAATTAATGGGATTTTACCGATCTTATATTCCAAATTATGCAGAAATTGCTATACCTTTAACGGAATTAACTAAAGGGAAGGTTAAAAATACTGTACCATGGGATGAAAGGGCAGAATAAGCATTTAATACCCTTAAAGATGAGTTGTGTAACGTGACGCGTTTGGTTACACCTGCCGTAGGCCGGGAATATCAGCTTCACGCCGATGCTTCAGACCTGGCAGTAGGATGTTGTCTTACTCAAAAAGATGAAAAGGGTCAGTTTAAACCGATAGCTTTTGCAGTCAGAAATTATCAGGGGCTCAGCGGGCTTGGCCGAGTATAGAAAAAGAAGCTTGGAGTGTTCTCTTCGGGTTGCGGAAGTTTGAAAAGTGGACATATGGATCTCAAATTGAGATCATAACGGATCATAATCCATTAAAATTTCTCACTGAAACAACCCCAAGGTCCCCCAAACTCACTAGATGGGCTCTTGCTTTGCAACGCTGGAACCTGAGTATTTCTCATCGTCCAGGAGCGCAATATTTAAATGCTGATGCAATTTCCAGGCTACATAGAAAGAGCTGGGAAGAACAGCCAATTGCTAGCCCATCGGCATCAATGACTAAATAGTGGACAAACCTTAAAGGGGTGTCATCACGTTTTAATTTTTTTTTTTGTATATGTGTAATTGTATTTGAATTTTGTGTTATAGTGTTATAGTGTATTAGCATGTGTAGTTTTTCTGTAATAATAATAGTAGAACACAGTTCATTAGAGATGTCAGTAGAGAATGTTCAGACACCTTGATATATATATGTAATAATAATAATGAAGAAACCTGCAAAGAGACTATTGAACTCTTCTGTGATGTTACTATATGTTTTGGGAAAATTAGCCCCTAAATGGCATATTTTCCGCTAAGGTGGGGGGTGTCAGGTTCTGAGAAACATCTGCTATTAGAACTGGGGTTCTATATTATTTTTGTCTTAATATATTATATATTGTATGGGCTGTGTCCTGGAATTTCAAAATAACAGTCTTTCCTTATCTAAAACTGGATCTAAGCCGGTGAAAATGTATAGATGGTATGAAGGGGAAAAAAGATAGTTGGAGAGGGGTGTGCCCAACCTTTTGAGATGTCTGTGGAAGATGGGAAGACAAAAGTATTCCACAAACGAAGAAAAGAGCTTGAAATGGGAGCCAGGTAGAAAATTCCGGAGGGGTTACGTTGAGAAGGAGCAAGGGGTTGCTGGATGGCAGTCTCTTATGCTGAGATAGTCAGTTTGAGCGTAGCGCGCAAAGTGGACGGGTGTTCTTTGGATAGCTCTGAGAGAGTGCGTAGGGTTGAGAGAGGCTCGGAGAGCTTAGGCTTAGAACCCATGTGTTGGGAGATCGAGATTGATCTCCGGAAAACTAATTTAACATGTGTAGAGTGAGAGTGATTTAACGTAGTTTAACAGTACACAGCCAGCATTTACTGTATTCAATTTAATGTTGAATCGGATCATCTATATCCGAGTTTGTAAGTGTAAATAGTCTTTTGTTGTTGTGTAAATAGTGTGTAAATAAACTGTTAATTTAGTTAATTGAAAGCGTTGGTTTTCATTTAAACAATCTTCTCAGTGCGTGACCGATATCACGTAATCATATCGGTGGTGGCAGCATATAAATAATAAGGATTTTCTTCGAAGTTGTGCGGACTAAGAGGAAACTCCGACAGATACCACCCAATTTCTTTTTTTTTTATTATTTTATTACGTAATTTTAATAAGGTATTCCATAATTTCCTTTATTGTGCCCAAAAAACAATGGAGAAATTTATTTCCCGTAGTAAGAGAAACTCAACAAAATTATTTATAACTATTGGCGTAACTGGATCCACCATGGTCCAGTTACCCCGGATACATGTCCCAGTTACCTCACTATTGAAATATTTATGGGGTAACTGGGACACCGGGTTTACAGTTTAAACATGAAGTAAATATGTATGTATACCTAATAATATTAATGTAGTTATATTCCTAATCTTAAAAAAATAGATTGTTTAATAAAAGTACTTACATTATTTTAATAAAAAGTCGAGGAAGTTCAACCATATTGACGTTGTTTTTTAAAAAAGAAACGTAAATATTTGACAACCTATCACAGCAAAGTGAGAGTTATGATTGAGTTGACACACGTTGTTTTAGGAAGTAGAGATTAAGGGGCATTGTTCACAAAAGCTAAAACTTAAAAAACACCAACAGTTTTTTATAAAATAGCCTATGGCCCAGTTACCTCGTGGGTCCAGTTACCCCAACTATCCTTAATTAATTCCTAGTACATGATTTTTTCATCTTCTTTATTACTTTCTTACTTTTTTTCCTTTTTTTTCCAAGGCTTGGGTCTCAACGATGATTTAGGTACGATAATTTAAATTATTTTTTTCTATCTCAAACAAATAATATTACCAACGCATAACACCTTTTTCTTGGAGTATGACAATCCATAACATATTCACAATCTCATTCATAAGAAAGTTATTTTCCAAACATAGTATTATTTATTTATTCAATATCATCCAAATGGCCTAAATCCAAGGCAGCAAAATTACTTTTTTCTGGAAACGTGCAATTTCGTCTGCTAAAATGTGGTCCGAGATATATAACTTCTGTGAAATATAATAAAGAAAAAAAGAAAGCCCTTCAGAAAAAAAAAAAAAAAATACAGAAATGCTATTAGTTTCACATTATGTACATAGTTTTTTTTTTCTCCTAAAAAACAGCTCGCTTAAAGTACTGTCGGAATATCGTCGTTTATGCATTTTCAAGTATATATATATCAGTGGCGTGGCGTGAAAATTTTCGGTGGTCATCGCAATTATTTAAGTTTGTGGTGAAAAATTATTAACTCTAAAATTCAATGGTTGAATGTTCAAAAAAGAAACTTTAAATTTTACCTTCACTTATACATGAACTCCAAATGTTCTGCTAAAACTGGATCGTAGAATTTTAAAAGCTTATTAAGGGTTTTAAAATATTGCTTGGTCATCGCCGCATCCAGCGATGACCGGACGCCACGCCACTGATATATATATAGATACATAGATGATATAATTATTCTTTCTGTTACAGATAATAATTCTATATCTCTTCCTGTAAAGTACCCTTCTAATCTAGAACTTAGTACTATCTTTTCAAATAATTCTAGTATCAATTTCATGGATGTTAAAATTAATATTCTCCCTAATAACACCCTAACTTTCAACATTTATGATAAACGCAATGAATTTTCATTTAATGTAATTAATTTTACTAACTTTAATTCCTGCTTGCATATTTCAGTATATAGAAATATTCTGCTTAATCATAGTCTTCGTATCAAACGTTTATGTTCCTCCCAATTCTTACAGCCTAACATTTTTAAATTAAGGCAATTAACATTGTCTTATAATTATCGCATCTATTTTATATCTGCATGGCTTAAATCTTAATATTCATTTTTTTCTACTTCTTACCAATATAGGCATTTAATATGTTTATAAAAAAAACTAAAAAATCGAAAACACTATTATGGAGGGTGGGATGAGGATTGCTGAAAAAATTATAAAAATCATACACACAAAAAATTATATGTATGTATATATAATATATATATATATATATCCAAAATTTGTCTTTTGACAATAAGATATAACTTTTGTCTTTTGCAACTCTTTTTCAGTTATAAATTACTACACCAGGTGGATTTTTAAGCTAAATTTTGACAATATTGTTATATAGTTATTAATTAATTTAATTGTGCATTTTAGTTATTTTAAATAATGTAATTACTTTCTATTTATTTTATTTTATATTATATTAATTTTATTTTTCATGAGTTTTCAATTTGTATTAACTGCATCCTTAGGTCTCAATCACTGTGATTTCTTAACTGTTTTATTCACCTTAATCTTTACGATATTTTGGGAGCCATGTGCGTGTGGATATATTGAAAAATACTGAAATATTAATCGGTATGTTGTGTATTATTTCTATTTTATATCCTATAAATATTTAAACAGGTTTTATTGATTTTTCCATTTCATATTATTTGTTTTTATTCTGTTTTCATTTTTAATCTATTCACTTGATTATAATGGTTGTTTGGGCACAGGGAAAAATAATATTAGCTTTAGCTTATTTTTCTCACAGAAAACAACCATATTGCTTATATCATTGAATTCTGTGCCCTTGATAACGTAATTCAATATATAAGCTTTTCCATTATTTGTCGGTGTCCACTTTCTTCTTTTTTCTTCCATAATAATTCTTATAATAAATTATTTGGCACTTTTTTATACTTACAGCTTTAATTCACAATATTACGGTTTTTGATGGTGGTAGGTTATGTTTAATTAATGGTTATATATATATATATATATATATATTTAAAAAAAAAGTTTGGTGTATGTGTATGTTTTTCCATACATTATGCACTAAAAACATAAAAAAATAAAAATACCATTACGGAGGGTTGAGGTCGGGAATGCTAAAAAAAGTTTAAAACCTAATATGTTTTTATGTGTGTGAGCGTGTATAAGTGTATGTATATATGCTTATATATTGTATGGACATATAATTAAAATATATATATATATATATGGGATATCATGCATTTAACATAATAAATTTTCACATATTGCATCATCATTTAAGGATATATTTTACTATCTCAATATTCCTCATTGCTTTTTAAATTTTCACATTTATTTACATAATACAAGGCTAAATTTTACTATCTCAAATATTCCTCATCCTTTTAAATATTATTTATATTCTCATTTTTATATTACAATTTTTTGTCTTTAAAACGTTAATTTAATCAATTGCCCTTTTATTTATTTTTATATAATTCTTTATTTATTTATTTATTTATTTGTATTAATTTATTCATTTTCTTTATTTTATTTTGTATTCACTCAGTACATATTAAGTTTATTCATATTTTTTCATTCTAGTTTAACTAAAAGTTAATCTAAGTCTTTTCTTGATTTCTTCAATCATTTTCATTCCTTTTATTTTTATTTTTTGGGAAGGGGGGGGCTTAAGATGGCAACACTAAACATTATTGTTATTAATACAGTTCCAATTTACATTTTTCCTTTCTCACACCAGATGGCAGCACAGTTATGGGTTTCACTCAGATGCTCAACTGTAGATCACATGTTAAAATATTCTTAACTTTGTTTCCCATGCTGATATGCAGCGGTTTTGACTCTTAGTATGTCATTCAGGTATTGTGCTCTAATAATTTTTAATATCCTGTATGAGGTGTATCTTTCTTTGGATCTTTTAGCTTTTTATTATCTATTTTCTATAATGTTTGCGTTATAAGGAGCTAAATTTTGTCATTTTAGGCTTAATGCCGACAAAATTGGATGAAATAACGCATCTTCTATGAATGAACTCACAAGATCCTCTGACGATTCTGTGAGTCATTCATAGTTTCTTATTTTACATACTGGTTTCCTATGTCCATTTCTAAATCATTTTTAGAACTTTATCAATTTCTTCATATATTTGTGATTTAAAATCGAACGATTACAAAACCGTGTAATTACCAAAAATTTAAAACGTATGCAATTAAAAGATGACTAATGCATTAATACATAATAAGCAGCAAAATATAATAATATTTTTTAAATATAATATTAAAATATGTATTATAAGATCTTATAATTTGCATGTTCAAAATCAGTTCATTGAAAAAATACAGTTCAAGTCTGAAAAGGATATGTCGGTTTGATTAATTAAAGACTATTTTACAATTTTCTTTCGATAACTAAATTTAATCAGATTTTTAAAACAAGAGTTTAAAAAAAAAATCACCATTACTTTATAATGTTGTTTCAATATCTCAAACAAATAAAATGACCAAATAATAGTTTACATAACATTTTTTTTCCTTAAGTATCGCCATCCATTACAGCAATTTTCCTTTTACCCAATAAAAACATCTAATAAAACAGAATGTAATTCAACTCATTGTTTATATTCTCATTCCATTAAAATTTCTTTTCCAAACAAAGCATTATTTATTTATTCAATCTGATCCAAATGGCCGGTAGCCAAAGCTGTAAAACTCTTTTCTGAAGAAATGTAATTTAAGCTACTAAAAAGTTATAAGAGGATAAACAGTATCTGTGGAATATAGATAGATATGTTAATCAAAGAAAATTTTAGAAGTTCCTGCGCCAAAATATATTGATCTCCTATTATTTTAGTATTATGAATACTGATATGTTGTTGGAAAAATAAATAATGTACAGTATAGGCAGAAAATCCGTGTAAAATAAATAAATCAATAAATAAAAGATAAGGACATGACATTGACATAGTTAAGTTGATGCGTAGTTTACTAAATGTAGTAAGACGCGAATTATTTATTGTTGGCAAGATAAATAATAATAATTACTTTTATTATTAAAAAACACAGACAGGTGACACTGATATACAAACGACGACCTCACTAAGTTGACAGCCAAAAGGAAAGGGACTTTAAAATCCCATTTTTGGGTGTGATTAGTAAATGACAGTAATTTTTCAATTCGGTTTGGGATGTTTCAGATGCTTGTGTTGTTGAAGTTTGCTGATGAAATTGCTTTCTCTATAGAAAGTAAAGTGACATGTGTTCCCCATTTTTTAAATTGAAACCCCTTTACCCTTAAAACGCCCCCCTCCGTCGTAAACCTTATTTTCCATTGTTCGTTCACGTACGTCAGCTCCTCGCGAATTGCCAGATTACCTGGATGCGAAGTGCTCTTCGCAACATAGTAGGATGCATCGATATGAGAGTGGCGACAAACAGAGAATAAAACTTGATTTGTTGAGACAGTTCTAGACAAAAGCGAATCCCCAGTCATCTTGATGAACATGCCATTATCGCCAAGTTAAGGATTAGTAACTTGTCTCACTCGTATAATCGAACTCGTTCAGGTGATTAAGGATGTCTGGACTGTAGCTTAGCCATCGCTTGGACAAAAGCGTCAGTCTAAGCTCAGTCTGAGCAGACGCCCTGTACGCATGTCACCACTCTCACATCCGGGCTACAGCGTCTAGAAGTATATAGTGTGGAGATCGCTAATACCGGTATAGCTTTTGAACGCATCCAAAAAATTACATTTTCTTAGGTGGCGCTGCCGTCAAATTTATTGCGTGAATGCGTAGGTTTTGTTTTGGCTTTCTTTTCGTTGTAAACATTTTTAGCGCTATATACAAAGTCTACAATTATTAGAAATTTATGTGAAAACACGTAAATGTATCGAAAATGATATAAAAACGAGATTCTCATAGTTTTGTTCCCGTTTGTTTTACATACAAGAACAGCAAACTTGTTTATTTTCGGTGTACCTAAAAATCAGTAGGTTTTGTTTTGGTTCTCTTTTTGTTATAAACACTTTTAGCGTTATGTATAGCGTCTACAAATATTGCAAATTTATGTAAAAATATGTAAAATTTATCAAAAATGATGAAAAAACGAGATTATCATTGTTTTGTTCCGGTCTGTGTTACGCAATACAAGAACAGCAAGCTGTCTATTTTCGGTGTACCTAAAAATCAAAATCTTTTTGAAAAATGGAAAAAAAAATTAACTAATATAATTAACTAATAACTAGTATGTTGTGGCCATCACAAAACTTTCTTCTATATAAATCACGTCAATTAAATCATTTAAATAGTACAAGAAATTACATCAATTTAGCACCCATTCATATCAAAGTATATCTGAATTTGAAGTTTGATGAAAATTCGTGCCTTAGTTCTTGAGATAGAGCTATAGCGGAAAGTCTGAAAAATGTAGCATAGCAGCGCCACCTGTTGAGGGATTTACACCAATACATAAACAACAATAATTGATATCCAGGTGTACATGGATCTGAAGTTCGTTGAAAATCCAAGCATTAGTTCTTGAGATAGAGCTATTGCGGAAATCACAAAAACAGCATAGCAGTGCCACCTATTGAACGATTTACACCAAATTGTATAAAATGTCAATTCATGTCAAGAACTAACTGATTCTAAAGTTTGATGAAAATTCGTGCATTAGTTCTTGAGATACATTTATAGTGGAAATTCTGAAAAATACAGCATAGCAGGGCCACCTGTTGAGCGATTTACAGCAAAATGTCAATTCATGTCAAGGATTAACTGCTTCTGAAGTTTGGTGAAAATTATTGCATTAGTTCTTGAGATACAGCTATAAAGGAAATTCTGAAAAGTGCAGTATAGCAGCGCCACCTGTTGAGCGATTTGCATTAAAACACAAACAGCACTAATTCATATCAAAGTATACTTGAATCTGAAGTTTGATGAAAATCTAAGCATTAGTTGTTGAGATAGAGCTATTGCGGAAATCGTAAAAAATGCAGTATAGCAGCGCCGCCTACTGAGCGATTTACACCAAAATGTACAAAACTTCAATTCATAACCGAATCTTAAGTTTGATGAAAATCCGTGCATTAGTTCTGGAGACTAAGCTATTGCGGATATGGTGAAAAAGGCTGCATAGCAGCGCCACCTTTTGAGCGATTTACACCAAAACCTAATCAGCACCAATTTATATCAGGGACTAACTGAATATAAATTTTTATTAAATTCCGTGCATTAGTTCTTGAGATAGAGCGCCCACAAAATTTGTGTCGCATACAAACAGACAGACTCACAGACAGACATTTTGTAAAAACATGTTTTTTGGAATCTCTGACCCCTAAAACGTGTAAATCCGTCGAAAACCGAAAATTTTCACGAATCCAATACTTTCTTCTTGTAAAGATAGAAGAAAGTAAAAATTTACTAATACAAACAAAGATATATTTAATACAAAAAAGAGCTTATTCAAAATGCAAACGATAAAATTACTTCATATCATTTATATACATAAGCATAAATTATTTTTTATAATTTCAACATATATATAAAAAAAATACTTGTACTATAATAAACCTATAGGCTAAAAAAAAAAAAAGAAAGAAAAAAAAATAGTATGCACGGCGATCACATGAAATATTAAATCGGTTTATAACAGAGCAATTTGAAAATAAAGTGTTCTTCAATTCGTACAAATGTGAAATGCATATAAAATATATGCCTGAATTTTCGTTCATTCTTAATATATCGCGTATTACAAGCTAATTTTTTTTTTTTACTCTGTTTTTCAAAAAAATTATCTTTCAAAAAATAAGTTTTCCGCATCAAAAGTATCTAATACACATAGGATTTCTATACATTCGTTGCAATGAACTTGATCTTAGCGCCCTCTGGCGAAATTGTAATTTTTTGGATATGGTTTCGATTGTTGATTTCCACACTATATACTTCTAGACACTGTATCCGGGCACCCGATGTACAACTTAATGGAGGGTGCTCCAAATATGTGTTCGAGGCTCAATAAAGTCACGTGGTACCGGTAATTTACCCAAAGAAGTTCTAACTAATAAGAAAGGAAGCTACTACTGCTTTCCCCCATGAACTGTTTCATGGGCTAGCGGGGATTTACATTACGTCTACGTAGTGGGGTGAGATAGCTAAAAAAACTTCACATCTGACAACCAATGCTCCACTTTGGATTCAGATAATATATTTATAGATGAGTCTAAAAAGCCCGGGACGCAAATTTTCCTGGCCCTCTAGTGGCGTTCATGACGCAATCAATGTGACCGCCAAAGTTTTGTGACGCGCTTCTACATTTCTTTATATAACTTTGGTTAATATTTTGATATTAACCTATATTGTTAGTGGTTATTAATCCGGAGAAAACGCTCTTTTCAACGGTATATTTGACATCATTGTTTAGATTCATA
Organism: Maratus speciosus; assembly: GCA_963932465.1. Taxonomy (NCBI): domain Eukaryota; kingdom Metazoa; phylum Arthropoda; class Arachnida; order Araneae; family Salticidae; genus Maratus; species Maratus speciosus. The sequence goes on from OZ010795.1 coordinate 207,413,872, forward strand.
ATACCACAAATATTTATAAATTTATTAAAAAAAAGAAATTCAAAACATTTTGCTAAATAACTTGGAATCTGTTGCATGTAGCTAGAAACGTGTCGCATATATTTTGTTCCTCAGAAAATTACCTTTCGACTTATATATGACTTCTATTTTATAACAAACAGTTACTCAAAATTTGCCAAAGCAATATAGCGTTGCACAGAGAGTCGTTATGGCAACTACAATGGAAATTTCCTAACAAGTATGGCGAGGATTGCATTATACTCATGATGGGTGGTCTTCACATAAAAATGATGGCTATTAACTTACTTGGAAAGTCGTTAACTGTCAATGGATGAACTTAATTAGTGACAACCGCTGGTATTGCAAGTTCTGGTATTGCAGAATACTGCCTAACATCGTCGCATGTAAAAAAATCTCGGTATGCACATGAAGTTACTTTAACTGTTTTGCATTGTCTACAGGTAAAAGCATTCAACAAAGCATGTGAAACAAATTCCACCATCAGTAGCGAAGGCATTGATCTGTGGATTTTATCGAAAACATCTGAATGTCCTCAGTTTCAGTATGGGAACACAGTCATCAAACTGGAGTCCTTTCTAGTACAACTTGTATTGAGTATTTGTACATCTAACTTTACAATGTACGTCAATGCTTTGGCTCAGTTATGTCCGTAGACATTTGCGTTGGACGCAGTCCACTATTCTCGTTGTTACAGTATTCGTGCGGACTCTACAGGACCTTCCAGAAAAACATCCAGATGTACATGCTGAATTTTTTTCGTGGAAACTTTACGAGCAGTAAAACTGCTACATCGTTTTCTGCGATATCTGACGATCAACTTCATGGACACAATAACAAAGTTATAAAGGGTGACGGTGGTGCTATTGGAATCCTTGATAGTGAAAATGCTCTGCTTAAGTGGATGGTAGCAGGCCCTAGGATCAGTTCTTTGATTGAGAAATTTGAAGAGAAATCAAATTTAAAAGATGACAAAAACGTGGGCGCAAAGCATCATAAAGATAACAATGCTCATGAGAAAAAGTTCTTGGACCATGCCAAAAAAATGATTAACGTCTTATCCGAACAAGGAAATCCATTTGAAAAAACTGATTTAATGTCAATAGGGAGCTCCAAAATAATTCCATGTTTCGAAGCTGTTAAGTTTGTTACGGAAGCATTTACTGTAGGACTAAAACAGTATGATGATTATGTCGTGTCCCGTCTCGATCAAGTTCAAAACTGAATTCATGAAATTATTCCTCGAACCAATGTTCACATCTTCAAGACTATAACAAGAAAAACAGATAAGGCTACGTCCAAGATTTCTTACTTGCATAAAGACTCCAACTTATTCTGCAGATTGTATGTTGCATCTGAAGCACAGAATTGAAACATAGATGATTTCTTTTCGCATGAAAACCAAAAGTACCCACCCTCTATTTCAGATGATGGAAAACTCCGGAAACCAACCACCAAGTCGGATATTATTGACTGCATTCAAACAAAATATGACATCAACTTTAATCACAGCCAACCGAATGTAACAGCTAAAATATTTGATGGTGAAGCCGCAATACACATGCTTAATCCTGGTACTCCGACAACATTTTTCGGATACTATGAACATGTTTTCAAACCATATTTCATTAATCAACTGAAGAACAGTTCACGACTAGATATTTTATTCGACAGATATATTAGCAACAGTTTGAAGGCACATACCCGAGAAACAAGAAGAAGGGGCATAAGTATTAAAGTCTCAGGCTCAACCGCAATTCCAAAAAAATTTCAGTAATTCCTATGTGTCAACGAAAAGAAGACCCAATTGTTTCAGTTACTAGCTAAGAAAATGGTGGGGAACGAGTATCCAGGAAAACATGTTGTCTGTACTTATGATGACCGAGTCTTCGCATCATCATCTATGGATGTATCAAGCATTTCTCCCGTCTCACACGAAGAAGCAGATGGCCGTCTACTTCTCCATGTTAAGCATGCAGTAGAAAGTGGACATACTCGCATCTTAATACGAACTGTGGGCTCAGGTGTAGTGGTTATTTCAATATCACTGTTCCCACAAATACAAGATATTGGTGAACTATGAATTGAGTACGGTTGTGGGAAATAAAGGAAATTCATTCCAATTCATGAGATTTGTACTAAACTTTCACCGCAAATTTGCAGAAATTAGTTGGTTTTTCATTCTGTAACAGGTTGAGACACAGTTTCCACATTTTGTGGCATTGGCAAGAAGACAGCTTAGAAATTCTGGATGTCAGTTCGTGAAATTAATTGTGTATGGCATCAGCTCTCTACAGGTATGTATGATATTTACGATGAATGTCATGATCTATTACAGCTATTTGTTATAATACTTTATGATCAATCATCAGATCTTCTGAGCATCAATTACTGCAGACGAGTGTTATTGACAAGAAAGAATCAAAACATATCTTCTACAGCAGATGCTTTGACAAAACACATCAAAACGAGCTACTCTCCAAGCAAGAATTTGGAACAACAGCCTCGTTGCACATTACACAATACCTTCGCCAATTAAGTGGGGATGGACAATAAATTCAAGAGGATCATACCGACCTGTGTGGACAACAATTCCAGAAATGTCAAAACTCTGTGAACAACTTACCTCCTGTACTTGCTGCAAGCGATGCATATCTTGTAAATGTGTTACAATGGGAGTACGATGTACGAAACTTTGTATATGTGAAGGGCAGTGTTCCGACAGTGATCAGTAATCACAAGCGAATTTACATGAATCATTTAGATATTACTGCATATGACAGCAAGATATTATGTCATTTAGATATAATGGCTGCCATTAATGTATTTGACAATCTATAGGAGATGATTAAATTTGGATATTAAATTGGAATAATATTGTATTGTATATTCTTTTGTTTCTCATTCTTGTACCTATAAATGTTGGAAACCTATCTTACAGTTATGCCTTAAGCCTTAAGTGTACCTCATGTCATTCATTTTAAAACGGAAATGAAAGTTTCATAGCCCTAAAAAAATAGAATTTATTTATATATACATCCAAAATTACAATAATTACATTTGCTACTTAAACAGTTATAAAGCCACCGTGTTAATTTTCGGAACCCATATAAATTGCATTGTTGCGATAACGACTTTCTGTGCTGACATTGTTTTGGCAAATTTTCAGCAAATATATGTGATAAAATAGAAGTCATATATACCGTTCGAAAGGTAATTTTCTGACAAACAAAAAGTATACTACACGTTTTCAGCTACATGCAACGGATTCCAAGTTATTTAGTGAACTCAATTTGAAAAAATATTTTTTTTAATAAATTTATAAAATCTGTGGTATTATGAACCTAAACAATGATGTCAAACATACCGTTGGAAAGCGCGTTTTCTCCAGATTAATAATTATTAACAATATTGGTTAATATCATAATATTAATCCGAGTTACATACAGAAATGTAAAAGCACGTTGCAAAACTTTGGCAGCCATATTGATTACATCATCAGCGCCGCTAGAGGGCCAAGAAAATTTGTGTCCCGAGCTTTTTAGACTCGTCTATCCATATACTATCTGAATCCAAAGTGGCGCATTGGTTGCCAGATGTGAAATATTTTGGTATAATTTTGAGTTATCTCACCCCACTAACGGAGCCTTCCCTTCTTTACGCTAGACGTTTTTGCTTTGACCACGTGATCATGACGTAGATGGAATATCATCCTCCATTGACTATATTCCAAATATGGGTTTGAGGCTGAAAAATGTCACGTAATACCGGTTATTTACGCAAAGAAATTTTAACTGATAAGAAGGGAAGCTACTACTGTTTTCTACTGCTACTACTGATGAATTGTTTCGCTGGCTGGCGAGGATTTACATTGCGTCTACGGAGCTTTCCCTTATTTACGCTAGAAGTTTTTGCCTTGAGCACGTGATCACGACGTAGATGGAATAACCTCCATTGCGCAAAACTCGTCTTTTCTTGAAATTTAACCTAACTGCATTAGTACCAGTTAGTTATTATAAGAGTATGTGTTACGTACTTCGATGCCAATAAATGCCAGTAAGCTTACATAATTTTTCATTAGGGATTTCATTAATTCCATTCCCATTTGAATTGTAAGAGTTACTGGCCGGTCGTCCGCCTTGCTAAAGATGTTCGTGCTCAACATGGCCTCTGCGCACAAGCAAAGTTCTTTCTGCTGAACATAGGCGTAGCGTCAGGGGGGCACGGGGGGGCGTGTGCCCCCCCAACCTTCTACACCTCGGGCGCCAGAACAGAAAGCGTAGGGGGCGCCAAATGAAGATTTTTTTTTTGTCTTTACACACAAAAATATATATGAATTTATATTGAATTTGCATAAAAATGTCTTACAGCCGCAAAATCCAAAAGTAAAACTGAACCAAATGCATTGAAATTTACAAATATATAAAAAAGATTCATCTATAATAGAAGATTGCAAATGAATTGGAACAGAGAGCTTTTCTTTTAGGCATTATTCTTTCTCCAATTCCAAGTGTACCGAAAGGCGAAGGGGGCGCCAAATGAAGATTTTGTTTGACTCTGACTTTTCTGATGAAAAGATTCCATGAAGACTGTTCAATTTTTTTCTCTCTCTCCCTGAGCAGTGTTGAGCTTTCATTTTTCCCGTCTTGATATGAGGGAGAACGGGTAGCTGCCCGAGACAGGTTCGGCTAGGTGGGGAGGCCTACCAATTGGTTTTAGCTCAACAAGCACCACCCAGGCTGCCCGGGACAATAAAAACTAACGGGAGAAGGAGTCAGGGCTGAAACTAAGGGGGAGAAGAGGGGGGATGTGCCCTGGGCGCCACGCGAAGGGGGCGCCAGAGGAAAATTTGGTTTACCGTTTCATACAATATATATATGTGCGTGTGAAATTTGTGTAAAAAAATATTTTTTAGCTGAAAAATCCAAAAGAAAACCTGAGTAAAGCGCATTAAAATTGTCGTATAGATAAAAAGATTCGCCTACAATATACAAGACAGCAAATAAATAACTCCATTCTTTTTCTTATAATTATTTTTTACATGCGTATCCCCATATCTGGCCTTAGATGGGGCGAGGTCAGGTGACTGACTGGGACAATAAAAACCAAGCGGTCGAAAATTCCCAAAATGAAAAGTAAAAATTTAATAATTTTGCTGTTGTTTTGAGTCACACATAAATTTGAAAATTAACTTTGAGAATTAAATTTGAAAAGTTGAGGAAAGTATGTAGACATATCAATCTATAAATAAGAAGAGTGATATAATTGATAATTCCACAAAGCTGGTGTTAATCCTGGTTTTTTAGTTCCTAAAACAATGGGACTCGTATCACTATGACATTAAAGTATCTCACTTGTAATAATTTGTAATGCTACAACAGTAAAATCTAGAAATATGAAATATTTCTATAATGGAATATTATCTTAAATGAAAACAACTGCATGGTTCCAACAGAAATAATACCAACTATCTGCTAAGACGGAAACCTGTATAAAGCGGAATTATTTCCGTTTCCTTTCGATTCTTTTAACAGGTTTTAATGAATAAATATTTGACAAAGCTGGTTATATATTTCAATATTATTAAGTATTTCACTGCTACACATTTTAAATTTTAAAATAAGTCCTCTAATGGAAAGTTTCGTAAATTTCTCTTTGTAAATTTACTTTGTGGAGGAAGGAGAGGGGCGCCAAAATCCATGTTTGCTCGGGTGAAAATATAACTAGTTTCGGTCCTGGAAGGAGTGCACAAAGTAAAATGCTTTAGTAAAAACTTTTAAAAGAAAAAAAAATGAGTCTAGCATTTGCAGGGGTACAATAAAAAATCTCCCACAGGGCGCCATGGCTAATAAACTCGCCTCTGCCTTTATCCCCCAAATGATTTTTTCACTTCCTTTTTGCCTCCTTGCCCTTGAACTTCCTCAGTCAGTCGGCAAAAGAAAAGACGAATTTCGACAAAAGGTCGTGGAAAATATCGCGAAATTCGTCAAAAAATCTCTGAAACAAATACCGAATATCATTTTCGTCAATCGGTCATAGAAAAATTCACGAAATTTGAGAAAGGATCGTGTAAAGAAAATCGTGAATTCCACAAAACGATCGTCGGAAAAAATGCAAATTTTGGTAATTCGTCGTTGAAAAAAATCGCGAATCTCCTCAAAGGACCGTGGAAAAATATCTTTAATTTTATCAAACGTTGCGGAAACAAATAGCGATTTTCGTTATTCGGTCACAAAAAAATCATCGCATATTTCGCCAAAAGAATGCACAAAATATTACGAAATACGTCTAACGACCAAGAGAAAAAAATTGCAAATTTCGTCAAATGGTCGCGGACAAAAAGACGACAGGGGTGATTCTGAGTAAAAAAAAAAAGAAGAAATCTGAAATTCACAGCAGATTTTCTCAAAGGTTACAGCAGAGGAGGGAAAGGGGGGAAATCTCCCGGCCCCAATTATGCGTTTTTTGGCTGTCCTTTAGCGAAATTCGCATTTTTCCGCGATCCTTCGACAAAATTTGCGTTTCTTTATCGCGATCCTTTGACGAAATTCGCGCTTTTTCGCGATCTTTTGATAAAAGTTGCGTTTTTTGCGATCCCTTGGTGAAATGTGTGTGTTTTTCGCGATTCCCAGACGAAGTTTGCGTTATCTCGTGATCCCTTGTAGAAATTCGTGTTTTTTCCCGCGATTCTTTGGCGAAATTCGTTTTTTCTGCGATCCTTTGAAGAAATTGGCGGCTATTCTTGTGTGAACGATTGTCGAAATTGATTTTTTCGGCGATCATTTGCCGAAATTCACGATATTTTTTATGCCCGAATTTTAGGATTGATGACCGATTTTTTAAAATTTATCGGAACCTTAAATTTTCGGAAAATTCACAACAGAGTCACCCCTGAAAATACGCGAATTTGGTCAAATAATCGCGTAAAAAATCGATAATTTAAACAAATAATCAAGAATTTCGTAAGTCGGTTTTGAAAAGAAAATCACGAATTTCGATAAACTATCGCGGAAAAGAATCGCGAATTTCGTCAAATGATATTTGAAACAAACAGCGAGTATCATGAATTGGTCGCGGAAAAAATATATATCGCGAATTTCGACAAGTGGTGGCGGAGAAAAAATTTCCCCACTTTGTCGCAGAAAAATTCGCGAATTTTGGCAAAGTATCGCGGGAAAAAAATCGTGAATCCCGTGAAACGATCGCCGGAAACAAAAACACGAAATTTGACAAAGGATCACGGAAAAAAAATTATGAGTTCCGTGATACGATCGCCCCCAAAAAATTGAGAAATTTGCAATAGGTCATAGGAAAAATTGCGAAATATCCTTCAACGACTGTAGCAAAAGATAGCGAAAAGAAATAACTATTATCATTAATCGATTGGGGAAAAAATCGGGAATTTTGCAATTCGTCGCGGAAAAATTGCGAATCTCCTCAAACAACTGTAAAAGAATATCTTGAATTTTACCGAAGGTCACGGAAACAAATGGCGATTTTCGTCATGCAGTCGCGGATAAATCATCGCAAATTTTGTTAAAAGAATGGACAAAAAATTGCGAATTTCGTCTAACGATCATAAAAAAATCGCAAATTTCGTAAAATGGTCGCGGGCAAAAAACGAAAATTTGGTAAAAAAAAAATAATAATAATAATGAGAATTTAACCAAATGATCGCGCAAAAAATCACGAATTTTATAAGTCGGTCATGAAAAGAAAATTACGAATTTTGACAAACTATCTGGAAAAGAATCGGGAATTTCGTCAAAAGATCTCTGAAACAAATACTAACTACCATCAATCGTTCGCGGAAAATATATATCGCGAATTTGGACAAGTGGTGGCGGAAAAAAAATCGATTTCGTTAAAACGTAGAAAAATTTGCGACATTTGGCAAAGGATCGTGGAAAAAATCGTAAAATCTCCTTCAATGATTATATAAAAAGGTTTCGGAAAAAAATACGTATTTTCGTTAATAGACTAAAGGGGGAGGGGGCGAAATCGAGAATTTTGGAGTTCGTCCCGGAAAAAATCGCGAATCTCTTCAAACAATCGTTGAAAAAGTGTGTTTGGGAAGATTACTTTACAGGTGCTTTGAAGAAAAAGATCAAATATTTTCAGTAAAAATAGTCACTGAAATCCGGAAAAAGTCGCCTTTTTTCTTGAAATAGCCGCTTTTTAATGGTTTTCGGCCTAAAATAGTCGCCATAGCCACCGGTTGCTGAAAATAGTCGCTTTTAGTAGCAAGCGGCGGCCCTGCAATTGCATGTTAAGAAAAATCGAAATTTTTTGAGAAATTGTGTCGAGCCGAACCGGGATTGATTTAATTGATTTTTTCACGGGCCGGGCTTGTTTTCATTGATTTTTGTACGAGTCGGGCCTGGTCATAAACTGTGAAAATATAAACGGGCCGTACCCGGGTGGAACTTTTAATTTTCTCGCCGGGCTAGGCCTGGGCCTTGGAATTGCGGTCCGTGCAGACATCTAGTGTGCCCTCCAGGGGCTTGCAAAGAGCGGGCTAAAGGAGCGGTCGCCCCGGGCGCGAAATTTACGCTGCAAACCACGGTTTTGTTTATTTATTCATTTTTCGGGGAATTTCTTTTTCTCTCTTGATCATTTTATCCCCTGTCGCTAAACATCATGAACTCTCTAACAAATAAGTGCAATTTTCTTTTATGTTATTTAGTTGTTCTGAATTCCTAAATTAAAATTAAACGTTTTAAAGTTCTAAAATAAACGCGAAATATTTATTCGATAGAATTTATTTATGTTTCTGCACTTTATCAATTTTATTATACCTATCACAAAAAGAAAGATCTTTTTTGGGGGGAGGGGGGCGCAAAATTGAAAATTCGCTCGGGGCGCCGTTTTTACTTGGCATGACCTTGGTGCCCCCCCAAAATTTCTGGTCACGCTACGCCTATGCTGCTGAAGGTTTTCTGATAAAAGGATGAGAAAGCCAGTGTTGCAATTAGAGCATTCCGTTTGCAAAAAAAGTTACACAAAAACTTTTTTTAGTATTTTTTAAACAAATCTTACGGATGAAATTCAAATTCAAACTAACTACTTTCTGACATATTTCTGTGATTCATTGTGAAATTGACAAGTGCTCTTAGTCAGAAACTGTGTAATCGAACAGTTTCCACATCTTTCAGTAAAGGCAGAGTGATAGACACAGGATCTACTATTTCTGTATTGCCTCTTAAATTTTCTAGAACTGTAAATGCTAGAATTAAATATATCAAACCTATAATTATTGGACAAGCAAAAGGTAATCTTAAAGTAAATAAAGTATGCAACATCTTTTTAAAAATCGGTCATAATAAAAAAAAAGTAATACGATTTCTTATTTTTGATACCCATCTTGATTATACTATTTTGGGCTGAGAGAGTGTGGTGGATACGAATTAAATATCAATTGTAAAAAATGTATTGTATTTCAAAAAATGTTGTGTTAACCCCTTAACCTACAATGACGGGCATAGCCCGCGTACGATGATAGAGCCAAATGTAAATTCTTCTTACCACTAAAATTTCACAGTAAATATAGTTTAATTTAATCGTCGAAATTCCATGATTAAACAAAGCGAAAATCTCTATTAAATTTTAGTGGTAGCTATGGATTTGCCAAACCGTGGAGCTGTTGAGACGTAAATCGTAGGTTAAGGGGTTAAACTATAAAGTTACAACTAATAAATTAAGATCTTTTTATTCTGAATGTGATAATAGCGTAAACAATTATTCTAGCAATGTAGATAATTATGATTGTTGAAGTTGCATGACGTCTCAAAGTTTTCGAGGTCAAAATTTAGTAATTATAATTTGAATGAAAAAAAATTAATTCAGAATGGAGTTTTAAGGGATATTTTAAAAGAGTATTTAAAAAAAATTAAACATAAATATGATGTTGGCAAAATTCAAATTGAACGGCAGTTAATTTTTTTAAAATCATATTTAAGTATGTCGCCACTATATCAGATATCTTTGAGGCCATGTTGTCCATATACCTAAAGATGGAAATGAAATTGGAAGTCATATTCAACGTATTTACTTTAATCTCATCGTTAATACCATATTCTACATTAAGCGCCTTGATTAGTAGGGTAAAGAGCCCATATTTCGTCCCCCTTAACTTCTCCGCTTCTGCGAAAGTGGCGCAACTTATGACGCAAGGCACAGCGGACGGAATGGTAAGTGGGGTCAGTATGGAAAGTTTCGTTCGCCAAGACGCATACATAAATTAAAGACGCCGAATTTCCTATTTTTAGATGACCTGAGTTCTTATTACGTCGTTTGTAGAACGTTATTTACTGTAAGTATTTATTTCTTATTCATTGCATGTATTTTACGTAGGTAAGATGCTGACAGTGAGTATAGTAGACAGTGAGGCATAATAGCATACAGTGAGTTATAGGACGCTCAGTTCCTTTTACGGGAACTGAAGCTCCGCCACATTGGGAAATAGCGTGGTCCCAATTTCGTCCCCCTTGCAGTTCTTATTTTCGTCCCGGGGACGAAATTAGGAATGCTTTTCCATGACAATTTTTTTCTCATGTTTGAATGGCTAATGTTTCGTTATGCTATTCTTCCACTGATAATTAGTAAAATTCTTTATGTATTACTTTAATGTAAATTAAATTACTTACTCATTTGATTTAGTTATAAGTTAAGCCTCAACGTATTGGATTTTGAGATGGGGGGGGGGGCGAAATCGGGACCATTTTTTTTCTTTTGCATTTTTTAGATACTTTAAAAAAAATAATTTTTCTCATTGTTAAAATTTTTTGTGCAATATTTGCCTATGTTTCTATGTGCGTGGGTAGTTAGTCTATGTAAAATCGGAATTTGGTAGGATTTTACTAAAAATTACAACATTTAGGGCCTAAAAGTGATTGGGAGGGACAAAATATGGGCACGTGATAGTTATAAATTTCAGTATCTTTAAAATAGTGTAATTTTTATAACGCCGCTCTCTTATTATTATAACTAATTACTCTTAACTAAGGAAGAAAGCATAATTATTATATATTATACTCAATTGTATAATCATAACCAGCTAACATTAACGACCATCTCAGCATTCTAGGTGATAATGTATCAGGTACCTTTTTAACAGGATCAAATAATCGAATTAAAGGTTTATGATCTGTTATAATTTAAAAAAAATTTCCAGCTAAATATTGGTGAAATTTAGTGACACCAAACATTATAGATAAAGCTTCTTTATCAATCATGGCATAATTTCTTTCAGTTTTATTTAAAGTTCTCGAAGCATAAGCAATAGGTTTTTCTTTACCCTCAACAATGTGGCTTAAAACTGACCCTATGCCATATTCAGAAGCATCACAGTTTAAAACTATATCTTTGTTTACATCATATAATTCTAAAACAGGAGATAAACATAATAATTGTTTCACTTTTTGAAAGGCTTTTTCATGCTTTTCTGACCATGTCCAGTTTACATTATTATCTAATAATCTATGTAAAGGTTCTAAAACATCTGAAATATTAGGCAGGAAGTTTCTATAATAAGAAATTAAGCCTAAAAATGAGCGCAATTTTGACACATTATTTGGAATAAGAGCATTCAAAATAGCATTAACTTTTTCTGGAATAGTTCTAATTCCTTCCTGAGATATTTTATGACCTAAATAAGAAACTTCCGAAACCATAAATTTTAATTTTTCCTTATTTAATCCTATACCATGCTCAGAAAAGCATTTCAGAACATTTTCAACTCTTTCAGAATGTTCTGCTTCATTACTAGCACTAATAATAACATCATCTAAAAATACACCAACATATTCAAATTTTTTTTAAATATGTTCAATTTTTCTTTGAAACATACCAGGAGCACATTTTACCTCAAATGCTAATCGTAACACATTAAACAAACCTTTATGAGTATTTATAGTCAAAATTTTGCTACTTTCGATATCTACAGGTTGTTGTAAATATGCATCTTTTAAATCAAAAACAGTAAAAAATTTACCACCTGATAATTTAGAAAATAATTCTTCCCTTCTAGGAAGAGGATAATTGTCATTTTCAGTATTTGAATTAACTGTTGCTCTATAATCACCACATATTCTAACAGAACCGTTAGGCTTAGGAACAATTACTATAGGACTAGCCCATTCTGAATGATCAACAGGTTTTAAAATACCCTCATTAGTTAATCGTTCCAATTCAACATTAGTAGCTTTCCTTAAAGCAAAAGGAACAGGTCGAGACTTAAGAAAAACTGGTTTTGCATCTTTTTTCAATTTTATTGACGCGGGAGGACCCTTGATTGTTCCGATCCCGTCAGCAAAAACATTAGGAAAATTTTTAATTAAATCATCTTTCGAAATGCTTTTAATCATATTTACATTAGGCCAAAATAATTTTGATGCTTTTAACCAAGTTTTTCCGATTAGACCCGGACCCTCCTCTTTAATTACTAACATTCTTAAATCAGGAATACAATATTCATTAACAACAGCATTTACTTTTAATTCCCCCAAAACAGTTAAAGAGTCTTTAGTATAAGTTTGCAGCTTAATATTAGATTTAATTAAAGGCAGCTTACCTGAGAACAATTTATGAGCAACACTTTTACTTACGATCGTATGAGCCGCACCGCTATCAATTTCAAATTGTATATTTACATCATTTATTTTAACCGATTTTACCCACGACAGATTATTGGACTTGTCGTCCATAAAATTTAAACAATATTCTTCCTGAACAGTTTTAATTTTTCTGTTCTTAAAAAGGTTTCTCACTTTTCATTCCAAATTTTCGATTTCTGCAACAAACTTTAAGATGACCTAATCGATGGCAAAAATGACATTCTGCCGATTTAAAAGGGCATAACTTGGGGTTATGATTTTTAGAACATCTATAACACGGTTTCTCAGGCGCGAATTTATCTTCTTTAGGCTTAGGTGCATGAGTATACTTTTCCACTTTCGATTTCTCTCCTTTAGAAACACGCACTTGATTGACAGTCGCATTATCTCCAATGTGTAGGGATTTTACTCCAGCTTCAGCACTCTCGAAAGACTCAGCTATTTCTATCGCTGTTTGGAACGTTAAGTCTCTGGAATCCAGTAATTTTTGCTGTATCTTTTTATCTTGAATCCCAAACACTAACTGATCACGGAGGCGGTCATTCAGCGTATTTCCGAAATTACAATGTTCGGATAAACGACGTAAATCTCGTACGAACTCGGCTATATTCTCTCCTTGCTTCCTTAGTCGTTTCTGGAACTTAAATCGTTCCACAATTTCACTAGGGCGTGGTGAAAAATGATCTTTAGCTTTCTTTAAAAGATCCTCGTAACTGATTTCTTTCAGCGTATTCGGAACAATTATATCACGTAAAATAGCAAACGTTGTTGTTCCCACAGAACTTAATAATATGTTCTTTTTCATTTCATCATTTTTGATGCTATTTGCTGAGAAATAAAAATCAATTTTCTCGACGTAAATAGTCCAAGGAACATTTGCATTATATTCTTCCAAGCGTCCCAGAGAAATTATTTCTTTATCTGCCATTTTCCGTGCCACTTTTTCTTTTTCTCTTTCGAAAAAAATTTTTTTTTTTTTTCACAACATTTCACTTTGGGTTAAATTCCCATTTTCGTCGCCACTTTTATAACGCCGCTCTCTTATTATTATAACTAATTACTCTTAACTAAGGAAGAAAGCATAACTATAATATTACTTATAGTTTATTATATACATTATATACAGCAGCTGCTAAGCACAGCTCTCAAAACAAGTCACATTTTACAACTGCGCGGAATATTCTGATAACATGCGATACCTTACAATTCCAGACTGTCCGTGTATGGTGCTGCCATCTATTAATACAGATCGCTACTATTATTGAGATATGACAGTAATATCATTAGAATACACCGCAACTATTTTTCCCCATACAACGTAATATAACGGAATTCTTTTGAGTGTCCCTGTAAACGAACCGTAAACGCTACACACTTCAGTTTCAATACCGAACATGCCATAATAAACCACAATGCGTATATCAATTTCATGGCTATCTGATGATATTTACGCGAGTTAGAGCACGGACAGAGAACCGGCAGAAACCGAATTCACAAATACTTTCCAACTGCGCTGAAAATTGTTAAAAAAAAAAAAAAAAAAAAAAAAAAAAAAAAAAAAGCAATTTAACAAATTAAAACGACCATTTGGAAAATGATTTTTTCAAAGACTAAAATGTAAGACATAAAATAGCACGGAGTTGATCATACATTACGTACGCCATGAATTAAACATCAATAGTATTATTACACGTAAAAATTGCAAGTGACAAAAATCGCCTGCGACTCCTCAGATTTCCTGAAACTTACGTATTATCCAAGCATTTCATTGGCTGTTCGGGAAAAGGCTTTTCCATCGTCAGATTTCCAAGAAATCTAGCAACCCATTTTAAATGAGATTTCATACATTAAGTACGTCATGGATTACATTTTTCGGTACTGTAAATTTTTAAACTTCTACGGAGGTAGTCATGCATTACGTACGCCATGGATTAAACATTAATATTCCTGGACCAATTTTAAATGAAATTTAATTCTTAAACTTCTAAACATCCCACAATATTACTTTTTACACCGTCGTATAGAGAAAAAAATGTACTTTTAAATGTAATTTGTTTGAAAGCTGTATTTCAATTTGTTTCTGAATTATTATTTTTTTTGTTTGTAGTTTTTATTACTTTTTTGTCATAGTGGCAACAGAAGTATCCATCTCTGTTGAAAGTAAAGGAAAATACAGATTATTGTATAGACCCATTAGAAAACGAATAAAATGCGGATTCAACTAATAAAAAGCTTCAGATATGTTTTTGATTTCCTACCTTGACCGAGGACGATAACCATTTTTCCAAATGGTTAAAAATTTGTTTTTCACTTTATCAAACAAACATTAAAATTTGAGTCTCTCGTAAATTTTTAAAGCCCTAGTTTTATTATTTTTACTGAGGAAGCAGGTAGAAAATATTTATCTTTCACAAAAGGATGCTGTTTTTATCGACTGGTGAGATGGCGACTTTATTCAAAATCTAATATTTCATATTTCTCCAAAAGACATTAAACGACAAACTTTCAGCACAAAAAATCGTTAATAGATTTTTTTAAATTTATTTTTTTTATGTCCTGCTAATAAAATTTGCATAGTGATTTTAAATAACTTATGATTTTTAGGACTTTTTTTTGTTGTTTTTGCTTTAAATACTTTCCAGCATGAATGAAAGCATGTTTATAACTTTGTTTCGCTTGTTTGTCAGTCTGTCAGTTAATTTGTATTTTTTGTAAAGATGTTAGGAAAATTGCAAAATTTATTTATGTAACTGGGGTTTACTACAAGAGGTCTCCCCACTGAAAATTAAGCGCATGTCATTTGTCAATCGTTTACAGGGTCAAACAAAAAAAATGCATTATGATTACATTGTGTAATATATAATCGTAATGTAATTATTTTGAATACATTATAATTACATTAATTTAATGTGATACATATATGGTCCATGGATGCAAGCCCTGATTATCGCATGGGTACTCGGTGCCCGTGCCCCGTTCACGAAATTTCTGAGGGGCACAAAAATTTTCATAATTGCATCTAAATCTCCATTTAAAAAATCATAATTGTGAAAAATGTGTTGTGTTTTATGTAACGGACAGCACGAAAGTTTTAACTGCTTTAACGCTCAGAAAATAAGTTTGGTTAATAAACAGAAGATTTTTAAAACAAAAGAGCTGTTGCTTTAGATGTTTTAAACGAGGGCACTGCTCAAATAAATGTAATGCATTCATAAGGTGTCTAGTTTGTAAGACAAAAATATATCTCAATAACTGGTTAAAAGCACATTTCAATAAATAATAGAGAAAATATTTTACTTTTATTCCTGGAACCGTTTTTCAATTTTTCGGAAAACTTAATTTTTTGAGTTGGCACTTTTCGAATAAGCGTGTAATATGTAAAAAAAATACTAGTATCAGTAAATGAACCAATCTAAGGGAGTACAAAAATTGAAAGTGCCCTGGGCAGAGAAACTTGCTAGTCGGGTCCTGCATAGATGGTAATAAAGAGTGATCGAAAAGTCGCGCAAACCTTGAAAAATATTTTGTTTATTAAAATACAAGCATGATTCAATTTACAATGATACACTAAATTGAAAGAGTAACAATACTGAGACACAAAACTGGGCGAAAATTAGCATTGCTACAGAAGATATTGAAAATGTGAACCCTTGTTCTCGGATGCAAAGACGTATCGTATGCGAACTAAAATAACTTCTTAAAACACCATCAAAACCTTAAATGCGCTAGGCCTTTCGAAAGATCTGAGTCTTTCTTCGTCAGGCGCAAAAAGACGTGCTTCTACTATGAAAGCAGCAGCAAGACTGAAATGAGAGTAGGGAAGGGAATACAAGCTATAGCAGGCGACAACAACCAATCACAGAAGAGTATAATCAAAACAAAAGAACACAGAGTAGAAGGGGAATAAGGAAGCAAAATGAAGGGGGAAAAAAAAGAAGTACATGAAAATAGAAATAAATTAAAATAAAGGGAAAACACACACATATATTAAACTATAAGAACACATGAAAAAAAAATGAATAAAGTATAAAAACAGACTAAAATTAATTAATACAAAAATTAACTTATCTGGTAGTACTGAAAAGGTTTTTTCAAGCTGCAGAGAGCATGATGGAATCAGATTTATCATTAACAATAACTTCACGATTAAGATAAATAGCTAAATTTTCAAGAAAGTCCAATTCAGAGATACTATTGGCATTAAAGATAATTTTAGCATTTTGAAAATTAAAACTATGGCCGGAATCCCAAGAGTGCTTGGCAATAGAAGATTTAGAAATTTCTTGATTAATTGCATAACGAGAGTGTTCTTTTAAACGGATTTCAAGATTTCTTTTAGTTTGACCAATATAAGATAAATCACAGCTGTTACAAGGAACATTATAAATTCCCAATTTTCGAAGATCAGGAACAGGAGATTTGGGAGATTCACTTGTTTTCTTTGTATCGTATGCGTTTTTTCAAATTTGAGGCCACTCTTCTCGATGTTGTAGCACTTATTTTTTTAATCTCATGTTCAATGTTTGTTTTTAGGTCAACAATGGAGTGTGGATTCTTTTTCAAACTCTCCTACGGTGACTGCAACATCTTATTCTTCATTTCCTCCATTTTGTTAGAATTAAGAAGAGATGCGCGGCCCCTTCTTTTTTTATCATGAATGCTTCCAGTTTCTTGAAATCGGGTTACCAAATGATAAAACGTTGTCTTGTCTTATTCGGCTTACGAACATTTGAATATGTCTCTTTAAGGGTGTATTCCAATCCAAACTGCTTAGTTTCTGATTTATTTTTAAATTCATTTTTGCTCTCAAACGCATCAAACTGGCAAATTTTCTTATTTAGAAACCACGTAATGTGCCGTGCTTGTCGGTTTTTTTGATAAATGCAGAAAATATTGCAAAAAACGCTATCAAAATTGGCCTTTTGAACCGAATTTTCCGAAGCGGAAGAGCTGGAAATGAAAAAAAAAAAAAAAAAGTCATACTGAGAAAATAATTGTTTAAAACTCAAATTCTAATTAATTGAGCGAAAAATGAAATCACACGGCCTCTTATACATCTCTTCAAAAATGACCTCAGCAAATTTCATGTTTTTACTTTTAAAAAGGGGTCTGAAAATGTCTCAGAAAATTTCGAGCTGTTGAGGGTGAAAAAATATTTTTTCGAATACTACACCCTTAAACGCTTCATTAACTTTAACGAAAGATGTTCTTGCTAAATAATGTTTATTGGTAAAAACTCTTTGTGCTTTGGAAATTTTCATTTCCATCTTCCGTCATCGTCATCTTTTACGAAACAAATGGCTCTTACAGGTTAGATCATCAACTGCAACTGAAATTTCTACTGGTAAACAGAGTTGGGCAAAATACATCGAAAAACCATTTTCGATACAAAATACAAAATACATTGTTTTTTCAACTTAAAATACAAAATACAAAATACTTTCCAAATTTCAAAAATTCAAAATACAAAATACATTTAAAATACAAAATACATTGAAAAAAAAATAAAGACGATTGTGCATTAAATTGCATTAGTCAAATACAAAGCTGGTTTGCAAAACTGATTAATTTTTTAGAAATTATAAATTTCCAAATAAAGAAGCAAAATCAATTAAAACTCAAAAAAAAAAAAAAAAAAAAAAAAAACCCCTGAAAGATTGGGGCAACATTGTGCTTAAAAGTGTATGAAAGTTGCAGGAATAACTAATAATGAATAAACTACTTTGTAAATGAAGATACTCAGTAGGAATAACTGCATGAATTGATTGTGGTAGAGGTCTGCACGGTCCCGGAATTAGCACGAGGTCCGCACCCGGCACGGCCCGCAGTCTGTGCCGAGCTGGCAAAATGGAGGCGAATTTTCAAACGGGCCGGGTTGATAAAAGAAATTAAGCGGGCCTGCCGGCCGGCTATAAAATTTTAATCGGAGCCGATAAAATGTGAGCCATTTACAATGAAAGTGACTTTCGCGAAAATAAGTATAAATGTGCGTCACGAGCTGATGCTAGTTTGACAACACCAATGCAGAAATATAACATGTCTAGCATAAAGATCAGCATCGGACAGTTACGTGGTGTCTGAGCCTGAGCCATGGCTTAATTTTTTCAGCAGACTCGTGTCGGGCTGAGATCAGGCTTGCATTTTTTTCTACATAGTCGAGCAGGTCCGTAACTGGACTTTATTGTTCTCAGGGTGTGTAGGGATCGAATAACGTTTTCCCTTTTTTACAAATAAATTACTTATCGAGATATAGGAGATTCATGTCACGTGACTGCAAGTTTTTCTCCTTTCCCGTGCTATTGCTTCCAGAAATCCGATTCAAAACTTTAACTTTGACAGTATTTGCTCAAAGGTATATTGCCTTTATCAAAAAATGGATAACTTTATTCGATTACATAGTTTCTGAATAAGAACACCTGCCAATCTTATACGTTTCCGAAAAGAAATGAATTCAGAAATGTTTCAAACAGTAAGCTCCTTTGGATTTGAGAAATGCCTTATTTAATGGCAGAGACATATTTTTACAAATTTGCTTTTTATTATACAGCTTCAAAGGTTATCATGTTGTAACCCTCCTTTTTTTCTTTTTTTCTAAACTGCATTAATTTTTTAATGAATCCTTATTTGAATGGTGAAAGTCTAAGACTCTAGGTAATCATTATTGTTGTTATTGTGTATTTTCTGTCTTGCGAACACACAGTAATGAAATATACTGTAAAATTATCCCATAAATATGTATGCAGTATTCCTTAAAAGAATCTTAATTGTATGTTTAGAAAAAATCTGTTTTGTAGAAATTGAGGCGGGCCTCATTTAATTGATTTTTCCACGGGCTAGGCCTGTTTTCACAGATTTTTGTACAGGCCGGGCGGGGCCGTGAACTGTGATATATAAACGGGCCGGGACAAGATTGTTTTAGTGTGGGCCGGGCCGGACCCAGGCCTGGAAATTCCGACCCGTGCAGACCTCTAGATTAAGGATCCGATAAGGAATCTCTTTCACGAGGCATAGGATAGCACCGTCCGCTACTGAGTGTTCGAAGCCAAAATTGAGACAGTATTGATTTTCAAAAAAAGCATAAAAAGTTTGGTGCAATTCTATTCAATAGATACGTAGATATAAAAATCTCGAAAATCCTAAAAAACACGGCACAGAAAAAAATTATCTGTAAGACGATATACACAATAAATTTTGATGAAATTCCGTGCTTTAATTCTTGAGATATAGCTCTCACGGCCCACCTGCCAACTTCAGATTTTTTAAAAATCAGCACTGCAAACCAGAAAATTTATTTTTAAAAGGTACCTTTTATCTACGTGGTACTTATTTCATTTCAATTTGATTTAGAAATATAGTCATTTTGACATGGAAAAAAAACGAAAAAAAAAAAAAAAGAATTTTACATACATGTTACGGTAATCATAAAAACACAGTATAACAACGTTACCTCTTGAGCGATGCACTCCAAATTTTATCAGCATTAATTTATTTGAAGATCTAAAATAACATGAAATTGGATTAAATTTTGTCCATTAGTTTTCTTGTATATAATTATTGTGGAAATCATAAAAACAGCATAGCAACGCCACCTGTTGAGCGATATATACTAAAAGCTAATTGGCAAGTATTTCTGTTCAGGCCTATTGCAATTTGATGAAATTCTGTACATTGGTTCATACAATATAGCTATCATGGAATAAAATAATTAAGCATAGCAGTGCCACCTGTTGGGCGATATAAACCCAAAGCTAAGTTATACCTCCGTCTATCTTAATCTGAAGTTTGATTATTATTAAACTCCATGCATTAGTTCTTGAGATTGAAGGGCCACAAAAATCGTGTCTCACACAAACAGACAGACACACATTTCCCAAAAATAGTTAAATCGCGTTCAAGATCTCCCGAAACGTGTAAATTAAGCAAAAAACGAAAGTCGAAAATTTTCACGATTCCAATACTTTCTTCTTATTTATTAGAAGAATGCAAAAACAAATTAGTCTAGTATCAGTCTTTCTTTGTACATGTCTACAAAAGAACACCTTTTATAATAATCTGATATGAACAATGACACCGAATAAAATTGTTTAAATGTATTTTTTTCTTTTTATAATGTGTTTAATAAAAGCTCCCAACTACGCAAGATGTTTTAGGCCTTCCCTTGGGACACAACTTTTCTATTATGGTGCTTTAGAAATAATGCATACGAAATTTAAAATATGTATTACTGAATGCAAAAATATAAATAAAAAATTTTGATAATTTTTTACACAAGTTGAATTATTATTATTATTATTAACAAAAGTGCGATTTCTTCGTACAAAGTAGTTTTAAAATTAAAACACTTAGGTAAAATATCAAACCATATGTAAGCGCAAAAAAATAAGAAATCATTTGCACTTACTATGAAAGTCTTGAAACTTTTAATATAGAGCAAAAAAAAAAAAAAAAAAAAAAAAAAAAAAATGAAAACTCTTACATTCGTAAAAAGAAAGCTTTTATAAAATATTCATAAAAAGTAGGGATAATTCGAATGCAAAATTTTCAAAGCCATAAATTTCATTTTTTCATAGTCAAATCGTTCCTTTAAAAGTTAATTATAGCAATTTTCTTGCAGTTAGTCTAATGTATTTTTTTACAAAATTTATATAATGAATGAAACAGGTGAATTTTTAAGAAATCCTTTTTCGACATTTTTAAATACTACAAGACCATAAAAAAAATTGAGCTTCTTATATCTGTGGTCAATGGGATATTGTCGGTTAGAGCGCTGCACCTGTGCAACTCTGAAAGATCCTTCCGTTCTATCACAATACATGTTTTTTTTTTCTTCTAATTCCCACAGAAACATTACGATACATAAGTTATTTTTGCAACTAATCAGCAAGAATACGTTCGCTGTATCAAAACAACATATTCATCAACCTCCTTATCTCAGCAATAGTTGAAAAGTTTGTTTATATATATTAACTTCCAGAACAGAATTTGAAAACTAACCGTCGTGTATTTCCTTTTAGTGAATCGCAGCTTTGCTCTGTGCGGTTTAAACATGACAGTTTGAAATTTGGAAAAAATGTATTTTGAGTATTTTCAAAATACAAAATACATTGTTAAACCATCAGAAAATACATTTCAAAAATACTTTGATCTTATCCGTTTAAAATACAAAATACAAGATACAAATGTATTTTGAAAATGTATTTCAAATACATGTATTTTCGATACTGCCCAACTCTGCTGGTAAATGAATTTCAAATGTATAGTGCTGCCATCTATCGGAAAATAATCCCATTATTATTTATTTCGGATTTTGTACAATTTTTTTAAAATTAGAGTTGGGCGACTTTTCGATCACCCTGTAGCAGGTTGGCAAAAAGCTAGGTTTTTTTTTTTTTTTTAATTTTTGAAACCGATTTATTTGGTTTAAACCAGGTTTTTCTTTAGTTAAAAGCGGGTATTTTTTTTAAATATCATGTCCTATTACATATAGATATATATATTTGTTGATAAAAATAAACACTGTTAGATATTAAAATACCTAGTTTAAATAAGTACAGTCTGTTATGTAGAAAATTGAAGTCATTTCTAATTTAAACACTATTACTATGTCGTAGGTTGAAAGAATAAACTGCTCTCCTCTGTGAAACATCAATACTACTTTGAAAACCTTATCAAGAATT
The DNA here is from genome assembly GCA_963932465.1 of Maratus speciosus. Lineage (NCBI taxonomy): Eukaryota > Metazoa > Arthropoda > Arachnida > Araneae > Salticidae > Maratus > Maratus speciosus. The sequence continues at coordinate 207,436,181 of OZ010795.1, forward strand.
TTTTGATTTAATAGATATATTTTATGAACTTTTAAATCTAAATGAATTTATTCTACTTTTTTTAAATACCCAATCTCTTATATGATTTTTATAATAAGAAACCACACCAATGAAAGATTTTCTCTACCTTGATTGTAAAAATGTTTTTGCAGTGAAAACTAGTTCACTAAACATTTTAATATTTTCTTTTTGGTCTAATAATTAACTCAACTATAAATAAATTCATTTTGAAGGTAGTATTTCCAGATGGTTAAAATTTTAATATAAATATCAGTACATGTAGTTGTTAAAGAGTTTATATTATATACGAATTCAGTGATAACTTCCAAGTCTACATTTTTGGCTATTAGATTCTGTGAATAACAGAAACTATAACTGGCTCTTAATTTTCGCATGCCATCTTATTCAACTTCATATCTCGAGTTTCTTTTTTAAATTTTTAAAGGATAATCTCCCCAATCGAGAAAGTTTTCTTTTACAACTTGACCAAAATCTTAAAGGTCATTGCGTTATGTTATTAACTGTCGTAAATAATCTGCGTTTTTTAAATGATAATATTTTATGCTAAATATTGAATATGTTTTATCTTTGCTAATTTTACACGTTTTAAGATAACTCTTTAAGACATCAGACATGTTCACCAACACATTCTAATTTTCATCCTGCATGCAAATATGACCTTGACTCCGTATGTCTCATGTTGACTGTTGAGATATTTCTATCTTTAATTTAAAACACTTAAATTAGAAAAAAAGATAATATACTATGTTAGATTTGCTTTAAAAAAAAAAAAAAAAAAAAAAAAAAAAAAAAAAAACGATTAGCTTTTTAACACTTTCCAACAAAGTTGAAAAGTGTTTATGACTTCGGTTTGTCTGGTCGTCTGTACGCGCTCTAACTCCCGTAAATATACTCGGATCGTTCTGAAATTTTTGGATGTCAGTGACCTCTACCATAGCACGAACCCTATTTCAAATGAAGTTTGTAACATGTTTAGTTCATTTACAGGGACAGTCAAAGTTTTCCGTTACATTACGACCTATGGGAAAAAATCGTTTAAAATGATTTTCAATGATGTTACATGCTTTCAAACATAATAAAATTTATATTCTTTTATCAAGTGCACTAAAATATTCATTCTGTAGAATATGCGGTGCAAAGAATAATTATTATTCATTTACAGGGCCACACAAAAGAATTCCGTTACATAATGATATAGGGGTGGAGGGAATTTTTTTCGGCTTATTTTAAATATGTTAAATTTTTCCATATATAATGAAATTGATATACGTCGCTGAGGTTTATTATAACTTATTTCATGTATAATACGAAGTGCATAGCATTTACAGAGACACACAAAAGATTTCAGGTACTATATTGTATCCGAAGTACTATACGGTAGCGATGATTGCTGGAAATGCATTTTTAATTATGTTATGTGCTTTTATGTTTCACTATATTTATGCATTGTATATGGTGTGTATAAATGCTGTAATTCATATACAGGGCTACACAAAAGAATTCGTAATGGTTACTAGCAAATTGCTTAAAGGTGGTTTTTAAATGAGTTATGCATTTTTAAGCTGAACTGCATTTAGTTTACTAAGAAATGTTTGTAGAACATAGATAAAATGATATACAGAGTCACGTAAAGAATTGGATACATGGCGTTCTATAAATAATAATATCTGGAAACGTGATTCCAGTAGTTTTAAGAGTGTTTTACTTTTAATTAAATTTAGCTAAATAGTGGCCTGTAATAAAGGTACTAGGTTAACTACAGGGTTGTACAAAAGTATACAAGTATGATTCCACCAATTAGTATAAATTGCTGAAAGATAAATTTCAACCTGTTATGTGTTTTCGGGCTAAACTAAATTTCCCTATTATATAGTATATATATCAACCTACAGATCAAATACAGGGCTGTTCAAAAGAATTTGAATATATATTTGCTATGGACGATAACTGCTGAAATCAGTTTTTCAAAATTTTATGCGTTTTCCAAAATGTTTACTTAGTTCTCTTATATACCTTATTTCCCTAAATAACGAAGTTTTGTTAAAGCACTCAGGAAGTGTTGGAAAGTGTTTCATAATCTATGCTTAACGCATGATTTTTTATACTTGTTTGAGAAAAAAAAAAACACTTAGTTTAAACCGTACCAACCCTGCCATGATTTACAAAATATACTTTAATGACATTTTCATTTTTTTGCATTTTGGTTCGGTTTCGGGTTTCGAGTTCATGATTTGTTTTTCGTATTCGGATACGGTTTCTGGCTGACTTCGATAGAATTTTCAGGTTGGAACTCTAATGTGCACTACCTATTGTTAAAATTTATTCAATCTGTTTTAATCACTTTGTAGATCCAAATTCATTCAAGTTAATCCTAATACTATTAACATCGTTAATAACTCGAAATAATGATAATAATAACAAGTTGAATTAAATTAAAATGCAAAATATTCAGTTTATTTCGAGATTAACACAAAACTGGCTCAAAGCTCAGATAAGATTTTACAGTTCGGAAGGGAATTAATAAGGGAACTCATCCATATCAATCCTCTACACAGTTATCCTTTTAATCTTCAATAAAGCAGTCATCTGGTTTTACAGGATTAGTCTTCTCTATACAGATGCGTGGATCTATGCATAGAGGCAAATGTAATCTCAATAATAAGAGTATAAAATATATGTAGACTTACATATACCTAAACACCCTGTTATAAGTATTGCATGATTACATTTTTAGATGAAAATCTTTCCAAACAAACCTAATGTTGGAAGCATCAGAGCTTTCGGCAGACTACAGCCTCTTTATTTTTTAGCCTCTTTATCTTTTCTAGCAGACTTTGTATGATTTCATATTTTTAAATTAAAATTATACAAATGAACGTTGGAAATGAAATGTTGGGGATCCCATTGCTTTCGGCAGCGTACACTGGAAGAGCCACGCATGCTCCCGCCTGTTTTGATTTTATATTTTTTAATTAAAATCTTTCCGAGTGAATCTCAAGCTGCGGGCCCCACTGCCTTTGGCAGTGTACTACACCATCGAAGTTCTGTTATTTTATATTTTTAAACAAAAATCTATCCAGACGAACTCACAGTTGGGGGTTCAACTGCCTTCGGCAACATGCAACGAGCGTGGATCGCTTCAATCTGTTTTTGTAAACAAACCTCGCATTAAATTAATGATATTTAGTGGTAAAAAAGCCTTGTAAGAAGAGTTCTTATATTTTTTTTCATCGACTACCATTGAATATATTTAAACTTAAAAAAATATTTCTTATTATTCAAATTCTTTGAAATTTTTATGGATTATTATTAAAATGTTTCCGAACCCTGCGTATAATTTTAGTGCTAAAATATTGGTATTTAGGGGTAAAAAGGACGACAGTAGAAGCAAAAGCCACGTGAACATTCACGGTTTAAGCAAGCGATCAAAAAAAATTTCGAAGCGACTTTCAGAAATGTTTTTTTAAAGGATTAATATTAATATTTTTTAAACATGTGTGATTTGTCTTTTTCGCATTTCGATTAAAAATTGCGGGTGTAGAATGTTAAACATTGCGGCAAAAGAAGAAAATTGGAAAAGTGAGTTTCGATTTTTTTTTTTTTTTTTTTTTTTTTTTTAAGGTTAATATTAATAATTTTAGCACTTTCCAACATAGTTGAAAAGGGTTTATGAATTCAATTTGACTGCCTGTCTGTTTGTCTGTCCTTCTGCTCGTGCTTTAACTCGCGCAAATATTGTCAGATAGTCATGAAATTTATGTATGTTATCGGGCCTTATTCATGTCATGTTCAGTAATGAAAATGAAGTTTATAGTATTTATGGTTCATTTACAGGGACGCTCAAAAGAATTCATCGTTTGCTGTGTATTTTAATGATATTACACTACTTTAAAAATACTAAAATTTATGTATACTATATCTGGAATATGCTACAAAAGGCTTAGTGTAGAATTTGGTGCGTATACAATTTATCGTTCATTTACAGTAGGGATGCACAACCTGTGACCCGCGGGCCAAAAGTGGCACGCAATACGTTAACGTGTGGCCCGCGAATTTCGTAAATTTATAACTGGAAAAAATTGCAATTTTTGTACTTAAGTCGCAGGAAAAAATCGTGAATTTCGTCAATTTCCCGCTAGAAAAAATTTAAATTTCGTCAGATAAGAATTGCGAGTTTTGTCGATGAAGCGTGGAAAAAATCGCAAATTTCACCGATCGGCCACTGAAAATTCGAGAGTTTTGTCTATCGGGCTCAAAAACTCGAATTTCGTAAGTTGGACACGGAAAAATCAGGCTGTTCGTCGGGCAGGCGAGCGGCAGGTTGTCGATCAGGCTCGGAAAAATCACAAATTTCGTTCGTTGATCGGTCATAGAAAAATCATCAATTTTGTTGATGATGCGCGGAAAAAAAATTGCAAATTTCGTCAGCCAGTTAAGAATCGCGAATTTTGTTGATCGAGTGCGGAAAAATCGCGAATTTTGTTGATCGAGTGCGGAAAAATCGCAAATTTTGTCGATTGGAATCGGGAAAATCTCAAATTTCGTTAATCGGCTGCGGAAAAATCGCGTGTTTCATCTGTTTATCGCGAGAAAAAATCGCAAATTTAGTCAATTTACCGCCGGAAAAAATTAAAAATTTCGTGAGAGCCAGTTAAGAATTGTGAATTTCGTTGATCGGGTGCAGAAAAATCGAAATATCCGTCGATCAGGCTTGGAAAAGTAGCAAATTTCTTTCATCAGGCACAAAAAAATTGCGAATTTTGTCGATGAAGCGCGGAAAAATTGAAAATTTCATTGATCGGCTCGGAAAAAGTGTGAATTTTGTCAGTTTATTGCGAGAAAAAAACGGGAATTTTGTCAATTTACCGCGGTAAAGAATTGCAAATTTTGTCAGTCAGTTAAGAATCGCGAATTTCGTTGATCGAGCGCGGAAAAATCGCGATTTCCGTCGATCAGGGGCGGAAAATCGCAAATTCAGTCGATCGGTTTCGAAAAAATTGCAAATTTTTTCGATCGGCTTTGGAAAATTGCAAATTTTTTCGATCGGCTTCGGAAAATTGCAAATTTTGTCGATCGGCTTCGGAAAAATTGCGAATTTTCTTGATCAGTTTCGGAAAAATTGCAAATTTTATCGATCAGTTACGCAAAAATAGTGAAGTTCGTTGATCGGACGCGGAAAAATTCAGAATTTCGTTGATAGGTGTGTAAAAATCTCAAATTTTGTTTATTGGCTCCTCCTCTCCTTTTCATTCATAAAGTTCACATTTTTGGGGGGCACTAGCCACTTTCATGCCTATGTTTGTTTTTTGGGACTTTTAATAAAACAAAATTTACTCGCCCGAATAAAGTCAAGGAATATTATCACTCCGTAAAAACAGTCCTAGCTATATTTGTGTTATATATACAAACGTAAACTGTTGCTATATCCTTGCCAACTGAATTGGACATGTTGACTGGGTAGGGGAACCTAGAGGGGTAAAACGCCCATCCCCTATATGTAACCATTTTTTAATCTGATTATAGGCCACAGGCCTCCTCTCCGAAATAGGATTCTCTCCGTGTTACTAATGTGGCCCTCGACAACCCAGACGTTTTTGTGAGTGGCCCTTCACTAAAAAAGATTGTGCATCCCTAATTTACAGGGGCACACAAACATATTTAGCTACGATGCAGCCTATGAAAAATAATTGCAGGAAATGCGTTTTCAGTTGTGATACGCGTTTTAAAATTTATTTTTATTTTTATTTATCTATTTATTTATTGCATATTACTTGGTTTGCATAAATTCGATAGATTATACATAGGGCTATACAAAAGATCTGAAGTGCATCTCCGTTTATGGACGGAAATTGCTGAATGGAAAATTTCCACTGTGCTATGCGTGTAACCCTCTCCGGCACAGACAAATTTTGTTGTAAAATGATGAAATGATCGGCTGACACCGGAATTTATATACGGCTTTTTTAGAAATTAAAAACTCTTTACTTTATACTTTCATACTAAAAGCAAAATTTTATAAAATATTCTTGGTTCCGTTTGTAAGTTTGGAATTAAAATTAGGTATCCCGACCCGGGACCTCTACGGCGGAAAGGGTTAATTGAACTAACTTTTAGCATACTACGTAATATACATTCGAATCTAGGGATCGCATACAGGGCTGCATAAAAAAGTTCGGAAATTTTCAGACTATTCATGGTAATTTCAGAAATTGCGTTTTCAAATGCTTTATGCATTTTCTAAATTGTTTATTTAGACAATGGACATAATCAATATATATTTCAAAATGTCTTGCTGCCAATTGACTAAATGTTCTGATTGTTTCATTAATATGTAAATTTTTCATCACAAATTCCACAGACTATGAACTTATTCTCCTATGAAGAAAATAACTGTAAATAATCTGCACAATAGACTTTGTAAAACTTTGCCTGAATATAAGTTGGGAGATGTCTAATGTGCGTCGCTGGGTGCGGCTAGTAGAGCTTTAGCCCTTAGGTAGGCCTCCTCACCTAGTTGAACCTTGTTTATTTAGACATGTTTCACCTTAATAAATTATAAAGTTTTGTTACAGTATTCTGAATGTGTTGGAAAGTGTTTCATAATCCATGCTGGACGCATGATTTTTAGTTCTTTTTTGAAACGGTAAAGGTTTATTTAAAACAGTGAGAGTATATATTTTTAATGAAGTTTAATTGCCATCTTCTGCATTTATCAGTATCGATCTTCTGACAGCAATCGATTAGGCGAATCTTTAATCTGTTTAATGAAGGAGTTTCGAAAAATGGTGAAAGCCTTAAGAGTTTACCCGCTACTAACGCTATTTATTAATAAATCCATTTAACAACTCTTTATTCAAAAAATCAAATTGATTAAGAATCTTCTACGATCTTGATTCAATGAAAACTTCATAAATCTGTTCGGCTCAAAATCTGGGTAATATTTAATTTTTATTTGAAACTGGTAAAGCCCGCAGCTTTGCGCGTGTAATTATTGAAATGTGCCAAGAGGTATAGAGATATTGTGACTACTATGTGTTGTAATGTACCAAGAGGTATAGAGCGATTGTGCCTGCTATGTATTGTAATGTGCCAAGAGGTATAGAGCTGTTTTGCCTGCAATGCTTTATAATGTACCAAGAGGTATAGAGCTATTGTGCCTGCTATGCGTTGTAATATGCCAAGACAAGAGGTATAGAGCTGTTTTGCCTTCTATGCGTTATAATGTACCAAAGGGTATAGAGCTATTGTGCCTGCTATGCGTTGTAATGTGCCAAGAGGTATAGAGCTATTTTGCCTATGCTATGTGTTGTAATGTGTCTATTAACAAGAGATGGGAATAAAGAGCTAATAATAACTTATTACTAATTATGTCACGTTCTGGCGAAATATTGTTCGTATATTGACATTATATGAACGTGTGGAATAAGCATATTTTATAAAATACTTTAACTAAAAGAGGAAAACTTAACTCCAAATTTATTCTAAAATTTATTCAGAATAAGTGTCTTTGATGCAGTAAATATTTACGCTGGAAAAAAAGATGAAAAAAAGTTAGAACTAACTTAAATAAAAATCTTCATTTATCAGTTTTAACTGTCTAGCAAAAACCATTTAAGCGAATCATCAATCTTCCTTAACGATGAAGTTTCAAAAAGTGGAAAAATCCTTAACGCACGGAGCCAACCATATTCTCCATAAAAAGGTAGATTTTTGTATGTTTATGTGGCATATGAATATTTCAATGAAAATGAATGAAAAATATTTAGTGAACCGAAGAAAAAGGCCGATAAATATCAATGTAATATTCAAAGAGAAGTGAAATATTTCAATTTAATGTATTGTAATAATTTTCTCTTTCCCAGCTTGTTCTTTATTAGAGAGAAGATGTTAAAAAAAGAAAAATACCTATAAGATAGTTTTTACAGGTTTTACTACAGATGAAATCTACCTATGATTTAATTTATACATTTTAACCCCTAAAATACCTTCTTTCGGAATGCTCCATGTACATTATCTCCAGATGGGTATACGGGATCTTGCCAGGTATCCCAATTTATGCTGAATGTCCCGAATTTTTAGGGGTTCTTCTTTCTTAATTTTTAGGTATTCCTCTTTAAGGGTTGTTGTTTATTAGAGAGAAGAAATTAAAAAAAGAAAAATACAGTAAAGCACCAATTATACGTCTTTCAGGGGGCTGTTCTAAAACGACGTATATCTGAGAAAGACGTACAATCGAAATTGTAGTCGCCTACGGTGCAAAATCTTTGACTGTAGAAATATAATGCTGAAATCACACAAATGTAATTTTACTACCATTTACGATTGTTTAAGATGCACTTTATATATATACATATAAATATATATATAAATAATATATATATATTGAAAATATATATATATTAAATAATCATTTCTGAAATTGAAAAATAAAAGTGAGAATTATCAAACCCTATATCAGTTGCACATCTTGAATAACACTTATTTTTATTACATTATCGAACATAAAAACAGATTTTAATTAAACAAATCTTTGTGAATATTTACTTTGAGACTTAAGAAAAGTATTATGTATGGAGTTAAGTTCTTGGAAAGTTTCTCACTGGTATTGTGAGAAACAATAAATGTTCTAAGTGCGTTAGTGTTAATGCAGTTCGCCCACTGTCAGTTCTTCTCCTCCCACCCCCTCCACAAGTTCCACAAACTTAAAAGAACTCATGTAGAAGTCACACATGTTATTTGTATTTCATCTTTTCCCAAATATTGCCAGCAAAAAAGGAAAAAAGAAACTACGCCGGGAGGAAAAATTCTGAGAAAATCAGCTACAGCATGAAAGAAACAACGTATAATCGACACTATGTGTTGTATAAATGGAACCTTATAACATTAAAATACATAGGGATGAATTGATACCGCACTGACACGACGTATAAATGTAAGAGGCGTATAAATGAGAAACGTATAAATGATGCTTTACTGTACTTATAAGATAATTACAATAAGTTTTACAGCAGATAAAATCTACCTATGATTTCATTTATACATTTTAAGAGGCTTCTACAGTCAAATGAAAAGACGCATTCGCTAATGCTAATCCTATGGGAGAAATTTATAAAGATATCTCGTTTGAATTTAAATATTTTTAAATGATTTTTTTTTTCATTGGATAACTGAGATCAATCTGTATGCAGGCCGTTTTTTACTTTTTCGATTTTGATTACAGATTTTTTTGTGAGGATGCTTTTACTTTAAAAACCGGTTCCGAAAATGAAAGTATGCTCATTAAAAGTACCTGTCAACAAAATCAAAAAAATAAGCAACGGCCTTTGTACAGATCGATCTCAACTATTCAATGCAAAAAAAAAAAAAAAAAAAAAAAAAAAATCATTTAAAAATATTTAAGTTCAAACGAGATAACTTTATAAATTTTTTCCATAGTATTAGCATTAGCGAACGGGTCTTTTCGTTTGACTGAAGTAGCCTCTTAACGCCTGAAATACCTTCTTTCTGAATACGGGGTGTTGCCAAGCCTAGTGTTGTCAGATTTCCTAATTTATGCTGGATGTCCCGAATTTTTAGGAGTTCCGAGACTCGCCCAGCAACCACGTGTAACCACTGCGCGGCCCACCAAAAGTCTCAAACTTTCAACATAATTTTTACAGGTTTTACTGCCGATGAAATCTACCTATGACACGGTTGGCGAACCTTTTGGTTGCTGCGTGCCAAATTCTATCAAAAAATATTTTACATGACTAGGTCGTGCCAACTAAAAAATAATGGTTTAAAATTACTTAAAATTCTCTATTAAAATTTAAAAAATATGAGTAACATATATGTAGGTATTACAATATAATAATTATGGAAACAAATATATTTTTGAAAATAATCTAAAAAATTTAATGCGGTGTAATTTGATTTCTGTTGTTGCATCTTAATATCAAGTTAATTGTAATGCAAACTGAACCGGATTTATCTGACAAGTGCTTTCAGTTTCAGTTTTTATATTATTAATTTGTGAAAACAATGACTTGAAAGAATAGATAGGAAGAAAAACTTAAAATAGCAAACGCCAGTTTCTTTGAAAAGCTCTGAAATAAATTCTAAGTTGCCACAACTTTACCATCGGATAGTAATGTCTAATAACCAATTCTTATCTATAGTTTTCAAATATCGTATTTGTTCGAATAATTTTTGAGACCATAATTAATTAGATTGGAATATAATATGACACGATTTAATTTTTTCAATTTACATTTAATCGAATTTAGAAAAGATCAGTCACAATTTTGTGTATTTTGATTTAGAACCATAGCAGTGCCGTGCCAAAAATATTCTTTCGCGTGCCAAAAGTGGCACGCGTGCCATAGGTTCGCCGTCCCTGACCTATGATATCATTTATACATTTTTCTCCTAAAATACCTTCTTCCTGAATATTCTATTCTTAGTACATTATCTCCAGGAGGGTAAACGGGATGTCGCCTGGCCTAGTGTTGCCAGGTGTCTCAATTTATACTGGATGTCCAAATTTTTAGGGGTTCCGTGACCCGTCCCACTGCTCCGTGTCGACCTCTGCGCGGCACACCAAAAGTCACCACGAGTTCCAATGATTTCATTTATACATTTTAACTCTTAAAATACATACTTTCTGAATTTTCCATTATTAGTACATTATTTCGAGGAGGGTATACAGGATGTTACTAGGCCTTGTGTTGCCAGATGTCCCAATTTATGTCTCCTGTCTCTTGCAATTCCGCCTTAGCAGCTTTTATTACACTAGATAAACACAGTCAGGCGAAAACACCCGTTCGCTATTTTAATTCAATGGGAGAATTTTTTTAAGGTTGTTCTAAAATCCAAAAGGGCAACTTTCTGACATAAGTTTTAATTTATTTTTGTTCGAAAATGCATGAAACTAGCTGGTGTTGTTGTTCAGAAACTGTGTAATTGAGCTTTTTTTTGCAAACGCAATAGATCCTTCAGAAAATAGAGTCAAAGTGGGCGTTTTGAACCGAATTTCCGCGCGAAGGGAAAAAGAGCACTCAACAGCGGGCGAAAATCGTGTTTGTCACGTGATCGAATTCGCTTATAACTCAATAGGTAATTGATTGATCAAAAAATGGAAAAAAGAGCTCTATTCCAAATCGCTTCTATGGCCAGGCTTTCCAATTTTATATCTTTCCGTTAAAAAATGAATTTGTAAATATGTCAAAACGTTTTACGCTTGTTAAGCAGAGCAGTAAAGAACAGCCTTAACAATATTTTTTCGCGACCAACTGACGAGATTCCGTATTTGCTTCTGTGATCTTTTGACAAAATTCGCGATTCTTTTTCACGATCATTTGTTGAAATTCGTGATTATTTTTTCCTACCACCAACTAATAATATTTGTAATTTTTTGTGCGATAGTTACACGAAATTTCGTATCTTGTTTCACGATCATTTGACGAAATTCCCTCAATTGTTTGACTAAATTTTCGTGATTTTTTTGTGTAATCTTTTGACGAAATTCGCGATTTTTTTTCTCAATCCTTTTACAAAATTCGAGATTTTAGTTTGTACAATCATTTGACGAAATCTACATTTCTTTTCGCGATCTCTGATGAAATTAGAAATATTTTCCACGGTCGTTTGGAGAAATTAGCGATTTTTTCCGCAATGATTTAGCTTTTTTTTTTTTTTTTTCAAAAATTTCAAAATTCGCGATTTTTTTCTGTGACTAATTGACGAATTGATTTTGCGGAATTCGAAAGAAAAAAAAAATCGTGGACTTCCACGAAAATTAAGGCGACAGTGGACGTTCAAAAACATTTTCTACAGTTTTTGCTCAATTGTTTTGAAATTTAATACACATATAATTTGTGCAATAATTAAGAAAATTTCTTAATTTCATTAAAAAATATTAATATGCAACTGAGTAATTAATTAATAATATGCTAATTAGTGACACAAATTGAAAATGCTCCATGCGCATTAAATTTTGTTTCAGAAACTTGTAATTTTTTTTAAGGATAGCTTTATGATATTATATCAAAAATTGGTATACATTTTAAAACTATACGGCGTACTTTGGCAGGAAAAAATTATAAACATATAATATTGATCATTTCGGATAAAATTTAATGATAAAATATTACTTTTTTAACCTTTATATGAAATAATGTACACATATTAATAGCAAGTTTTGTAATAAAGTATATCAACAACAATATTACCAAGTATTATGAAAATTGGTATAAAATTAAGACGCATGGCGCATTTTGAACTTACTCAGTCGGCGAAAATTCTCATTTTGAGAAAACTGGATTTAAAGTTTTATTTTAAGTGTAGATTAACGATTGTTTAAGCTAGAAAAACAGCTGTATCTCTGCAAAAAATTATCGGATTTGAATTTTTTTTTATTATTTGAAAGCGGAAGATTGCCGGAACATTTTCCCCAAAAAAACAGAAAATTGATTTTTTAAATGTTTTTTTGCGATTTTGAACGTCCACTGTCGCCTTAGAAAAACCGCAGATAATCACATGTCCGTGAAAGAAGTTACGGAGACAAAATCACGCAGTGCGGGATTACTGTGCGGGATTTTCCCATCTTCTATGAGATTTGTGCGGGTCTCCATGTTATACAATTCTGCAAGTTCCCATTTCCTCAAAGAAAATTCTTCCTTGTAATTCGCCAGGAAACTCTTGAAATGGCGCCCTTGTAGTAAAATCTGAAAAAAAAAAAGAAGTCGAAAGGGACTAGAAAAAAGTTCCATGTTAGACAGGTCTCTGTCTTAGCAAGTATAATTGTATGATGTTTTTACATATAAATTTGATTTTTTTCCTCTTTGAGAAAGAATTCTGTTATAGACATTCTTCGTTTTCACAATAAGATCCCTCATAGGTCCTCCATGGGACTCAAATCTGGACTAAGTGCTGGCCAGTCTAATAGTGCGATATTGTTTCCCCTAAACCATGTTTTCGATGATGTGGAGGTATGGATGGATGCTCCATCTTGTTGGAAAGCACAGACTGGTCCTGCTAGCAAATCCATAATTGGCAGTAAATTAATGCGTAAAATATCCTGATAATCCTCTGATTTCATTTTTCTGCCCAAAAATTCTAGAAATGTTTGGCCGTTGAAAGAAAACCCTGCCCAGGTCATTACGGATCTTCCGCCTTGTTGCCTGTTGAAACAGCTCTTGTGTTCTTTTCTTAGGTCATGTTAGTAAAATTTATGACAATCAGGGCCGTCTAAATTCCATTTCCTTTCATCACTGAAGATTGCAGAAATCCATTTTTCACCGTATGACATTATGCTTTCTAGCCCACTTTAGAAGACGTGTATCTTTATGTCTCTGCTTTAAGCAAGGTTTTGTACCTCGCCAAACATTTCTAGGATTTATGGAAAGAAAAATGAAATCAGAGGATTATCAGGATACTTTACGTACCAATTTACTGCCAATTATAAATTTGCTAGCAGCACCGGAATGTGTTTTCCAACAAGATGGGGCATCCATCCATACCTCCACATCATCGAAAACATGGTTTAGCAAAACAATATCACACTATTAGACTGGCCAGAACTTAGTCCAGATTTGAATCCCATGGAGAACATATGGGGGATCTTATCTCGTAAAATATATGGAAATGGAAAGCAGTATATGTTAGAAAAATTTGTGAGTCTAACAGTTTTTGGGGTGAATCCACACGCTCCTCACTAATTCATATACTATAAACGCAAACTGCGCGATGCCTCATCACAACAATAAAAGAATAATTAAAGGCCTTACCTTCTATGTATAGATATCCGTTTTTCAGCTCGCGGTTAGTCAGGGCGTCTAAGAATTATGGAGTATCCCGTATCATCATATATTCGTATATCTTTACTCCTTCAGGTCTCAGTGCATCAGGCTTAAAATAGGAATCATGTAACAGACGGTTTATTGTGTCTGTACTGCATTGAAACTACTCATATTGTAGGAAAAGAAAAAAGGAGAAGTTTAATTAGAGATACTAAGAAAGAGATTACATTTTGTACGTCTTCACTTGTGTGAGGACGTTTTAAAAGTGAATATTACATATGTTTTTCCGCGCGTGTTACATCATTAAAATTGATAACCATATGGATGTATTTTCGGCACTTTGAGGTAATCAACCAATTATACATAATTGGATATTTATGAAAGTTACAAGGAAGTAAAGTCTGATAAAATAGTGTTCAGTGTAACAGTCAATTATAATGTTTATAAGTTTATAACGCGAACCAGAATAGAACGTAAGTGCTTGCGAGTCTGGTTTAAAACATATCTCACATAAGGCGAAGAAAGATGAAGAGATGCAGTTTCTGTGCATATTACATCTGTCGACTACTAAGTGTTTCTTTTTCGCTATGAACTCTAATGATGTTTTTCTGCAGTAGAAAGAGGGAGAAAATGGGTATCCAAAACTCTTGATAAGGGGATTATATGAATATATCTTCTATCAAGTTCCCCCTTAAGCCCCTAATCAAGATTGATCTGTAATTTTAATTTGTCTCTGTTCTCTTGAAATTCAGGCTTGGGTTCTGGCTTCGTCAAAATGTCTGCCAGCATAGATTTGCTCGGACAATAACGTAATTCTATGGTACCATTTTCTTTCATATACTTAATCATGTGATATTTTAGATCGATGTGTTTTGTCTTGTTGGTGTATTTTTCAGATTCTATCATTTTTATGCAGGATATGTTATCTTCATATACAATTACGGGTAGGTTTTGTGGTAAATTCAAATCTTGTAAAAGTTTTATTATCCACATAAGTTCTTGTGCAGCGTTTGCTGCGGCTACGTATTCAGCTTCTGCTGACGATTGCGCAATGCAAGTTTGGCGTTTGGTTATCCATTGTATCGGATTTTTCCCAAGAAGGAATAAATTCCCTGATGTTGATCTTCGTGTTTGCGTATCACCGGCCCAATCGGCATCGGTGTACACTTCCAAAATTGGTGTACATTCAGTGCTGATTATGAGATTTAGGTCCTTTGTGTGGTAGAGGTACCTGATCAGTCGTTTAACACCTTTCCAGTCTTTTTCCGACGGATTTCCGTTCTTTCTGCTAAGAACATTTACAGCCAGTAGTATGTCTGGCCTAGTTATAGTTGCAATGTATAATAACGCGCCTATCGCTTTACAATAATTTATGTTGTTTGGCATTGGATCTTTATCCTTTTCTGATCTTAAGAAGCCCGTTTCCATGGGTGTTCCGTAAGGTTTTGATTCCTCTAAGTTAAACCTTTTAACGATTTCCATTATTTTTGTTGTTTGGTTAAGGTTAAAGCCGTTATGTGTTTTCTTAATTTTTATCCCAAGATAATTACTAATTTCCCCCAAATCTTCAAGTGTATATTGTGTTTTTAACTTATTTATTACTTCTTCAATTTGCGCATTGTTTCCCGCTATGAGAATGTCATCTACGTACACAACTACGTAGACTATATTTTCCCCCTGTCCTTGTGTAAATAGGCAGGTGTCTGCCTTGCTTTGCATAAAATTTAGTTCTCTAAGAGATTCAGTAATTTTTGTGTACCAGGCCCGGGCTCCCTGTTTAAGCCCGTATATGGCCTTTCGGAGTTTACAGACTTTATCGGGTTCGTTTGTGTTCACGTACCCTTCCGGTTGTGACATGTATACCTCTTCTTCTAGGTCTCCGTGCAGGAACGCGGTTTTTATGTCGATGTGCCTGACACTAATGTTATGATAGGCTGCGGCAGTGAGGAAACATCTTAAGGTGGTGTGGGATACTACTGGGGCGTAAGTCTCGTCAAAGTCGACCCCGTATTTTTGTTTAAATCCCTGAGCTACTAATCTCGCCTTGTAACGCTTTACTTTCCCAGATTCATCATATTTAGCCTTGTAGGTCCATTTGGATCCAATTACTTTGGCTCCCTGTGGTGGTTTTACCAAAGACCATGTTTCATTTTTCATAAGCGAGTTTATTTCGTCGCGTGTCGCTTCAATCCAATTCATTTTTTCTTGTGGGTTTTCAATGTTTAGCATGTCGTGCCAACCTTTCGGTTCATATACCGGATCATGCCGGACTGCATAGGCAAACCTGTCCGGTGGCACGCCTCTATTATGCCTTTCAGATCTTCTCAATTGTTGTGTATGTTGAGACGCGGATGGTGTATCTGAAGAATTTTGGTTTTGTGTTAGATCAAATTCGATTACGCTTGTGTCAGTCTGTCGTGTGTGTTTGTTTGTTTCTGACATTAACTCATTCGTGTTTGAACTTTCATCAGCATTTATATTACCCATGTTATTTTCCGCGAATTTTACGGTTCTAGCTAAAATGACTCTTTCGTCACTAGTAAATATTCTGTACGCTTTCGATCGGTTGTCGTAACCTACGAAAATGCCTTTCTCTGCTTTATCATCTAATTTGCCGCGTTTTGATTTGTGGATGTATGCGTACGCAGTACAGCCGAATACTTTAAGATATCTTAAATTTGGTTTTCTGTTTAGCCAAAGCTCATATGGCGTAGTGCTAATAGATTTGGAAGGCAAGCGATTCTGCAAATGATTTGCGGTGCAGATTGCTTCTCCCCATAATTTATGTGGGAGGTTAGCTTCGCTTAACATGCTTCTAGTCATGTCTAACAGTGTCCTGTTTTTCCTCTCAGCAATGCCATTTTGACTTGGACAGTATGGTACGGTGAGCTGGTGTTCGATTCCGTTACATTTAAGATAGTTTTCTAATTCATCGTTGACATATTCCCCGCCATTGTCGGATCTGATGGCGGTTGGGAATTTTCCAAACTTATTTTTGACGGTTGAGATGTATTCCCTCAATTTTTCATATGCTTCGCTCTTTTTCGACATTAAGTAGATAACACAAAATTTGGAATAGTCGTCAATGAATGTTATGAAGTACCGCTTTCCCCCTATGGTGGGTGTATTTATCGGCCCACATACGTCACTGTGGATTAATTCTAGCCTTTTCGTGGCTCTATGTGCACCCGATTCGGGAAATGGGGCGTCGTTGGTTTTGGACTTTATGCATACCTCACATTCTTTGTCGTGTCGGCAGTTGTTTATGGTAATTCCGTTCACTAGTTGTTTTTGTACAACGGTTTTAATTGTTTCGTAGCTTCTGTGGCCTAACCGCCTGTGCCACAACTCAATACATTTTGTGTTTGAACACTTATGCGTAATGTTTACATGATTGCTTTCAAATTGATTATCATTGTTTACTTGTACTTCATATAAATTGTTCTTTAATCTACCTTGAAGAATTACTTCATCGTTATGTATAATGTCGCATGTATCTTTTTCAAATTTAACTTGACATCCGTTTTTCGTTGCCCTGCTTACTGACAGCAGGTTAGTTTCGATTTCAGGCACAAACAGTACGTCACGAAGTATAATCTGCCTGTTGTTTTTTCCTGTGTGAATTACAATTTCCCCTGAGCCATATGAAATTAGTTTATTGCCATTCGCGACTGTTACGTTAGTTTCTGTGTCGCTAGTCATATTTGAAAACATTTCTTTGGAGTTGGCAATATGGCTAGAGCTTCCGCTATCGATAATAAAAGTTTGTTTATTTGCAGGTCGTTCAATTAACAACGCAACATTTTTATTTTCATTTCCTATCTGTCTTGTATCTTGCGGTTTCGCGGTTTTGGCCGGGGCATTTTCTTCAAAACATAGAGAGGTGGTGTGATTTTTATTTTTGTAAAATTTATTATTTTGTACTGGATTATTATTATTTTTCCGTTTCAGGAACCAACAATCGTTGTACGAATGGTTCTTCATTTTGCAATAGGAACAATATTTGTTACCTCTCTTGCGGTCTGTGTTAACTAATTTTTCTCGAGCCTTGTATGCTTTAGTACTATGTTCCGAGTTTTCGGAATTTTCAACTCTACGAGTATACTCATCAAATAATTTGCTTTTAATAAAGCTGGGCGTCAATTCATCTTCATTTCTCGACTCTAACGCCGTAATCAATGTGTCATATGACGGCGGTAATGAGCACAAAAAGAGTGCAGATATATGAGAGTCGGTAACATTTTCTCCGATCGCAGCTAATTTGTCGATAAGTTCCATTAATTTCGTGATGTGTGCGATTAAGTTCCCTCCTTCGTTTAGCTTTGTGCTATACAATTTTCGAAGGAGGTGCAATTTGCTTGAGAGATTGGACCGTTCGAGAATATTTTTCAAAGTGTCCCAAGTCTCTCGAGCCGTGTTTAAATGTTTGATGTTAATTATCTGCCCATCTTCAATACTGAGATTGATTAGTGCCCGTGCTTTCCTGTCTTTCTTATTCCAATTTTCAGTCAAAGGGTCTGGAGCTTGATCGGTAATGACATCAAATAGCTCCTCTCTAATTAAAAGCATTTCTAATTTAAACCGCCAACAAGAATAGTTATTGGCGTTAAGTTTTTCAATGGCTGCACTATCTTTTGCGTAAGCCATAATTTTTCTTTCCTTTAAGTCAATTAGATACTTTTTCCTTCACCTGACTACCGGATTTATTTATCTGGCTTAATTTGCCTAAATGGATATCTATATTTGTTTAATTTACTAAATGAGACATTAAATCAGTCTCATAATCAAAATATGTTAGAAAAATTTGTGAGTCTAACAGTTTTTGGGGTGAATCCACACGCTCCTCACTAATTCATATACTATAAACGCAAACTGCGCGATGCCTCATCACAACAATAAAAGAATAATTAAAGGCCTTACCTTCTATGTATAGATATCCGTTTTTCAGCTCGCGGTTAGTCAGGGCGTCTAAGAATTATGGAGTATCCCGTATCATCATATATTCGTATATCTTTACTCCTTCAGGTCTCAGTGCATCAGGCTTAAAATAGGAATCATGTAACAGACGGTTTATTGTGTCTGTACTGCATTGAAACTACTCATATTGTAGGAAAGGAAAAAAGGAGAAGTTTAATTAGAGATACTAAGAAAGAGATTACATTTTGTACGTCTTCACTTGTGTGAGGACGTTTTAAAAGTGAATATTACATATGTTTTTCCGCGCGTGTTACATCATTAAAATTGATAACCATATGGATGTATTTTCGGCACTTTGAGGTAATCAACCAATTATACATAATTGGATATTTATGAAAGTTACAAGGAAGTAAAGTCTGATAAAATAGTGTTCAGTGTAACAGTCAATTATAATGTTTATAAGTTTATAACGCGAACCAGAATAGAACGTAAGTGCTTGCGAGTCTGGTTTAAAACATATCTCACATAAGGCGAAGAAAGATGAAGAGATGCAGTTTCTGTGCATATTACATCTGTCGACTACTAAGTGTTTCTTTTTCGCTATGAACTCTAATGATGTTTTTCTGCAGTAGAAAGAGGGAGAAAATGGGTATCCAAAACTCTTGATAAGGGGATTATATGAATATATCTTCTATCAGTATACATGTGTAAATGACTTAAAAAATTGCAATTAACAAAGCGTGGTATGAAATACCTCCATCTGTAATGCAATGCTTAGTTAATTCTATGGAACAACGTGTATATGATGTTATAAAGTGTCGTGACTATACAATTAAATATTAAAAGTAAGTTTTTAGTTACTTTTATAAATGTAAAAACCAAAAAAATTAAAAATGTCTAATTCTTTTGGCACAGCACATTTTAGGTAGATTTCGTAAGAAATACTACCTATTGCAGTCGTTACCATGGTGCGACTTTTGAAAAATCCCTTCATAACTTTTCATTATATGACCCCAGGAACCCAAAACCACCCCCACCTAAAAAATTTATATATATATATATATATATGTGTGTGTGTGTGTGTGTGTGTGTATGTATGTATGTACTAAATTTTGTTCGCATGATAAAAGTCGCAATTATGCACGGATCGTCTTCAAACCCGCCAACAACTTTGAGATGGCTAATATCTCGGCGGGGATTGAAAATGGGCAAAATCGGCCCAAGGGAATGGAAATGGGGAGGGTTAAATTTTTTGAATACCATCTTAACATGATTCTGATAAAACCAGCTCTTACACAACAATGACAGGAAAAAATAAATATTTTTCATTATAGCAGTTGCTAACAATTAAAAAAAAGCAATAAAATTCTTACCACAACAATTGCTTTCCTATTGTAAGATTTTCACGTGAAAAATTGAATTAAATAGTTTGACGAACTGAAAACAAATTGAATATTACGTCATAAGTTTTCTAGTGCAAGATTTCCGCATGAAAACTCAAAATGAAATAAATAGTTTGACGAATTAAAAAATATATATATCTTGCGTCATATTGGAAATATAATGAATCTCAGCAGGTGAATATGCAACGTCATGTGAGTTTGAAGAAACGTATTAAAACATGATGAAAACCCGACTATGGAAATATTAACATATTTTAACACTTTGAGGTTCTCTGAATTTGCTTTAGTCATTTTTAAACCTATTCCATATACATGCGTGTGTGTATTCGTGTATATTAGAATTTTCACAAGTTTAGCTCCCTAGAGCTCATTCTTAGTGAAGAAACCGTGTTTATCTCTAATCTTGATTTAAGTTTTGTTGGTGAATTTAGTACTTAACTTCGAAATCTACCTCCGCCTGTAGGCCGAGCCGGCAGGGATTTTTTATATAATTTAATGTATATTTTATAATTTCAAATCTTTGATCATAATTTATGTGTGTATATCAGCAAAACTGCTTTTATTTATTACCGATCTCACGAATTTTAATTGTACCTTATTAATTTTTATGTTAATGCAAATTTTATTGATTGTCTAAACTTTTGGGACACGGTGTACAAACAAAAATATATGATGCAAATTTCGCTAAAATATCTTCTTTTTGTTAAAGTTGTGAATGAAAGTTCAGTTACGGCTTGTAGTGACACACTTTGTATTTTTGATGGAATAAGTGAAATGATATGTTTTTACTTGTTAAATATAAGAAAATACTATTAATTTGTTTGAATTCGCAGAAGAAGGCATGGGCATGGAATTTAAATTTTGTTAATTAAAAAGAGTTTTAAACAATCCTCCTTTTTAACAGTTTCCAACAAAGTTGAAAAATGTTTATGCATTCGGTTTGTCTGGCCGTCTGTCTGTCTGTCCACGCTCTAACTCCCATGAATATAGTCGGATTTTCATGAAATTGATAAAGGTTATTTAGGGTTACCAAAGAATGTTTGGTATTGTAAATGAAGTATGTAGGATTAATCGTTCATGTACAGGGGCGCTCAAAAGTATTCCATTACATTATGGTATATGGGGAAAAATCGTTTGTAGAGTATTTTAATGACATTACGCTATTTCAAATGTATTCAAACTGATATAAGTTACTGAATTTCACTACGATCATGCTGAAACAGGGCATTCATAGCATTTTTTAGTCATTTACAGGGGCATACAAAAGAAATCGATTACAGAACAGTACTGTCTTTGAGAAATAATTGCTGGAGTGTACGGTTTAAAATTCGGTATGCGTTGTTTTAATTTAATTATTTTTTTTTTTTTTTTGCATCTTACTCGTTATATATAAATTATATACCTCAAATACAGGGCTGCACAAAAGTATTCACGTACCTTTCTCCTTACTACGGGAAATTGCTGAAGGTAAATTTTGAACTGAAGTATATGTATCTCTTAAGTGAACTAAATTTTGGCATGCATTTAGTTAATAGATTCAAATCTATATATCATATACAGGGCTGCTGAAAAAATTCGCATAATTTTCCGATTGTGAATGGGAACAGCTGAAATTGGGTTTTGAAATGTATTATGCGTTTCCATATGGTTGAATTAAAACGTATTTTTTGTTTAATTTTTTAAACGGTGCAATTTTGTTACATTATTGTGAATGTGTTGGAAAGTGTTTCATAATGTATGCTTGACGCATGATTTTTTTTACTTGTTAAATAATAACTCAAAAAATAGATTTTTTTAAAGTTCAAATTTTATTTTTTAAAAAATTCTTGTTTGTCCAACACGATAAATATTAAAGAGGATTTCAATCTTTTTTTGAACACCCTATCTAGTAAATATTTATTAAATAAAAAAAAGAAAAGAAATAAAGTTAGAATATACATATTCAATAAAACTAAATTTAATAAAAAAAAAGAAAAGAAATAAAGTTAGAATATACATATTCAATAAAACTAAATTTAATAAAAAAAAAAAAGAAAAGAAATAAAGTTAGAATATACATATTCAATAAAACTAAATTTAATAAAAAAAAGAAAAGAAATAAAGTTAGAATATACATATTCAATAAAACTAAATTTAATAAAAAAAAAGAAAAGAAATAAAGTTAGAATATACATATTCAATAAAACTAAATTTAATAAAAAAAAGAAAAGAAATAAAGTTAGAATATACATATTCAATAAAACTAAATTTAATTTAAAAAAAAGAAAAGAAATAAAGTTAGAATATACATATTCAATAAAACTAAATTTAATAAAAAAAAAGAAAAGAAATAAAGTTAGAATATACATATTCAATAAAACTAAATTTAATAAAAAAAAAAAGAAAAGAAATAAAGTTAGAATATACATATTCAATAAAACTAAATTTAATAAAAAAAAAGAAAAGAAATAAAGTTAGAATATACATATTCAATAAAACTAAATTTAATTTAAAAAAAAGAAAAGAAATAAAGTTAGAATATACATATTCAATAAAACTAAATTTAATAAAAAAAAAGAAAAGAAATAAAGTTAGAATATACATATTCAATAAAACTAAATTTAATAAAAAAAAAAGAAAAAAAATAAAGTTAGAATATACATATTCAATAAAACTAAATTTAATTTTAAAAAAAAGAAAAGAAATAAAGTTAGAATATACATATTCAATAAAACTAAATTTAATAAAAAAAAAGAAAAGAAATAAAGTTAGAATATACATATTCAATAAAACTAAATTTAATAAAAAAAAAAAAAAAAAAAAAAAAAGAAAAGAAATAAAGTTAGAATATACATATTCAATAAGACTAAATTTAATAAAAAAAAAAGAAAAGAAATAAAGTTAGAATATACATATTCAATAAAACTAAATTTAATAAAAAAAAGAGAAAAGAAATAAAGTTAGAATATACATATTCAATAAAACTAAATTTAATAAAAAAAAAAAGAAAAGAAATAAAGTTAGAATATACATATTCAATAAAACTAAATTTAATAAAAAAAAAAGAAAAGAAATAAAGTTAGAATATACATATTCAATAAAACTAAATTTAATAAAAAAAAAAGAAAAGAAATAAAGTTAGAATATACATATTCAATTAAACTAAATTTAATAAGAATCTTCTTCATTTATCAGTTTCAGCCGTCTGGCGGAAAACATTTAAGCAAGTCATCAATCTTTTCTAATGGTGGGGTTCCAAAAGAAAAATTCCCCGTACAAAGATAGCATTTTGAATATTTATAAGGTATCAAGATTCGGATAAAAATGAATGAAAAATATTTACTCCGCCGGAGAAACATTTACATAGGAAACATCGATATATTATTACAAAAGTAAGTAAGTACACTAGCCTGTAAAATTTGGAATGTGTCATGTTTTTTAGGTTTTGATAATTGATTCTTATGTATTTTGTAACGCTGAATCCGAAAATTACCTTCGTTTTTAACCATCACGTCTGGTTTTTTCGCAAATCGTAAATTACAAAGTTAAAATGTCAAAAAGTAACAAACATCTGGTACTATAAAATAGATGTGATGATTGTGTTTTTTAACTTTTGGTAATTGATTCTTGTGTATTATGTAGCTCTAAATCCGAAAATGACCTTCATTTTTTACCATCACGTCAGGATTTTTCGCAAATCATAAAATTTTAATTTTTTAAAAAGTCGAAATATTGCGATAATCCGATGCTATGAAATAGATGTAAAACTTTTTTTAATAATAATTTATTCATCTTTTGGCTTATACTATGCATTTTTACAGCTAAACATGTAAAATATTGTATAGACAGCTTGCATTGACGTCACGCTGCTATTAGCAACGACTGATACTATTGCATCTGGAGAACACACGGAACGTCAGAACTCCCAGTTTGCCGTTAAGGGTACTGGTCCCTCAGCTTCAGAATTCTCCTCCGTAATGCTAAGTCTATGGACTTTTGATGCGTTTCTATATTTAAAATATCTTCTCGGGAAATTCATATTTTTAACATCTTTTTTTTTTTTTTTTTTTTTGTTATGTATTCTTCTTAAAGGATGTCTTTTTTTTCCTTAGTTTTCAAAATATTTCTAAAATCTATGCTGAATTTAATATTTTATGTGTTAAAAACGGGCGAACTATGAGTAAGATTTTAACACTTCCTATAAAATTAAGTGTATACTTTAGAAATATTTTGAGAACTAAGAAAAAAAGAGACATCTTTTAGGAAGTGTACACAAAAAATAGAACTTAAAAATATTAATTTCCCGGGGAGATACTTTAAATAGACAAATGCACCCAATGACCATAGACTTTACATTAGTGATAGTCCAGGCAATAGGGAATTTTACCTAGCAAAATTAATGGTAGTACTGGAAATCGGCTTTCTAGATGTTTTTTGGGTCTCTGAATCCGAATTTGTAACTTCCCACCAAAATTTCCCCCGGCAACCTCCCCAAATTTTGGTAAAAAGCCCCCCCCCCCAAAAAAAAGGTTTTTATTAAAAAAAAACAATATTTTTATTGTTTTAGGGGAAAAGTATCTAAAAATTCAGAAAGTAGACAAAATTTCCAACAAATTAGATGTATGACATTATGACTCAGGATGAAGGGGAAGGGGAGATCTGCTTCGGAACATGCGCGCGGTGCTGCGTAAACTAAGTTGCGCAATTCCACTTAACCACTCCCACGTTTACATTCACCCTCCCATCTCCCCTCCGAACTTCCTCTATAACGTTTACTTTAAGATTTTTGGGTCGCTGAATCCGAATTTTTAACTTTCCCCCAAAAATACCCCCCCCCCCCCGCAAATAGTTGTTTTTAACCTAAATTTCTTATTGTTTTAGGGGAAAGCATTACGAAATTCAGAAACTAGACAAAATTTGCAACAAATAGGATATATGACATTATGAATTAGGATGAACGGGGAGGGTGAGGGCTGCCTCTGAACATGCACAGCGGCGCTACGTGCATTAAATTATGAAGTCCAGGCAATAGGGGATTTTATCTGGCAAAATTAATACTAGTTCTGGATTTCGACTCACTTTATGTTTTTTGGGTCGCTGAATCCGAATTTGTAACTTCCCACCAAAATTTCACCCGGCAACCCCCCAAAAATTGATTTTTTGAAAAAAATTGGTTTTTGAGAAAAGCGCGCGGGGAATGTTCCGAGGCAGCCCCCTCTCTCCTCGTTTATCCTACGTCATAATGTCATATATCCTATTTGTTGCAAATTTTGTCTAGTTTCTGAATTTCGTAATGCTTTTCCCCTAAAACAATAAGAAATTTAAGTATAAAATAACTATTTGGGGGCGTTTTCGGCGGGGGGGGGGGGGGAATTTTGGGGGTAAGTTAAAAATTCGGATTCAGCGACCCAAAAAACTTAAAGTAAGCCTTATAGAGAAAGTTCGGAGGGAAGATGGGAGGGCTAATGTAAACGTGTGAGTGGTTAAGTGGAATTGCGCAACTTAGTCCACGCAGCACTGCGGCGCATGTTCCGAGGCAGATCCCATCTTCTCCTTCATCCTAAGTCATAATGTCATATATCTAATTTGTTGTAAATTTTGTCTACTTTCTGAATTTCTAGATATTTTCCCCCAAAACAATAAAAAAAAATGATTTTTTTAATAAAAACCTTTTTTGGGGGGTTTTTTACCAAAATTTGGGGGGGTTGCCGGGGGAAATTTTGGTGGGAAGTTACAAATTCGGATTCAGCGACCCAAAAAGCATCTAGAAAGTCGATTTCCAGTACTACCATTAATTTTGCTAGGTAGAGTCCCTATACGGTCTCTATTGCCTGGACTATGAGGGGAAATCGGAAGCGGAGTGAGCAGCGCCCTTAAAAGCACATATTTGTTAGATTTAGACCTTTCTCATTTTTATTATTATAGTGCAAATAAGTCTAATAAGTCAAATGGAGAGCACCACATTCGCCTCATATTTGGGCGCCATATGAAGGAATGCCAGGCAGCTTACACATGTGACGTCATGTGTAAGCCGTCTATATTTAAAATTCTTACAATTTTATTCCATGTATGGAAGTTTCTTTGAACTGCTCATGCTCTGCCTCTAACTTTTCCTTCAATATTCTCTCTGGGGCTCATCTCAGTGTGCTCTTTTATTTTGGCGTTTGATAACACTTGAAATTTGCTGCAGATGTATTTAAACCTTCTTTTGGTAAAGCTTTGACAAATTGCCTTGACAGATTTTCGCTAGTTTTTTTTTTCTTTTTAACTTTGAAATTTTCGATTAGCGAAAACGCCTGACGTGATGGTTAAAAATGAAGGTTATTTTCGGATTCATCGCTAAAAAATACATAAAATTTAATTATCGAAACTTAAAATACACAACCATCGCAGGCTTGTACACTGGTCATCAAAATTAAAGGATAATGAGAAAAAATATGCTCACTAAGTTAATGTTGCAACCAATGCCCAGTACTGCAATTATTTATGTTAATTAATGCATTGAACTTAAAATTGCGCTACCGCGCATACATTAGTGTCGGAAATATGCAAATTAGATGATTGACAATGTGGTGCGCAATGAACGTATGTTGGAATTTTGGCCTGTAGTTTTGTTTAAAATCAATGTGGTGTCTGAATGTGATCGTATGCACAGACGTATGCACAGAAGTACAATTTTGAGTTCAATAGTATTTAATTAACATAAATAGTTTCAGAATTGGGCATTGGTTGCAACATTAACTTACTGAGTGTATTTTTTCTCATTATCCTTTAATTTTGATGACCAGTGTAGTATCTCTTCATTCTAAAAGAAAACAAAAATTAACTAAAGCTATGAATTTTTTATGACCGGAGGTTTTTCTTGGCTAATATTAAGAAAACAAATGCATATAAAAATATTAAAATTGGTGATTTTGTAAAGAAATGTTCGATAAACGCTGAAGCAGACAGTTTTTAAATCGAAGAAATTTTAAAAGAGCTATGTAATGTTGAAGTCTGTCAAAATACTTCGTTTTATAGCGGGAAAAAACTATGCATAGTAATTTAACCCTCTTTTGCAAGAACATGTTCTTCACAAGCTTGTGGTGTGCAGTGTGCAAGTATTTTTTCATTTGACTAATTTTGTAGGAGGGGGGGGGGGGGTCAATTTTTTTTTTTTAAATTTCAATCGAGATTTATTTTATATTTAGAAAATGTCATTTGTTTAAATTGTTATCAAATTGAAAAACGGCGCAAAACATAATATTTCCTTTCAATAAAATGTGTATTTACACGTGACTATTAAAAACAGAAAGAAAACTTTAAAATAACAATTAGATGATCGCGTGTTAAAAGCAAGAAATCAGGAAAATTGCGTCATAAAAAATGTATTTCCACTTGAATATTAAAAAAGAAAGTAAACCTTAAAATAATTAAATTAATACACAGGAAACACATTTAATAGTGAAAAATTACATCATGTATTAAAACAATATCATAAAATTTATTTAATAAAATTATTTAATAATGTGACTTGATTCTCTGTGGTATTTATATTTGCTGTTACTTCATAAGAAAAATATATGGTTCAAAGTAGGGTTTTTTCATTAGAAAAGAAAAACGGGGAATGTTGGCAGGTGTGACTTTGTTTTTCATGAAACAAACAAACAGTTACACCTTATTGTCTAATAGCATTTTGCATAGTTATTACAAAAAGTACATAATTAAACTTTATGAAACGTTAATTAAATTCAAAAATGAAATTAATTTAAAAGTATAAAATGAAATTATTTAAATAAATAAATTATTAGAAACATAAGAATGATTTAAAAATTAATTTAATTTAAATCTTACTAATTTAATAAATACTATTTATACCTTACGAAGATTAAAAAAGAAATTAACAAAAATAACTCAATTAAAACAAAAAAAGAAGATAAATATCAATGTGTTATTCCAAATGTAATAAAATATGTCAATGTAATTAATTGCGATTATTAGCGTATTTTGTTGTTGTTTGTTTGTTTATTAGCAAAAGTTTTTGTTTTTACTTAATGAAAATTCGAACAGGAACTAGATAAACACTAATAGCCATTGGTGTATCCGAGTTAACAGTTAAATTATAATAGTCAAAATCTCGAAAAGTAAAATTAATTATACATCTTTTTTTACATTTTCCAATATAGTAGGGAAATGTTTATTAATTCGCTTTGTCTCTCTGTCTGCCTGCGCCCTAACTGGCGTAAATATGCCCAGATTTTCATGTAATTACCACATGGATGGATTACCACATGTCCAGTACTGAAAATGAAGTGTGTATCATTTACAGTTCGTTTACAGAGATAGAAAAATTTCCTTACATCACGGTCTACGGGGGGGGGGAAATAGTTTCCAATGTATTTTAGTAACGGACGATTTCTGACAAAGTTGGACGGTGTTTCTGAATTCGGTTCCTCTCTCCGTCTGCCCGCGCTCTAACTGCCGTAAATATACTCGGATTGTTATGTAATTGATATACATTACTGAGGATTACGACATGTTCGGTATTGAAAATGAAGTGTTTAGATCACCTGTAGTTCATTTACAGCCTACTCAGAAGAATTCCGTTACATTACGGTCTATGGTGAAAAATCCTTTGCAATGTGTTTTAATATTACAAACATACTGAAATTGATATACATCACTGAGGTGCACTACTGTAGATTATGGTGTGTATAGCATTTATTGTTCATTTACAGGGACACACAAAATAATTCCGTTACAGTACTGTCTGTGCGTGAACGACTAGAAGTGCGTTTTCATAATAACCCATAACGTGAAATGGTTCGACATTACTTATTAACACTTTCTTTTAGGCAGTGGGCAATTGCAATTCTAGAACTTCGATTGTGAAAACCCCACCAGTGGCCGAGAGGTTCTGCTCTCGAAGCTTGGAGACAGGGCTGGGTTCGAACCTAATCGCGCCGGTCGGTCTAATCGTTCGGAGTTTTCCATGGTTTTCTTCGAGCCTTGGATATCCTTGCGCGAATATAGGTTAGGTTCCCTTAGATAGACTCCCACGGGGGGCTATATCCCTCGTGCAGATAATCAGCCGTCATCAAAACAACCGATTGTGAAAAGAATTTGTTAATAACTTAAATGTGCTTAAAAAAAAAAAGAAATGTTAATAAGTTAACTGTGCTTAAGAAAAAGGAGAAATATTAATAAGTTAAATGTTCTTATAAAGGGGGTGGGGATGTTAATAAGTTAAATGTGCTTAAAAAAGGAGAGAAAAATGTTAATAAGTTAAATTTGCTTAAAAAAGGAAATATTAATAAGTTAAATGTGCTTTAAACAGAAAGGAAAAATGTTAATAAGTTAAATTTGCTTAAAAAAGGAAATATTAATAAGTTAAATGTGCTTTAAACAGAAAGGAAAAATGTTAATAAGTTAAATGTGCTTAAAAAAGAGGGAAAATGTCAATAAATTAAATGTGCTTAAAAAAGAGGGAAAATGTTAATAAGTTAAATGTTCTTAAAGAAAAAAGAAAAATATTAATAAGCGAAAAGTGCAACTCCGGTCTGTACTGAGGATTGTGCCCAGCCGGTTTAAAACCTGCGGCTTTCTGCGTGTGTAATAACTACTACACCACGAGTACCTTCAAATCTTTATATTTGCACTATTGCGTAAAAAACGATTGCAAAATCCGAAGAACACATATGGGGAAATTTAAACACTTAATTAGTTTTCAGCTAATACACATCTTTCAAAATTTGGTTTTCACCATCAGAAATAAGTACTACGTTGGCATTGGACATCAACATATAGACGTCTAAAACAAAATTTTGATAAAAATATTATGCAAAGATTAATCCATTCATTCCCTTAAATCTATAACAGATGAGAAATAATTTTGGAATGGCAATATTTCAAATAATAAAGAAAAGTTATAATAATAATAATTAAAAAATATATAAAAAAAAGCGACAGCTCCTGCTGAGAATTGTGCCCGCCAGGTTTCGAACCTGGGACCTTCTGCGTGTTAGGCAGATGTGATAACCACTACACCACGGGCACGTATAACTAACGCCTGTTATACTGTTCTGTTAAAAAATGATCGCGAAATCTCAAATTCACTTATGAGGAAATACTACCTAATATATATCTTTCAAATTTTTTTTTTCACCATCAGAAAGTTTGCGTAGAATATTAACCGTAATAGGTTACTTTTTTTTTTTTTTTTTTTTTTGTAAGTTTTAAGACTTTTTAAAAACTTTCCATTTTCATATTTTAACTTAAGCAAAGTTTTCAAATCATATTGCCATTTCTAAAATACTTAAAATTTAGGATTCTTCTTTATGCTGTATCGGCATCTACACCCAGATGGCTGAAACAGAATATTGAAAAATGTATTATGCAATGATTAATCCAACGTTTAAATTTCCCCCCAAATTTCTTTTTTAGATTAGCGAGGCGCTGAAGCATCCCCGAGAATCTGCAATAGATGAGAACAAATCTTAAAAATGTGAATATTTCAAAAAAAAAAAAAAAATTATAATTTTATCTAAAGACATTATGGTCTTTAGATTCTTAGCGGGAAAAAAAAATTACAGCTCCTGCTGAGAACTGTGCCCGCCAGGTTTCGAACCTGGGACCTTCTGCGTGTTAGGCAGATGTGATAACCACTACACCACGGGCACGTATAACTAACGCCTGTTATACTGTTCTGTTAAAAAATGATCGCGAAATCTCAAATTCACTTATGAGGAAATTTAAATACTACCTAATATATATCTTTCAAATTTTTTTTTTCACCATCAGAAAGTTTGCGTAGAATATTAACCGTAATAGGTTACTTTTTTTTTTTTTTTTTTTTTTTTTTTTTTGTAAGTTTTAAGACTTTTTAAAAACTTTCCATTTTCATATTTTAACTTAAGCAAAGTTTTCAAATCATATTGCCATTTCTAAAATACTTAAAATTTAGGATTCTTCTTTATGCTGTATCGGCATCTACACCCAGATGGCTGAAACAGAATATTGAAAAATGTATTATGCAATGATTAATCCAACGTTTAAATTTCCCCCCAAATTTCTTTTTTAGATTAGCGAGGCGCTGAAGCATCCCCGAGAATCTGCAATAGATGAGAACAAATCTTAAAAATGTGAATATTTCAAAAAAAAAAAAAAAAAATTATAATTTTATCTAAAGACATTATGGTCTTTAGATTCTTAGCGGGAAAAAAAAATTACAGCTCCTGCTGAGAACTGTGCCCGCCAGGTTTCGAACCTGGGACCTTCTGCGTGTTAGGCAGATGTGATAACCACTACACCACGGGCACGTATAACTAACGCCTGTTATACTGTTCTGTTAAAAAATGATCGTGAAATCTCAAATTCACTTATGAGGAAATTTAAATACTACCTAATATATATCTTTCAAATTTTTTTTTTCACCATCAGAAAGTTTGCGTAGAATATTAACGGTAATAGGTTACTTTTTTTTTTTTTTTTTTTTTTGTAAGTTTTAAGACTTTTTAAAAACTTTCCATTTTCATATTTTAACTTAAGCAAAGTTTTCAAATCGTATTGCCATTTCTAAAATACTTAAAATTTAGGATTCTTCTTTATGCTGTATCGGCATCTACACCCAGATGGCTGAAACAGAATATTGAAAAATGTATTATGCAATGATTAATCCAACGTTTAAATTTCCCCCCAAATTTCTTTTTTAGATTGGCGAGGCGCTGAAGCATCCCCGAGAATCTGCAATAGATGAGAACAAATCTTAAAAATGTGAATATTTCAAAAAAAAAAAAAAAAATTATAATTTTATCTAAAGACCTTATGGTCTTTAGATTCTTAGCGGGAAAAAAAATTACAGCTCCTGCTGAGAACTGTGCCCGCCAGGTTTCGAACCTGGGACCTTCTGCGTGTTAGGCAGATGTGATAACCACTACACCACGGGCACGTATAACTAACGTCTGTTATACTGTTCTGTTAAAAAAATGATCGCTAAATCTCAAATTCACTTATGAGGAAATTTAAATACTACCTAATATATATCTTTCAATTTTTTTTTTTTCACCATCAGAAAGGTTGCGTAGAATATTAACCGTAATAGGTTACTTTTTTTTTTTTTTTTTTGTAAGTTTTAAGACTTTTTAAAAACTTTCCATTTTCATATTTTAACTTAAGCAAAGTTTTCAAATCGTATTGCCATTTCTAAAATACTTAAAATTTAGGATTCTTCTTTATGCTGTATCGGCATCTACACCCAGAGGGCTGAAACAGAATATTGAAAAATGTATTATGCAATGATTAATCCAACGTTTAAATTCCCCCCCAAATTTCTTTTTTAGATTAGCGAGGCGCTGAAGCATCCCCGAGAATCTGCAATAGATGAGAACAAATCTTAAAAAGGTGAATATTTCAAAAAAAAAAAAAAAATTATAATTTTATCTAAAGACCTTGTGGTCTTTAGATTCTTAGCGGGAAAAAAAAATTACAGCTCCTGCTGAGAACTGTGCCCACCAGGTTTCGAACCTGGGACCTTCTGCGTGTTAGGCAGATGTGATAACCACTACACCATGGGCACTTGCAGAAGTTTTCTATTATACTTTTCTGATGAAAATCCATAGTTTACATAATTACATTTGGTGTAATATTTTAAATTTATTGTTTATATTCGATTTCGCTCAGTCATAAAATGGCATTTTGTGAAACTTGCTAACTTAAATCTGAAATCAAGTTCTAGTACATTGTAAATTTATAACATAAACTCAGTGCTGCCATCTATTGCCTTAAGATGATATTATCAAATAATAAAAATTGTTTAGGGCAATAGCACATTGTGGATCACAGATAATGTCGCAATGAATTTTGTAGTATAGAAAACATACATATATGTATATGAATAATGTATAGAAAAAATATTTACTTGTTTAAAAATAGTTAAAAGTTTAAAATAATATTAAATCAAAGAAAAAGCGCTACGTAGAAAGTAGAACATATTTCGTTAGATACATTATTTCTAAAAAACACACAATTTTTTTCTTAATGCTTTGCTCTTGCAATACGCATAATATCAAAATTACAATATTGACTGATTCTAAATAACATAGATTGTGCAATTGATTTTATTTAATAGTACAATTATCAATCGACCACCCAAAAACTTTTCACATATTTTTTTGTATTTTAGTGCTGCCATCTCTTATAAAAATATTGCACTACATTTTAATTCATTGTTGGGAAATAAAAATCCTATTAAACATTTCTCAGTCAGTGTAGTTTTATGTCGGTACATTACTCCTTGATTGGTCATAATAATATTAAGAAACTTCAGTGTATATTGGTGTATCGCCTGTGCAATTAATTTTATTTGGTAGTACAATTGGTAACTGGACATCCTAAATTTTTTTAGACTTGCACTTTTATGGTCTGGTGCTGCCATCTCTCAGGGGAACTGTGTACTAAATAATAAATTAAATTTCTTTATTCAAAAATGATATCATTAATTGGAGATGCAAAATATATCCACAATTCCGTATTATCTCAATTTATTATTCAAAAGTAATAATCCCATTAAAAATTTCTTCCACAGTGTAGAATTTTAACGTGCACAAATTTCACATGTTAAAATTCTATTTAAATTATTTAGATCCAAAGTTTAAAAAATATGCTGTTTAATAAAATGTTGATGTTGTTATTTATGACGGCCGATTATCTGCTCGAGGGGTATAGGCCATAGAGGGAGCGCCCTCCGTGGGAGGCCTTTCTAAGAGAACCTAACCAGTATTTATGCAGGGTTTCCCAAGGTTCGATGAAAACCACGAAAACTCCGAACGGTTAGGACAGCGGGCGCGATTGGGTTCAAATCCACCACCTCGCGTCTACAAGCTTCGAGAGCAGAACCTCTCAGCCATTGGTGGGACGTTTAACAAACTGAAAAGATAATGAATGTCATAATAAATAAGCCGAACTGTATTTGAGATTTGTAAAATATTTGTATAATGATATTTTAATGAATTTATATTTTAACATGAAAATAGTGATAAAAATAGCTTTAATAACTTTTCAATGCATTGGCTTCATAAACAAATGCAATGTATCATATGCAATACCTCTGCCTAAATTGGTCAGAGTTGGGAAAAATACATCGAAAAACCATTTTCGATACAAAATACATTGGTTTTACAACTTAAAATACAAAATACTTTGCAAATTTCTAAAATTCAAGATACAAAATACATGTATTTTTAAAATACATTAAAATATATTAAAAATTATTATGCATTAAATTTCACTACTCAAATGCAAAGCTGGTTTGCAAAACTAATTAAATTTTTAGAGATTATAAATTTCCAAATAAAGAAGCAAAATCAATTAAAACTCAAAGAAAGATAACAAAAACAAAACTGAAAGATTACAACAATGTGTTTAAAAGTGTATGAAAGTTACAAGAATAAAATAATGAATAAACCACCCTTTAAAGGTAGTTATTCACTAGGAATAACTAAATCAATTGATTGTGTATCCGATAAGGAATCTCTCTCAGGTTGGTTGGTTGGTTGATTTTTGACGGCCGATTATCTACACTAGGAATATAGGCCCAAGGGGGGAGTGCCCTTCGTGGGGGTCTTTCTAAGGGAACCTAACCCGTATTTACGCATGGAAATTCATGGCTCGAAGAAAACCACGAAAACTCCGAACGATTAGGCCGACGGGCGCGATTGGGATCGAACCCAGCACCTCCCGTCTACCAGCTTTCGAGAGCAGAACCTCTTAGCCACTGGTGGGGCGAATCTCTCTCAGGAGTCATAGGGTAGCACCGCCCACTATTAGAGTGTTCGAAGCCAAAATTGAGACAATATTGATTTTTAGAAAAAGCATAAAACGTTTGGTGCAATTCTATTCAATATATGCAGAGATATAAAAATCTCGGAAATCCTAAAATACACAGCACAGAAAAAAAATCATCTGTATGACGATATACGCCAAAATGTCATCCATACTAACTCAATATGATGAAGTTTGATGAAATTCCGTGCTTTATTTCTTGAGATATAGCTCTCACGACACACCTGCCAACTTCAGATTTTTTTAAATCAAATAAATGCACTAAAAAAAACCAGAAAATTTATTTTTAAAAGGTACCTTTTGTCTATGTGATACTTGTTTCATCTCAATTTGATTTACAGATATGATCATTTTAGCTTGGGAAAAAAAAAAAAAAAAAAAAAAAAAAAAAACGAGAATTTGACATGCATGTTGCGGTTATCATAAAAAACACAGCATAACAACGCCACCTGTTAAGCGATGCACCCCAAATTTTATCAACTTTAATTTATTTGAAGATCTAAAAATAATATGAAATTGGATTAAATTTTGTCCATTAGTTTTTGAGATACAGTTATCCCGGAAATCATGAAAAACACAGCATAGCAGCGCCACCTGTTGAGCGATATACACTAAAAGCTAATCGGCAAGTATTTCTGTTCAGGTCTATATGCAATTTGATGAAATTCTGTATATTACTTCTTAGAATATAGCTATCATAGAATAAAATAAACATAGCAATGCCATCTGTTGGGCGATATAAACCCAAAGCTAAGTTATACCTAGGTTTATCTTAATCTGAAGTTTGATGATTATTAAACTACATGCATTAGCTCTTGAGAGAAAGTGGCCACAAAAATTGTGTCACACTTATTTCCACCCCCTTGGTCCAATTTTGCCCATTAACGAACTTGACCGAGATTTTCTGCCCTTTGATTTTATGTATCAGTTTGGAAGAGATTTGCGCAGAATTATGGAAGTTATGGTGTGATATACATAGCTAGATAGATAAAGTTTTGAACCGGGGGGTGGTTTTCGATTCTAGGGTCATGATCGGCGTAGATTTGCATAATTTTTTCAGAAATTCCAATATAGGGAAGAATGCAATAGTTTTTCAACATTTTGGCACCAATTTCACATGTCGAAAGTTGCACTAAATACGAGCCAGGCTCCGACTCGGACTTAGGCCATCTTATCTCTAATAAATATTCATCTAACACAAAGACTCTTACACTTGATAAAGCAGTTGTGGGTATTGGCAGAAATGAGCTCGTCCTTGGACTAACATAATGGACCATATTCTCTTCTTGGGTTCGAGGCTACAAAAATTCGTCTGCTTGGGAATAACATTCATAACCACGCTATTGAAAAGCATTGTGTTTAGATGGTTGGTTGTGTATATTACGACCAATTGTCAACACGAGGGATATAGGCCCTAAAGGGGGGGAGTGCCCTCCGTGGGGGTCTTTCTAAGGGAACCTAACCCGTATTTACACGTGGAAATCCACGGTTCGAAGAAAACCACGAAAACTCCGAACGATTAGGCCGACAGGCGCGATTGGGTTCATTGTGTTCAGAAAATTTATGCTTATATTTTATTTTATACGGAGTTTTAGATCTTTTCAGGGGCAGGTATGGGTTATACATGAATTCTTTTCTCTATTTTAAAGTAATGTCATGGATATTTTTTATTTTATGCATAAAATAAAAATTTTAAATCTTAGTTAATACGTATATATGGATTTTAATTAATATGTATGTAAGTATTGATCGAAAATAATTCGTACAAAATAAATCTGCAGTATTTTACGCATGCATTTACCTGTATTTCTGCTGCATCAAATGACGCAATTAGGTAAACAAACGCGCTAGTTGATATTTTTACACCACGTGATTCCCACTGTGACGTCACGAGAATACTGTCCACTAACCTGCCACTAAATACATGAGCTGGCTTGTCCGTTTGCCATAGCATTCCCAGGTGGGAACATGTTGGCGCTAGATTGACATGTTTGGCACATTTATCGCTGTCTTCGTTGCTTCCCTGAATTTATCAAATAGTACGCTATTGAATGAAAGTTTCGAATAAATTTCAAAATTTCAAATTAGTAATAAATTTATTTACTTCTAGTGAAATAGTGACTTCTAGTTATTTACTTCTAATGAAATTTGATGTTTATAAGTACTTTGTAGAACGGGGGGGGGGGGGGGGGCGGTGAACTCGATTTCAATTAAATTTATATTTTAGGATTATCAATAAATAATAAAATGTCTATAAAAATTAATTGCTTTAACTATTTATTAATCAAGTCATAAAATCAATATATATGTATATATTCTGAATTTGTAAGAGTGCGTATGTGTAAGGTTTTAAAAAATAATTTCCAGAAAATTACGATTGTGAAATCGAAACAGAGGGGGGGGGGGGAGGGAGGGTAAGGGAGTATTTGATATTTACAAAAAGTAGCAGAAAAAGAAAACTGCATCAGTGGTTACTAAACATCTGCCCGACTCCGAATTCTTTGGAATAGCTCATGTGCCGTTAAAAGAAAAAAAAAAGAAAGAAAGAATAACTGCATTTGAATGCGGAGTAATTGAACCCCTTCCATTTTTTCTGCGTCCTGAAAGAAAAAATTCCTTACATCTTTAATTATTATTTCATTTATTAAACTTATTATTTATTAATATTAATTTTGCTAGTGGATCCAGTGCTGAAGTCACAGTCTGACAACCCCTCCCCTCACCCGCTGGATGATTATGAATTTGATCTTTCATTATAGTCTAGAAATGCACCCCTCTTGAGAATTTCAGAGGCTGCAAAGTTTCAGAAACCCCTCCCGGAAAAATAATCTAAACCAAGTTTATTTCTTAAAGAGGGTAGGGAGAGATAAATTATCATTAAATTTCAATAGAACCATTTTTTATCATTAATACCTGACTTTTGACCACGGCTCTGCTCACACAGAGTGTAAGTTTTGCTGTTCAAAATGTGAATTTTACATATAAATTTCTTTTTTTCTTTTTCTTCATAATTTATTTAACTACTAAGGCAACTTCCATCCAAATACGTTTAGTAGAGCTTTTTAAATTATATTCGCATGTATTTCCAAATGTATTATTTTATTTTTCCATATGTTGGAGTTGCAGGATTAAAATGATGAAGATTATGTATATTTCGGAGAATATCAACAGCAATTTCTTATAGTAAGAAAATGTATTTTTTAAATGTACATTCATCCTCCAAAAACATTTTAATGTTGTTTTTTTTCCTTTTTTGTGTTTATGTGGCGCCACATAAAAAACTCAAAAGTGCGCACTTTTGATTGTCCGTAATAAGTTGTCAATGTAATAAAGTAAATATTATAATTAATTTCTGATGCTAACAATGAACAAAATGAAATTAACTGAACAAAAAATACTATTAAAAAAATATTTTCTGTTTTTTTTTCTGTTTTTTTTTTTTTTTTTTTTTTTTTTTTTTTTTTACTTTGTGATAAAGTTTTTAAAAACTTCTATAAAGTAAAATCGTTTTTAAAAAGTTCTCATGTGTTGCAAGTTTTCATTACTTTAATAATATGAAACTGTTCTTTTCTAAGAGAAAAATGCAATGAGACTCAGGGGTCGATCCAGGCAAAATTTGGGGCTATTTAGGGCCCCTTCACAAAAATCTATTTAATAAAACAGGCCCCTTCACAAAAATGAATTTAACAAAATGGACCCCTTCATAAAAATGAATTTAACAAGATAAAGTAAAAAAACTAAAACCCAACTACGACAAAAAACTACGCTGAAAAAGTATAAAAGTACCCCATGAATACAGGTAAAGTCACAAGCAAATGCTAGTAATATATAGATATATTCAAAATGTACAAGTAAAGCGCTTTTGAATGATACCAAACACGGCATATTTATCTTAACTTTATTTTTTGACGTGAACGTTAATAGAATAACGTTCACGCTGCTCTACATTACAGTTCCCGTGATCCGCGCTTTACTCTTATCGCTCATTTTTTTTAAACATCTTCAAAGCAGTCTTGTAATTATGTATAAGCATATAAATACTGGTGAAGCTCTTTCAAGTAATACCAAACACATTACATATATTTTTATTTTATACTTTTTGTCCGCTAGAGGGCATAATAGTAAATTTGGTGACAAACTTTATAGCTCACAACCAACAGAATATCAAGATCAAGACCCTTCTAATGGCACTGCAGTGGTCTTATTCTGATTACTAAGTACCAAAGAAATTAAGAACGAAAAGATGTGAATTATATGCAATTAGCCCATAAATGCAAGTAAAGTCACAAGCAAATGCTAGTAATATATATATATTCGAAATGTACAAGTGAAGCGCTTTAAAATGATACCAAACACGGCATATCTAGCTTAACTTTATTTTTTTACTCTGTATATTTTGTCCGCTAGAAGGCGCCACATTGAATTTGGTGAAAATCTATATAGCCTATAACCAGCGGACAATTAAGACGCTTCTAATGATATGTCATTTGTCGAATTCTGATTAGTGGTTTAGAAGTTACGAGGGAACAGATGAACATACATACATACATACATACATACATACATACATACATACATAGCCTGTCAAAATCATAACCCTCCTTTGGCTTTGCCGTAGTCGGGTAATAAAATGGGCCACTTCACAAAATTCCTTTTAATGAAACAGGTCCCTTTGCAAAATTCTTTTTAATAAAATGGGCCCCTTGACAAAATTCCTTTCCATAAAAGCTTACTTCTATTTATTATTTTTATTTTGTTAGGTTTTAAAATCTGTGATTTGTAAATTAAACCAGTTCACCAGAAACTAAAAACTTTAGCAAAATGGTTTAAAGAAGTTTTTGTTAATAAATGCTTAGTTCGAATTTGAGTAACTCGATTTCAACTTTCATTACAAAACATTATTTTTCACAAAAATATAATAAAATTCACAAAAATAACTTTTACTTTTCACAAAATGGGCCCTAGGAAAAAAAACCTGGATCGACGTCTGAGACTTCATAGAATGCAAGTATCCTTCGATATTTTAAACAATTTTATATCTCTAAGTTACATTAAAGATACGCTTTATTTCTTTGTAATACTGACTGAAGAAAATTGTTAAAAATATTTATTTATATATTTTTTAATATTACTGTCTTATGATGAAATATTAACAATAAAATTATCGTAAGCAAATTTGGGGAATTTTTTTTTTTTTTCAAAATTTAAAATAGCCCATTTTTCTTTTGTGAAAATGAATATTAAAATATATATATATATATATATATATATCATAAAATTTCCTTGAAAAATTCTATTTCACATTAGTTCTTTCGTTATATTTTTCAAAAATCTCATAAATTTAATCACATGTTAATATTTTGAGGTATCGTTATTAGTTATCCAAAAAATTTAAAGTAGCTTCCCATATAATTTCACTCTATTTTCGTCCGATAGTATTAAAAATCACAAATCGACATCGTTTTCCCGAAAATGAACTAGATGGTGCCTTATTTTTAAAATATGCCTGATCGCCAAAATTGGCGAAGAAAAAATTCCCGAAGAATAAAATCTACAATTAATATTAAAATTTGGCTATTTTTCATGTTTATGGGGAAATTGAAGCATGCGGTAATCCTTTATTGAATGATTTCAACAATTAATAGCAGAAAAACTACCCATAATTAAGCTTTTAAAGCTAAAAATAGACAGAAACTAACTCAACGCTATTGAAATACATTACACGAACCGGTCCGTCAGGGATGAAAATGCCTGACAAGCCAGCTTGTGTATTTAGAAGCTCTACTAGTCCATATGCCTATTGCTCACGTATAAGGAACGGGCATGTTTACAAACAAACACTTCCGCCAACCAATCTACCAACTACATTTTTGTCATAACGATCATTGCAGGAATAGTCTTGGCGACGTAGGCCAATCATATTGAGACCTGTTAAACGTAAACCAATCACATTTCCCTAGCTCATGTGTACAGGTAGGAGTCATAAAGAACGGACAGATTTTTCTTGCGGATCCACAGTAATTCGACCAACAGTGACGTCAGCTGCCCTTCGCTGAGCGATCTGCAGGGCCTGCTTAAGACTTAGAAGTACGCGAAGCCCGACGTCACACAGGGGCTCCCCTATACTCTACCAATTACTTTTTATTTACTAAATCCACGTATGCTTAAATAATTTGAAATTTTACTATCAAAATTTCGAGTAAATAGCACTTTTAATGTTAAACTAAAACTAACTACCTATAGGAAATTTATCTTATTATATGCATAATTATATGTAACCAATTAATTTCGTAAATGTCAAATATGGAACTACAGTTGAGAATATTTGAACTTCCAAAATATCTTTTATGACTTACAAATTGCAGCATAGTAAAAAAAAAAAAAAAAAAAAAAAAAGTTTAGTAAGGGGAAAACATTGCATTTTTTATCCTGATTGAATTTTTTTCTTCTGAAAATTAGCTTCGAAAAGTATATATGGGGGCCCCTTTGTAGTTTAGTGGGTAAGCACGGGCTTGATTAATCCCAGGGCCTATTCGGTAAACAGGCACTGGGATTTGATACATCTTTCGATTTTGATCGTTTGCTGAAAATTAATTCTCATTGATTCCAAAACAGTTAGAACTGCAGCGTCTTCTAAATTTGCAGTAAACTCTGTATGCCTTTTTTTTTTTTTTTCTACCTTTACAAAAAAAAAAAGTATTGAATTCGTGAAAATTTTCCACTTCCGCTTTTTGACGGATTTATACGTTTTAGAAGGTCTTGGACACGATTTGATTGTTTTTAAAAAATGTCTGTCCGTGTGACTGTATTGTCTATATGTGAAACAAGTTTCGTGGACGCTCTATCTCAAGAACTAATGCACAGAATTTAATCAAACTTCAGATTATGTTAGATGACATAAATTAGTGCTGATTAGTTTCCGATGTACTATATCACCCAACAGGTGGTGCTGCTATGGTGCATTTTACGCTATTTCCGCTATATGTATAACTCAAAAACTATTCACGGGATTTAATAAAATTTCATATCCTATTACACCTAGGCTTAAATAGTTGCTAAATAGGTTTTGATATAAATCATATAATAGGTTCCAATACTCTGTTTTTCACGAGATCCGCGATTTGTATATCCAGGGTGTTTTTCACGAGATCCGCGATTTGTATATCCAGGGTGTTTTTCATGAGATCCGCGATAGCTATATCTCAAGTACTAATAGATTGTCATTTAGCCCTTTATGTACTGAATTATGAATTCATGAAAATTTTATCTTCTAAAGCATTTTCCGTGGATTGTTTAAACTACATTAAAAGATTTACATAAACATTTAATATTTTTAGAAGGATTTTAGAAGAATTGAAGGATTTAGAACGATTCATTAAATTTGAATTTATAGGAATTTTGTGCACTACTTATAACCCCACTCAAATCTTTTATTTTAAATATTTTTCTTAGTATTTTGTAGAATTAGGAAATGTACAAACATAATGTTCTTATAATAGAAATATAGAAATATTTCCGAATTGAAAAATTCCCCCTCCCCCCTCAACGCCAAGAAAGCGGAAAAGATGCAAAGGCAAAAGAAATCATCCTTTTAAAAATATTTTTGTTTTGTGTAACCCATAATGCTTTTGGAACAAGATAAAGTAATGTATCTCTAACTCATTCTAAACCGCATTACAACTAATCGATGTATTAAATGAATTTTATAACAAGTTGTTTTAATGCTACTTGTAAGTAACGTCAGTAGATAAAGGGTTAATTTTGGTTGCAGACAATCAGATTTATACAGAAGAAAGTTTTGTGATGACTAAAACATACTAGTTTACGAATTTCTATCGTTGATACAATCCGCCGAAAACTTGAGTCATATTTCATTTTTCTACATTTTTTGTATTTTTTTTAACCATTTGGAAAAATGGTTATTGTCCTTTGTCAGAGTAGGAAATCAAAAACGTATCTGAAGGGCTTTATTGGTTGAATCCGCATTTTATTCGTTTTCTGATTAGTCTATACAGTAATCTGTATTTCCCCTTTACTTTCAACAGAGATGGGTATTTCTGTTGCCACTATGACAAAAAAGTAATAAAAACTACAAAAAAAAAAAAATTAATAACTCAGAAACAAATTGAGATACAGCTTTCAAACAAATTGTATTTAAAAGTACATTTTTTTCTCTATACGACGGTGTAAAAAGTAATATTGTGGGATGTTTATAAGTTTACGAATGAAATTTCTTTTAAAATTGGCCGTCAGATTTCTTGGAAATCTGACGATGGAAAAGCCTTTTCCCGAACAGCCAATGAAATGCTTGGATAATACATAAGTTTCAGGTGGATAATACGCACGAGTCGCAGGCGATTTCTGTCGCTTGAAATTTTTACGTGCAATAACACTATTAATGTTAATTCATGGCGTACGTAATGTATGATCAACTCCGTGCGATTTTTTATGTCTTAAATTTTAGTCTTTGAAAAAAATCATTTTCCAAATGGTCGTTGTAATTTGTTAAATTGCTTTCTTTTTTCCTTTTGAATTCAATACTCTCTCTAAGAATCATTTACAGCTACTGTGTACAATAACTTCTCTGAATGTCATACATGAAAACTAAAACGATACGCTTTAATTACGAATTCTTGATTCAGCTTAGTTTAAAATTATATCGTGGGATTGTTATGTGAATTCCATAATAAAATAACTCCATGAGTCATTCTCAAAGAAAGGGCACAAATCCTTTCTTAGGG
Source organism: Maratus speciosus (assembly GCA_963932465.1). Lineage (NCBI taxonomy): Eukaryota > Metazoa > Arthropoda > Arachnida > Araneae > Salticidae > Maratus > Maratus speciosus. The sequence goes on from OZ010795.1 coordinate 207,479,837, forward strand.
CACACCTGCAAATTTCACGCATTTACGAACAAAAATGAATTATGTCTCAGAAAGTAGCTCCTAATATCCTGTTCACACTAGAAACTTGAGATATCTTAGACCGCCAGTTTTGAAGTGGTACTCTCCCGGAATTGGATGCCTGTTCACATCGAAAAATTGAAAAAACTTACCTTAAGATATCTCAGTAGCGTCACCGTGTCTGTGATCTGAACAAAAGTAAAGTATGCGCATGCACTTAAAATAAAAACGGCCGCAACAGCCAATCAGTGAAAGCGATGCTTCATAGCCAACGAGAGTGAGTGGTCGTTTCTGTATCTAGCCGAAGTAAGTCGAAACTCACTGAGAGAGTTTTTGGAACGCAGAGTTTTTGGAGTTCGGCAGCCTGAAATAGCTTAAGAGGCTACTTCAGTCAAACGAAAAAAACCCGTTCGCTAATGCTAATCCTATGGAAGAAATTTATAAAGATATCTTGGTCGCATTTTAATATTTTTAAATGATTTCTCTTGCATTGAATAGTTGAGATTGATCTGTACAAAGGCCGTTGTTTACTTTTTCGATTTTGTTTACAGGTATTTCTTATGAGGACACTTTCATTTTCGGAATTGGTTTCTAAAGTAAAAACCTCCTCATAAAAAATATCTGCAATCAAAATCGAAAAAGTAAAAAACGGCCTGCATACAGATCGATCTCAACTAGTCAATGCAAAAGAAATCATTTGAAAATATTGAAATGCGACCGAGATATCTTTATAAATTTCTTCCATAGGATTAGCATTAGCGAATGCGTCTTTTCATTTGACTGAAGTAGCCTCTTAAGGTATCCAGTGTGAACATAGCATTAGATTTGAGGACAGACTTAAGTAATTCTACTTCTTAAAGGTGTATTCCATTCCAAACTGCTTATTTTCTGATTAATTTTTAAATTCATTTTTGCTCTCAAACGCATCAAACTGGGAAATTCACTTATTTAGAAACTACATAATGTGCCGAGGTTCTTGATTTTTCAATAAATGCAAAAAAATATTGTAAAAAATGCTGTCAAACTTGGCGTTTTGAACCGAATTTTCCGAAGCGGGAGATCATGGAATGAAGAAAAAATGGTCATACTGAGAAAATAATTGTTTAAAAATCAAAGTCTAATTAATTGAGCGAGAAATGAAATCACTCGGCCTCTTAAACATCTCTTCAAAAATCACCTCAGCAAGTTTCATGTTTTTACTTTTAAAAATGAGTCTGAAAATGTTTCAGAAAATTTCGAGGGAAAAAAAGAAAGAAAAAGACAATTTTCCACATTTAATATCTTAAAATGTATATGATTTTAAGACCCAATTTTAATTGGGATAAAAAATATAAGTATGTTCTTTCATTTCATGTATTTAAAAAATTGCAAGATGCAGAATTAGCATTTACAGGGGGCTGCAAACTGCCAGACATTTGACGAGCAGAAAACAGCATAACAGATTACGCGCAGGATTATAATTTTATTATAATATAATAAAATTTGAAATTAGAATGAAAATTTTGGTACCTACTTATACTTATAATAATTACCTTGAACCTAAATAAATTTGTATTTAAAGCATTTTAATTGTTTCAGTACAAAGTTGTATTTAGTTAATGCAAAATTTTGAAATTTTCAAGAATATAATTACCTATATATATATATATATATTAAACAATAAGAAGAAATTTTAGGTGCAGTTTATACAGACTGACATGAAACATATACTTTGAAAATTTCTTGAAAGAATATCCAGAGGTTTTTGAGATATCATGCGCATTATGCCCAAAAACGTCATTTGGAGGAAATAGATTTCTAAGTTTCGTAAACGCCTCTTCAGCTAATGAGCGGGTATATTTCTAAAAGCCATAACTTCTGTTCCAATGGGAATTTCAAGGAAACAATTATATCAACATGTTCAGGCAAGATAGGAATTTAACATATAAAAAAATTAAAAATTAAAAAATTTTAAAGCTCTGAGAATCCTGAGATCCCTTAAGGTTATTACTCAGTCAAGTCTCCATTCTCCAATTCCCCTCACTAATGTTAAACCTACTGGCGTGGAATGCATTCTTATTTTTAAAATTTCTCACCAGGAAAAAAATTTAACTTCTTTTTTCAGTATATTCTTCAGAAAGAATGTTTTTTTTTTAATTCCTTTTAATTTTCAGTTGACAAAATATTTCTAAAATATATATTTAGTTTAATATTTTATTAATCTTAGCGAAGCTTACGAGGCTATCAGTAAAATTTTTACACTTCAAATAAAAATTACGCATACATTTTAGAAGGATTTTGACAATTTAACCCGGGAGAACTCGCTAGTGAGAATGCCCAATTGCTTTTATTTTACTTTACATTCATATAATATCAACTTTTTTTGGTTGGCTTAGTACTTTTATTCACAAAATAGGTAAAACAATTGAAAAACATTTTGAAATTTTAATTAAAATGAAAAATGAATTAAATAAGAGTCTTAAAAAAGTACGACTGTGAGAGAAAATCTCATGCAGCGAGTTCTCCCGGGTTAAAAAGAAAGAGACATCCTTTAATTAAATTTAAAAAATCAAAAACCCGACTGCGTAAAAAGCGAACTAATTAAATGTTTCTCATCAATGTGAATTTTTTTTATATTACTTACCTATTTTTTATTTACTTGTATGATGACTTTCAAGTTGTGTTTAATTGTTAGTTCCTAACTATGAACACAGTTTTGATGAGGCCCATAGATGTCTATGAAGGTTAAAGTAGCAGCAAAGCTAGAGATCCTACCTTCCAGGTTGTGCAATGTTTAAACGGAGCTTCTGACTGTAAAATAGTCAATGACACATCTTCATTTTGAAAGACCTATCCAATGATATGCCACTCAATAGGTTGCATACATTTTTTTTTTTTTTTTGTCTCTACCACCATTTTGTATTTTATGGCCGCCATTTTGAATTTATAAAAATAAAATCTAGCCTATAACTATCGGACGGTTAAGACGAATCGATAGAGACCTCATTCATTAAAATCCATCCAGCCGTTAGGATGTTTCGAGGGTGTAAAGAAATCCACATACCCAGATACGTGTGAAACACATAACCCTTCTCGCCAGTCGGGTAAAAAGAACACACAGTAAAAATAAGTTTAAAATGTTAATTTCCCGATGAGACATTTTAAAAATATGAATGCATTTCACGCCCAGAGGTCACAACATTAACGAAGGGAATTTGAGAACTAACTGATCAACACCCTTAAAAAAGAAAGAAAAAATTCCATTACTCTTTACGCCGTTCTATTGCATTTTTTTTTTCAAAATTTTATTTTTAATTTGTATTGCATGTAGCAAAAATATAAGAGTTAACTGTTTAGTTATTCCACAAACTATCAACAAAAATATGAAACTGGCCCATGGGGGGATCGAACCCACGACCTTCGCGTTATTAGCACGACGCTCTAACCAACTGAGCTAATGGGCCGCTGAGGTGGTTTCGCTAGCTAAAGTTTGCAGCATAGAGGGTGTTTAAGGCCAAATAAATGCGTAAAAAGCGAGAATGTTTGACGTATGGTGGATTTCCCTGTTCAAAATGAGTCATTCTGGCAACCCTTCTCTTCGCTCTGGCGAAGAAGATTGTATTTTCCTATCACCTATCTATGCAGTTCTGCTAAATAAATTAACCAAATTTTCTTTATCTCTGGCGATTTTGAAAAAACAGTTAAAATTTATTCTTCGCAAATGACTTAAAATAATTTAACATAAATTAGAAAGAAGAACTAGGAGAACTGCCCTCCATCTTCGTGCTATGCAATTTGTGTTTCAAATCATACATGATTTGACGTAATTATAATTTCGTGTGTTTAAAAATAATACGTGGGTCAGGGTTAGTGTTGCAAAGTATCCCTATTTACGCGGAACCAAGGCCCGATTAAACTCTGAAGCTATGGGAAGCGAAGCCAGGGCCGAAACTAAAAGGGGACATGTGCCCCGGGCTCCAGAACGAAGGGGCGCCAAATAAAGGATTATACCTTTGGAATGGTTCATTTTCTTCTGATGGACTGATGACTGGTGGCTTCCATTATTATGAAACAGCCATTCTAAATTAAGTGTTAGGTGAAGATGAAAGAGCAGCCATTCTAAATTAAGTGTTAGGTGAAGATGAAAGAGCAGCCATAAAAAAAAAAATTATGACCATTTTCCCACCCATTCTGATTAGAAAATCAGAATTCTAACTTTTTACGGCTGCTCTTTCATCTTTACCTCACACTTCATTTAAAATGGCTGTTTCATAATAATGGAAGCGATCAGTCCATCAGAAGAAAATAACTCGGTTAAAGCGGAAACTCTGTTAAGCGGGACTCGGATAACCGGGACTTTACTGTATATTTCATTTTTAAAATGATCTTCAGAATATTTTTGTTGGTGCTCACAGGGGGTCATGACACGGTAATACTGCCTGATAAATTGACGACTTTGATTGGTTGCACAAACTGAGAAATTGTGATCATGTGGTTGAAACTGAATGAAAAATTAATTTAGTATGAAAGATATTTCTAAAATATACTTAATATTTTTCCTAATAATTTGGAAATAAATTAGAATTTTGGAATGGAATTAATTCACTATAAAATTTGGGACCTCCTGTTTCCTCAATTCCGGGACCCTTCAAAATTTTTTAAGGGAAGCAGCTGCTTCTCGTATATATTCCATAATCAGGGCTTGTGCGGGAAGTCCCATTTTCAGGAGTGTAACAACTGCGCGGGACACAAAACTCCCGATTTTTCAGAATGCACAAATTCTTTTGAATTTCTTTTCGTGCTATACTATTCGCAATGGCTGATCCAAGGGGGAGGTCACAGGGGTCATGATCCCCCTCTGAACACCAACAAAAATATTCTAAAGATCATTTTTTAAATGAAATATACAGTAGAGTCCCGATTATCCGAGTCCCGCTTAACCGAGTTTCTGGTTTAACTGAGTTACTTTCTTCTGATGGACTGATGGATTCCATTATTATGAAACAGCCATTATAAATGAAGTGTTAGGTGAAGATGAAAGAGGTGTCGTAAAAAGTTAGAACTCTGATTTTCTGGTCAGAGTGGGGAAAAAAACGGCCATAATTTAAAAAAAAAAAAAAAAAAAAAAACGATCTATCAATGTCAATCATCAATGGCCATATAGTGTATATAGAAAGGAAGAAATATAATTTTCTGATCTCAGTACTTTTATGTTAAAGAGAGCAATATAAAACACACCTTGACATAAGAGAAAAAATTGATACAGTAAAACCTCTAAATAACGAACATAGAAGGGAGCTCTAAATCTGTCCGCTATTCAGAGGTGTCCGTTATTCAAGGGTAAAATCATGCAAATATACAGGTGCTGGAGACTGAAAAAGTATACATTAAACAGAGGCGTCCGCTATTCAAGAGCACCCGTTATGGAGGTTTTACTATATATAATATACAGAATAAAAAATATAAATAATTCTTAAATATAAATCATTTTTTAAAGTTCATTGCTGGAAACCTGTAAGTTATTCCATTGCAGCACTACATTGTTTAGAGCAACTTTAGATTTATTTAAAATATATAAAGTGGTCATTAACCCCTGACCGAATCCCGTGATTTCCGTGAAAACGGAAGCATATCAAATTTTGTCGATCCCGTGATTTTCCGCACGCTACGCAAATGTATCTGATTTTCCAAATCCTGTGATTTCCAAGCTCATCTTGTTATTTTTTATCTTCCCTGCGGCGAACATGTTAATTAGGTTTAAAAAAAATAGTTTTACCCCTCCAAACAACGGTTAACTTTCAGACAAATTCACTGGTTTATAGTTTTAAACGTAAAAGCATGGAATTTACTGGCATGATTATTAAAGTGACTTGGAATCGAATACAGTCGGACCTCGATAGCCCGACACCCGGTTTTCACGTCACTCCGCTTATCACATCAGTTTTTCAAAATCCCGATTTTCTGTATATGATTTTAAAGTAAATAAACTCTGGATTTTACGTCGTTGAATAATTTTCAACTCCGGATATCCCGATGGTTTAGGAGAATTGCCTATTTTTCATAATCCATCTTATAAGCACGGAAATTAAGCTGTAAGGAATGTCTTAGCCAAACTTTTCACAAAAGATTCTAAAATACCCATTGAGATAAATGAAAAAATTTACTTCAATCTTTTATCTGAATAAATAAAACCACACACTATGAATGATCCACTTAAGCTCCAGATAGACTTATCAGTCTACTCGCGGTCTTTTTGTTCTGGTCAGGCGGCACTTTCTTATGGTTACACGGCATTTTTCATCCAACTAAAACCGAAGTATTGCATTGCATTGAAACTATCAGAAATTATCTAACATCCATTTCTAAAACAACGAATATTGATTACAATTCATTGTATAATATAGAAAAATGAATTGTAGAAAGCACATCTAGGGATAAGCAAACCTTTATTCATCAATATTTCATGTAACAATAAAAAAACAAGTCATCATAAATCTCATTTTTATTCTTTTCAATTTTGTTTTTGTGTTTATTTTGTTTAATAACAATGTTTTATTGCTTAAAACTGCAAGAACAGTTATGAATTTAAAACTATCTTAAATTAATTAAAAATAAAGCTTTTTATAAACATATTTTTCTACAACTCCGCGGTTACCGCGATCCTCCGCTTATGACGACACTTTTTTCTGGTCATTAGAGTGTCGGGATAACGACGTTCGACTGTAGTTTTTTCACTTTCCATAAATGTATTACACCTTTGGTCTCATGACGATCCTTCACTAAGTGTTGGGTAGAGCACGGGCCGCACCAGGCACCCTGCACGGGCCGGAATTTCCAGGCCCGGGCCGGTCCGAACAAAAGCTATTTTCGCCTGGGCCGGCCCGCTGCAAAAACTAAAAGTCTAGCCGGGGCCGTACCCGGCTCATTTGTATTCACCGCCGGCCCGTGCAAAATCAGTGAAATCAGACCGACTCAATTTCCATAGAAAAAGCTGATTTTTCTTAACATACAATTAAGATATTTTTCTAGAATACTGCATACATATTTATGGGAAATTTTAACATTATAGATTAGTATACGTTTTAGATTACTTTATGTTCGCAAGCCATAAAATGCAGAATAACATCAGTACCGGCTCGGTATGTAGGCCCAGTACGTAGAAAGAAAATGTAAGCCTGATCCTGGCTCGGACCAAGTCTACTGAAATAATTGCGCCCTGATTCAGACATGATGCAACTGCCAATGCCGATCTCTACGCTGGATATGTTATATTTCTGTACCGATGTTGTCGATCTAGCATCGGTTCGTGCAACATATTTATACTTAACCTCAAACTGGGCGGGTCAAGCCCGGGTCCATGCAGACCAGTAGTGTTGGGTCCGAAAATTCTATTCAAATGCCAAATTTGGCAGTTTTTTTTTTTCTGAAATATCCTTTGTCTTTATCAAAACATGGCAAACGTCATTCAATATAATAGTTTCTGAGTAAAAACACCAGCCAATTTCGTAGATTTACAAACAAAACTTAATTCAGGAATGTCTCCTAACTTAGAAACCTTAAGGTGTCTCAGGACTCTTAAAGGTTTAAATTTTTCGAAATTTTAATTTTTTTAGATGTTAAACTCCTATTTTTTCTGAATGTTTTGATATAATTGTTTCCTTGAAATTCTCATTAGAACAGAAATTATGGCTTTTAGAATTACACCCGCTGAATAGCTGAAGCGGCGTTTCCGAAACTTTGAAGTCATTTTTCTCCAAATGACGTGCTCGGGCATAACGCGCACGATATCTCAAAAACTTCTGAATATTTTTTTATGAAATTTTCAAAACATATGTTTCATGTTAGTCTGTATAAACTGAATCTAAAATTCCCTTTTTATTGTCAAAAAATGTATCTTTTTAGGTGATTATGTTGTCGAAATTTTCTAAATTTTGCATTAGCTAAATACAACTTTGTATTAAAAATATAAAAATGCTTTAAATAAAAATTTATTTAGATTCAGGGTAATTATTACAATCTGAAGTATAAGTAGGCTCCAAAATTGCTATCCTATTTGCAATATTTATTTTGTAATCTTGCGCGTAAGCTGTCCTCAAATCCAAAGGGCAACTTTCTGACATAAGTAAAAATTTATTTTTGGTCGGAAATGCATGAAACTAGCCGGTGTTGTTGTTCAGAAACTATGTCATCAAACTGTTTTTTAAGGGTTTTTTTTTTTTTTTTTTTTTTTTTTGCAAACGCTGTCTGTCAAAACTTTCAAAATACTGTCAAAGTTGACGTTTTGAACCGAAGTTCCCGAAGAAAGTAGAAAAACCGGTCAGCAAAGGGGGGGAAAATATCTTTGCCACGTGATCAAAATCGCTTATAACTCAATAGGTAATTTATGGATCAAAAAATGAAAAACACAATTCGATTCCAAATCGCTTCCATAGTCAGGCCTTCCAATTTATTTTTTGTATTAAAAAATGAATCTAATAAATGTGTCAAAACGTTTTGCGCTTGCTGAGCAGAGCAGTTGAGTACAGCCTTAAATAGAAATTTATTTATAGGTTCAGGATAATTATTACAATCTGAAGCATAAGTAGCCACCAAAATTTTCATTCTAGTTGCAAAATTTATTTTGTAATCCTGCGCGTAATCTGTTACGCCGATTTTCTGCTCGCCAAATGTCTGTCAGTTTGGAGCCCCCTGTAAATGCTAGTTCTGTATCTTGCAATTTTTTAAATATTCGAAATGAAAGAACATACTTACATCTTTCATCTCAATTAAAATTATGTCTTAAAATCAAGTACATTTTAAGATGTTAAATGTTGAAAATGGTCTGTTTCCCCCCACCCCCACCCCCAATTTTAAGTGTCCTGAGACTCCTTAAATCTGAGAATAGATCTCGCTCCGCGCTCCCTCAGCATATTATCTTTTTTCATATTTTTGTATATAAAGTTTTTTCGTGCTCCTTCTTTTGTTCACTTGAATGATTTTTGTATCGAAAAATGTCTCACAGAACACGTTTAGTAATTAATAAGGGATTCGCTTGATTCTGATAATGATATCTGATGATCAGATTTTATAAAATCTTAACTATAATTACCGATGAGATTATGTTAAATTTCTAGATTTTATTTTCTCAGAAAATGTATAGTTTTAACCTACTTGCATATTTAATTATATATTTTATATTAATAAATAGAAAAAGAAACGAAAGAATCCTCGAATTATTTTCAAAACTCTGCTTTTGTGTAATAATCTAATAAATTATGTTTTACAAGACGCAGTTTCTCATGGCCGAAAATTATAAAGGAAAAAAAAAACTTATCTTTTATTAAAATAAATAATAATAATAGTCTGTAATTTAATTCTCAATTATATGTAAATCTCGTATATGAAGAAAAAAATCGATAATTTTTAACTCTTTCCAACATAGTTGAAAAGTATTTATGCATTCGGTTTGTCTGGCCATCTATCCGTCTGTCCACGCTCTAACTCGCGTAAATAACCTCGGATTTTAATGCATTTAATATATGTTAATGATGTGCTCGATATTGAATATAAAGTGTGTAGACTTAATACAGTATAACCTCGATATCTCGAATCTGTGGGGAAGAGAAAAAAATTCGAGATATAGAAGTTTCGGGTTATCAAGGTTTTGACAAAATTTAAAAATCTAATCTCACAAACTGCTATTTGCTGTAAAAAATAAGATTCGTCAAAAACTACACATAATCTACTAATAATTAACAAATTATACTTCTCAGAGTTTTAATAATTTCAAAATTGTGTTATACACAAACTTGTTTTGATTAAATAGCATCCAATTTGTCATTAAGAAATGATGAATTGGATACTAATCAGAAGTTTCTCAGAATTTGGGCTCAATCATCAACTTTGAAGCTACGGATTATCTCCTAGTTGAATAGCTGTCGATGGTTATCCTGGTCGAAGCTTCGAAGTAGTGTTTGGAGGCAAAAATTTAACAGCGATATTTTTTAGCGTTGGAAGATTAGAGTGGGCTTTACAATTGTCTATGAAGAGGAGAACGTGTATTTTACTTTTAGCCATTGTTTTACCGATTCCTATCAGCCAATCAGCAAAAATTGCGTTTGCCATCGAAGCCTTTATATTTCACCAGTACAGCATTAGAAATGACTTAATTTTAGCAAAGCACCTCGGCTTTTTAGATCGTCCTATCATAAGAGGAGGAAGCTTTTCTTTACCACTTTGGTTTGCTGCCAAAAGCATAATTACACGAAGTTAACTTGGTTTGCCACGACGGAATTGTTCACCTTTACGGGGGGAATTCAAAAAAATATTTTTTCACCCTCAACAGCTCGAAATTTTCTGAGACATTTTCAGACTCATTTTTAAAAGTAAAAACATGAAACTTGCTGGGGTGATTTCTGAAGACATGTTTAACATGCCGTGTGATTTCATTTTAAGCTCAATTAATTAGAATTTGATTTTTTAAACAATTATTTTCCCAGTATGACCATTTTTTTTCATTCCCAGATCGCCCGCTTCGGAAAATTCGGTTCAAAATGCCAACTTTGACAGCGTTTTTTACAGTATTTTCTGCATTTATCAAAAAATTAAGAAGCACGGCACATTATATAGTTTCCAAATAAGAGAATTTCCCAGTTTGATGCGTTTGAGAGCAAAAATGAATTTTAAAATGAATCAGAAAATAAGCAGTTTGGATCGGAATACACCCTTAAATGCAAACGTTTTGTTGGGAAAACTATGGTACAATAATACAGTTTCATCTGCTTTATAGACTTTTCTGAGAGCCACTCTTCACAGGTAGCTGAATCACTTAGTGCACTTTCACTGCAAAGTTTCCAAAAAACGATGTTGTCCCTTTTTTCGGTTTCAAAAGTCATCCATTCTTACTCTTTAAGTTACTTGTATCAACAAAGGGATAAAAGAATGTGAAACCAGCATCCAGATCAAACTAGTACCAAAGCTGACAATAGCCAAAAGTAAAAAGTCAAACTACTTTCTGTGGAAAATATTTCGATATATCAAGGGTTTTGGAAAATATATTTCGAGATAACTATGGAAAATACATAAGAATTTTGATGGAAATGCAGGGGAAATTTCTTTTTTCGAGATATCAAGGGTTTCGAGATATCGAGGTCCGACTGTAGTTCATTTACAGGGGCACTCAAAAGAATTCCTTTTCATTACGATCAATGTTGAAGAATCGTTTACAGTCTATATTAATGACATAACGCTATTTAAAATGTATTAAAATTGATATAGTTCTCTGAATTTCCCTATAAGATTATTACTATAGAACAGGGCGCTCTTAGCATTTATCGTTCATTTACAGGGACACACAAAAGAAATCGGTTACAGTACAATCTTTGAGCCATAATTGCTGGAAGTGCGTTTTCAATTTCGGTATGCGCATTTAAATGTAACTAATTTTTTGCAAGTTATGCGTTGTGTATACATCAGGGTTGGCAAGGTTTTGGACACAACGATAAAAACCACGGTAGAATCCATGGTTTAAACCGTACTGTCCAAAACCCTCCTTCTGTCTAAAACTGTCTTCAACTGTCCAAAACTATATTTTGTAGTAAAATTGTATTTATCAGAACAATGCTAAAAGTTTAAAAAATTGGCAAAAAGATTACAATACAAAAATACCAATTTAGTATTAACAACCTAATTACCCTACGTTATACTACCTAACAATTTAGTAGCAACAACCTAATTGCCCTACGTAACAAAGTAATTACATTAAGAAGATATTAAATTTAATTATGTATCATAATTTTAATGTTATTCATTTAAATAATAGTAGTTAATAGAAGTAATAATGATTTTTATGAAGAATACATTCTGATTCTGTTACTGAAAGTCCCGAGAGTTGTTACTGGAAATAATTGATAAATGGAGTTCAGGTTCAGCATACTGATTAAACCAGCTTACGGCTGGCAACTATGTATATGTGTATATTAAGAAATAGTATAAATAAAAATAATTGATTTTGTTTGATTATGAGATATTTAGATATTGACTATTATTATAACACTATTATATGACTATTATTATAACAACACTATTTAACTCTTAAGAAATAGAATGTTCACTAGAATTAGATTAAATTCATAATAAAAATACATAATTTAAAAATAACTTCTAGATTTTAAATTAAATATTTGTGTTTTTCTTTCATTATCCTATAATCTAGAAAAGATAATTTACAATGAAATATTATTTAAAAGAAATTTCTTTGTAACATTTTCTTGCACAAAAAGTGAAACAAAAGCATTAGTGTTAAGCAAATCTCCCCTCCCTATACTACATGTGTGGTATTATAAAGGATTTCTTATTATTATAACTCAATTTTAACAGAAACAGAACTTTTTATGTTACACAGATATAAGAAAAATTTGAACTTTTTTTTCATTTACCAAAGAATTAAATGGAATGTTAGTAAAATATATTGTGAGATATTTATATTTATTCATATGTTTAATAAGTGTGCAGTGCTTACATGTGG